>KB672946.1:726550-746345 GCA_000349145.1 Anopheles dirus
GCACTACCGGTTCACTGACGTTCCGTTTCCGGTGGAAGAGCTAGTTTTGTCCGTCGCGACCACAAATTCACCTCCCCCACCATTTGCTCAGTGTTTGTCGCTGCTGCTACTGCTGCTGCTGCTGCTACTGTTGTGCATACGTAGCGTGAATTGCGTGATACACGCACGCACGGGAAACCAACGGATGGAACGGATTGGAATTTTCACTAGGAGCGAATGGCACGGTGCATTACAGCCTCACATCACATACCTCTCTGCCGCAACGTTACTTGTTAGTGGACAGCTTCCTCAATCGATTGGAATATTGTTTGTTCGATAAAAACACCACGTACGGGCTTAACACAGAACCCACGGCATTTTCCAGCAAGTTTTGTGTTTATTTCTTCTTCTTCTTCTTCTTCGTCTGTGTGGTTATACTCTGGTCGACCTGATGAATCCAGCTTCCTGGGCCTTCAAAAGGTAATCCGTAAGACTGAACCACGAAATTAGAGACGGGCAGCAAAGGCCATATGTCCCGATTGTTTTAGTTAACTGTTCTTTATCTAGTTTAACCACACAAAATCAACGTTTACATACTATTATCACTGTCCTGCTTGTTTGTTGTTGTTTTTTTTCTTTTTGTTTTGGCGTTTTGAAGTATTCCGTATGTTTCAGCGTGTTTATCATACATAATTGACTACTCGGGGATGGCCCGAGAAGGTATGGTTGATTGATGTTTGAAACAACCGTTTCTTGTTGGGTAGGGATCTTGAAAAGATCAGCCTTATACCGGGCTGACTCGGTATGTGGTAGTTGATCGTGAATCTCAAGGGGTCTGATATAGTATGTATGTTGTTATTTGTTAATTTGTTCTTTTTTAAACTATATTTCCATTTTATTATCGATAATAAAATTGTAGACATCGATAATCTTGTTGTGTTTTTTGGCTTTGAAAAATTGAATGAAACTTTCTAGTTTGACGTCTTCGTTCTTTAGTCGTTCCAGATCGTATTTTTTGCAAAAGAAAACTTTGTGACTAGCGGTGTCGAGAACATCACAGATTTCGCAATTGCCTCTCGGAGTCAATTTCATAATACTGAGCCAGTGGTTACCATAATCGTGACCTGCAAATAATCTATTAATCACTTTGATCGTTTTGCTGCGTAGGGGAATTTTGTGAAGCCACATTTTGATGTGCAATTTGTCTTGGTATTTTTGGATTTTTTTACCTTTCGTTTTACACATTTCTTGGTACCAATGAATCGCCTCCTTTAGCATATTGCACTCAAAATAGCATACCGCATCCTTTAGCCTTATCTTATTGTTAAGCAGTTGTGGGCTAATTGTGCCCTTTTTGGCTAATTCATCAGCTTTTTCACTCCCCGGTATGCCTATGTGGCTTGGTATCCATTGGATTTTGGAATTAAGTAGCACACAATTGCTTAGAATGTTGATTATCAGTTCATCCATGAACATATCCTCACTAGCATGCTTCAGAATATGGCAAGCTGATTTGCTGTCTGTATACAGTGTAGGTTCCTTGATACCTAGTTCAAAAGCAATTTCTAGCGCTTTATCTATGGCTAGCAATTCAATGGTGCAAATAGATGTTTGATGTGCAACCTTAAAATGGAACTCCGTTCGTTGGTCGAAATCTTTTGAGTTGCTTACTACGACTATTCCAATACCACATCCCTCTTCGGTTAGACTACCGTCTGTATATATATAGAGGCCTTATTACAATTATTGTGAATCACTTCTCTGCATAGTTGACGTATCTTCGACGAATGGGAGCTGGATTTGTTGCCATGTACACCACGAATGTCAAGGTTAATGATTGAATTCAACTCACAATCTGTGGCATGGTTGTAGCTGTAGGTTGTAATGTTTTTGTACAGTGCTTTGTCATTGAAGAAAATCGTCTGCTGGCCGGAGAGCTTTCTTGTTGCATTTCTGGGTGCCCCGCATTTGTGTCCGTCCACATGGATAGAATGGTATGAATGTCTGATTAGCCGCGGCATACCCAACAGCGTCCTTTATTATGATGTAGTAAGATGCTGTGAGTAAGGCTCATCTGAGACTTACTGGAAACATTCTCACACAATTTTGTGAAACAAGCAAATTCGGTGCTTCAATGTACCCTGGACGTTGTATGCTGGAATATTGCAAGGATGTTACGAGGTGATAGAAATGAAACTAACAAATTAGAAGATTATTTTGTTCAATGATTTTTTCTTCAAAATCGTTGAAACCAGTAAAAAATTAGGTCTATTGTAATGCGCCAGACTCAAAATTTATATAAAAAAGAAACGTTGTTTCAGCCAGTGTTGGTACAACCGTTTCAACCGAGCCGGTATAACTAGTTGATCATAAAAATGTCGTAGAGTTGAAGGTTAGCAAACATGAAGTTTTTAACCTTTTTTAAGCATAAATTACACGATAATACCTCGTTAACCAGCCTTACTAAACGTGTCAAGTGCAATCATCCTTTAGCGGCTGATCGCAAGATTATTTGAACTTTTCAACTCGAAAATTTGGACGCTGTCCACTACGCTTCAATCAATGGAGGACACTTGCTGCTCAAGCTGTGGAAATGGCATCGACGCTGATAATGCTGTGCCGTGCAATGGCTATTGCAAGAAGTTCTACCACTACTCCTGTCTTGGTCTTGCAACCGTGCTGTTAAAAGGATTTAAGGTGAGCAAGAATCTCTTGTGGGTGTGTGACGAGTGTAGTGAGTTTATCCACGGCTCTGGGGCCATCAGCATCAGAAATGGACTTCTTCAAGATATAACTTTGAAAATTGAGCATGCCAAAGTTGAAATTGTTTCGTTCCTTGAATAGAAGCTGGACGCAAAGTTCGACGCCGTAGAAACCAAGCTGAACATTAAGTTCGATGAGCTACTATCAAAGCTTGAATTGATACAAACCGACGTTCTTACTATGTCCGCTCAACTATCATCCTTATCAGTGGGCAAACTCGATCACCAGATTCCATCATCGTCCGTCATAAATTCCAATAAGCTACCTACTACCAATAACGGCTACTCGCAATCACCTATAGTAAGCGATGATATAGTCTACGCCATTGAAATCGACAATACACATACTAACAATAATGTTCAATCTACAATGTGCAACACTAAAAATGGGTTTGATCGTATGAGTGATGCACTCGCAAATACCGCCATCTCATACCAACTTGGAAAGAGCACCTAAACGCCGCTTAATTGATCGCTCACCTCCTTCTAATGTGGCCGGCCAACACACACAGCACTTACACCTCGAACCCAGTCAACATGAACCATCATTGCATCTATCACAGCATCACCACAACACCATCACAACGCCGATTGAGATTACACAAAACCAGCGTATCCTACATCAACAGCACCAATATCGCCACTTCGCCAGCATACCCTGCAACATCACTACCAATTACAACACCTACAACAACAGCCACAACCACAACTACAACAACAAAGTACCATATGGCTTCACTTCTCACGGATTGCAACATACGTTTCGGCGGATGTTATTCTGTCGCTGGCCAAACGTACCCTGAACACCGATAACAAAGTTGTGCGCAAACTTATGAATCGAAATCGCGATCCTACATCACTCACTTTTGCAACATTTGCTTGCGCGTGCGCTCCCCACTTCTTATTCCTTTGCGTCGCACGCGGTTTTCCCAGAGCGATCCATGGACGCGCGCGTTATCGGAATTTAACTCGGTAGGTGATCTGTTCGATTACAATATCACCATTAATTGTTTCCGTACCCGTCTCTTGACGTCCTTATCCTAAACTTCATTTATATTTTCCCACTCTCCCACTTCTGTCATTATCCTTTGTTTATCCTTAGTGTTTTATAATAATTCCTAGATCTAATATTATTTTTTTTAATAACAGTAACTTGTATTGACATGTATAGACTTTGTAAAGCACTTTAGGCAAACAAATGCAAATAAATAAATAATAATAATAATCATCATCATTTAAAGTTGGAGTACCTCTCGCTTTCGACGGCCGCTCGCTGGCTTTACTTGCATCGATGTGGCCGTCTGCGATACTAGTGCGTGAATTTTAAGAATGACCTCGCCGCACTCCTGACCTTTGGAGCCCCGAATCTCTCCTTCATGCAAGCGGAATTACCCGGGATCCTGTCTCTCTGTCAGAGCATTTTCGTAACGCATACACACGATAGATCAACTACGCACAACACCACCCTACACTTCTATTATCAAAACGTTAGAGGACTGCGCACTAAACTTGATGATGTACGCCTAAACATCACCGACTGTGATTTCGATATTATCGTTTTAACTGAAACCTGGCTGACCGATTCGATCCCATCCTCGTGTATTGCAAATGATCAGTTTAGTATTTACCGGTGCGATCATAATCAAAATAACAGTACCCTCTCTCGTGGTGGTGGTGTGTTTATAGCTTGCGTAAGCGCCCATGCGTCCTGCGAAGGATCGCACATGTACCCGGTGCTCGAATTGGTGTGGGTAAAGATTAAGTTATCTCGTTCTTCCCTATTCATTGGAGCTTCATATATCCCACCTGATCGTAGCGCTAATAATACAATCCTGAAGGCCCTACATGATAGTGTTAGTGAAATACGCGATGCCATGCGCCCAGACGAAAAAATGAATTCGGTGACTTTAACGTTCCCCCCATCTCATGGCAGCCAGTGCAATCACCTGCTAGGCATCTCGTTCCGTCGAATCTTCGGCCATGCAATAGTTTATCTGTTGACGGAATGTTTCTTAATGGTCTTCTACAGATGAACACAGTCCGCAGCCAACTAGGACGCACACTAGATCTTGTTTTCGTCGATTTGTCCACTTATTTAGTCGGAAGGGACGGCCTGGCCGTATTGCATCGATTTGTCCACTGTTGATACTTGTTCAACAGTGGTTCCTTCCCCGATACCGCTGGTTCCTTTAGATAATCACCACCGCGCTCTCGAATTGTCATTGTCCCCCACCTACCAGCTACATATACACTCTCTATTCCGTCTTTTACGCCTGCGAGACGGCTGTTTAATTTTCACAAATTCGATTTTAACCAGCTAATCTACATAATTCAACACAAAGACTGGACCTTCCTCGATAACTCGATATCCGCGAACGATGCGTTAGAATATTTCTGCCAAATTATCACTGCGTCATTTCCCCTGTGCTGTCCTTATCTTGAACCTCGCCCAACCCCTCCTTGGTCAGACAGAACCCTCGCTTTTTTAAAAGAGATAAAAAAAAGATCACTGCTAAAATATAGACGGGACCCCTCTTCTCAGAATAGACAAATTTTTAAATACGCTGCTTCAGCTTATCGTTTGTATAAAAGAGCTCGTTACAAATGGTATATTTTCCGGCTACAATCTCGTTTTCGATCCTACCAAAGATCCTTTTGGCAATTTGTAATAAATCACAAATCTTCCCGCTCACCCTCCCTCCACCGTAGCGCTGGGTGAGATTACCACTTCTTCTAAGTCCGATGCGTGTTCACTGTTTGCCAAACACTTTTCAAGTGTGTTTGCTGAAGCCCCACTTGACCCCACTACTATCGAACATGGCCTCTTTTTCACCCCAGAGAATCCTTCAGTCTGTTTTAGTATCTCTTTCGATGTCACGGATGTTAGCAAAGCTCTGGCGAATTTAAAATCATCACACACACCCGGACCCGACGGGATTCCTGCCGCTGTATTAAAAAATAGCAGTTCGGTTATTGCACCTCTCTCTCTCTCCTCCTCTGCGTCTCGTGTCGAACGGGTCGCTGACGAGAACCTTCCTGGTGGGACAAGAGTCCGGCATCCTCATCACGTGCCCCAGCCAACGTATCCTTCCGGCCTTCGCCACCGTCAGGATGTCAGGTCCGCCAAACAGCTCAGCTAGCTCGTGGTTCATTGTCCTCCTCCACACACCTTGCTCGCACACCCCACCGAAGATAGTTCGTAGTACCCTCCGTTCGAAAACAAGGAGGGCATTGGCGTCCTCTGTCAGGATGACCCAGGGCTCATGCGCGTAGAGGACCACCGGACGTATCAGGGTGCGGTATATCGCGCATTTTGTCAGGGGTTGAGTCTTCTGGATCGCAGGAGTCTGTGGAGCCCGTAGTAGGCACGATTCCCCTGAACAATGCGCCTCCGGATTTCGCTGCTCATGTTGTTGTCCGAAGTTACGACCGTACCGAGGTAGCAGAACTCCTCTACCACCTCGAGATCGTCGCCGTCAACTAATACTCTGCTCCCCAGGCGGGCTCTATCTCGGTCAGAGCCTCCGGCAAGCAGGTACTTCGTCTTCGTCGCATTGATCATTAGTCCAATCCTGGCGGCTTCGCGCTTCAGTCGGGTGTACGCTTCGCACACCGCCGCAGATGTCCTCCCGATCATGTCGATGTCATCCGCGAAGCCAAGGAATTGGATGGAACGGGTGTAAATCGTACCTCGGAGGTCGAAGCCCGCGCTTCTCATGACACCTTCCAGAGCGATGTTGAACAGCAAACAGGAGAGTCCGTCGCCTTGCCTAAGACCCCGGTGAGACTGGAACATATCCGACGTCATGTTCGACACTCTCACCTTGCACTGCACACGATCCATCGTTGCCTTCAGCAGCCGAACCAACTTCCCAGGGAAGCCGTACTGCTGCATGGTGTTCCATAGTTCGGTCCTACTATTATGTACAGTCCCTTTAAGCATACCTACATGACATCGTACACAGCAAGGCAAGTGAAGAAACCCAAAAGGCGGTGACATTCTGTAAACTTCATAAAAAGAAACTCCAGATCCATTTTCAGCGATATTTTATTTACCCATATTGTAAAACACTCGCGCAGTGGCGCGCAATTTAATTGTGATTTTTTGCTTGTTTTATTCATGGTTTTAATGTTTTTCACGTTATTTTATCTGCTCTTTTACGTTCATCTACGTTATTAGTCTATGCGTGCAGCATCCATATTTTCACACATTTGCCGCGCAATAATAGTAAGGCGGAGCTCATCTTTCGATTGCCGAAGAACTATAGTCACATCGTTCAAACAACAACCAACCAGCCCCCTGCTGCAACCGTAGTGTTTTACCGTTGTATTACGCAACATATTTGATTTTATTATATTGAGAAGGTTTCAGCGGAAACATTGGGAATACTTTTTTTCTATTTGCCATTTTTTGTTCGTGTATATCATGGATGCAAAAAAATTATCGATGAGATAGTTAATTATCTATTGTTTCATACCATACATGCGTGGCTAAACATTATACCGACGGGCACCAACTGTACATTGTGTCTCACGCCTCTCTGTACTCAGACTTTGTTTCGAGTAACGATATTGTAACTAACGATAACTACATTCTACACTAACTTACGGTCGATGTAGGATGTTTGCTTTGCTTTACTTAATTCTCCGCTAGATTAAGTTTTTTTTGTGATTTATTAGGAAATATGCTTAGGGAGAGTAGATTCCAAGTGTGTGTGTGTGTACCCCGTGCACTACACGGATTTATAGACAACATTCATTCAAATTAACCGCACATACAAGATCATTTCAATCAATCACTGGGGTGCGATCCTTTACGGTATTTTCATCCATTCTTGATTATCTGTAATGAATTTGCGCGCAAACACAATTCATGGTAATGCCAATTAGTTCACTATCAGTTAGTTTGTATGCTTGTGCTTATGTTGTCCAAGATCGCGTTTATGTTTAAAAATTTATTTGCCCACTAGTTTTCATGATGATGCTACATTATGCACAGTCTCCAGAGATTGAAGAAACGAACATATTACTACAAAAGCATGTTGAACCAAACCAACAAAATGGGTATATGCTCTCAACACATTCACGTTCGTTCTCACGTTTCTTTAGCACAACAATACACCACAACGTTTTTTTTTTTGCATGTCTATGGAGAGAATTGATTCCAACTAAAACGTGGCTTAGCCAATGGACATGGTGATTCATCATTAGAGCCATCTATAGCTATTGAACGCATTTTTTTACAGAAAGTATGTCATTTGCTTGTCCACTTCTGATACCCTCCGTTCTGCCGGGAATGGAAGGTCAATGAAAATAACAAGGATACACGGGGACTACATTACTTAACTCAAGGCGAAGGCCTCAAAAAACAGGCGGGAGGAACAACACCCCAGCAAAGGAGCCAAGATTACACTGTCTAAACTAATGCTATAATCCGAATTACTGTCTTACTCTTGCACATCACTCATGTAATAAACTAGCAGCCCATTATGTAACTTTAAATTATGTTTTTTTTCGTTTTGCCGATAATAGGACACATTGAATGGGGGTTCCACAATATTTACAAACATCTACATAGGTCATACGCTACGCTAAAAGCTATTGAATTCCATTCGTAAAACGCCATTCCTTGTCCACACATACGCTCACACAACAGGATCCCGATGAATACGGATCGTGTTTCTTCGCGGAAAAAGCTCTTCGGAAATACTGCGAGAGCGACGATGCTGTCCCACCACCACACGACAACGTTTACGCAAATCTCGATGACAGTGGCGATCCTTCCTATCGTTCCGAGCCGCTGCCCATCCGTCTAACTACCCTCGGCTGTACGTGCGTACCAGCATCGTAGAGGGAAGATGATGCTGATCGTTTACTCGGTGGTAGTAGTTTTGGTACGCTAGATGGTGTTGCGGACGTCGACCACGCTGCTGCTGCTGCTGCTGGGCGACGTTTGCTACTGCAGGCGGCGGCGGTGGTGGTATTATTTCCAATCGACGTGGAATTGAAGCGCCCCCATAGCCTGGTAGAAAAGGAACCCCTGTGCCGGTTCCGGCGGATGCGGCAGTCGAAGACGAAGATCCCAGACCTGTCCCCTTACCATTCCCACCTGTACACGGAACACACAACGGAACAACGACAAGCAATAGATGTGAAAAACAGTTATAAATTTTTAAAGTGCGTTTACGTTTTCATCTGCCATACATATATACTTAGCGAAAGAGCGGTTGCTTATTGTTGATTTCGAAATTTACGCACACAATACTGTACATCCGCATTTGAAATCCCTATAGTAGACATCACAACTATTATGCTAACTCTATCATGTACATTTGTGTTCCGCATTGAGCTATGTAACATTAATTATATATTCAAAATTTATTGGATAGCTACAGCTTAAACAGTCTTTTCCTGTACACAGATATTCTTTTCCTATGGGGAAATATTATTTCCTATTCCACATACAAAGACGTCAGTAATGACAATTATAATCATAAACAAAACTCTTCGCCAGACGAACCAATTGAACAGAGGGGACTTGGAGGTTGGAAAGTCGATCCCTTGCAGGAAACAGAGCACGGCACCCTTCAGATCAATGAAAATGATCCTATAAAAGACAGGGAGAAACAGTTGCAACACAGAAGCGAAACGCAATATGCATGGTACCATGTTGCGGTTTCAAAGACGAAAAGGGAACGAGAAAAGAAAAGATAAAAGAATAATGTTTCAGTCGAACGATATAACGATTACAGTTGAAAGTTAAAATTGAGCAAACCAAACATCTAACTTGTGTTAACGATCATCCACCATATTAGAAGAAAAAACGACTAAGAGAGGTTAATGTTACGAGGTCGTCAAAGACCCGGCACGCATTATGTCATCGATGCATTTCTGACGCAACCTTTATGACACTCCTGCCGTATAGAACATTGTTATTAAGATTTGTCTCTACAAGTGTACGTTTCGATTGATGTTATTGTAAGAAAACTCAGTAAAAGTAAGTAAAAAAATATACTGATCTACAACTTTGGATAAGCTAACCGTGCAAATACCACAGTCCTGAACGCAGCTGGCAGAAAAAATGTAAACAACCAACATGCCGGTGGCCAGCGCGAACGAGAACCACGCATCACACATGTAGCATATACAGGTGCTGAGCGTTATGTATCATGGGCAAAATCTTCAACAGTTCCCAATCATGTTAGCGAGAAATTGTAATGTAATAAAAGCGAATAAGGGATAAACGGTGTAGTTCTGAATGGCTGTCTGTACTCTGAACATCCTACACATACTAACACTGACCCCTCTAAGCCAATCGTTACCGTAGCCGCTAACGCACAGCAAACCACACCCCCTTCAGGACCTACCCTTTAAGTAATCCCGCTTCGTTTTCCGGGATAGAGCTCCGTTGTGGGTGACCTCCGTACCTTGCACCAGTGCCGACGACACTTTCCGGCGTCTCCTGGTGGAAATGGGCGAAAAATCCACATCACGCGTATCGTCACCATCATCGTCTTCGTCCTCCTGCAGCTCGCTGTAATCTTCCCGCTGCTCCGGCAGTGTGGCTAACCGTTGCGAGTGATGGTGGTGGTGCAGGCCGCCATCGGTGTATTCACTGCCGCCACCGTTCGCCGGGGCCGACACGGATGACGACCGGGACGTACTGTGCGAGGAGTTTGAGTTCGAGCGGCTCCAGTCGCGTCCGGCGGACTGTTGTGCCGTTTGCTTGCGTCGCACGCGCGTCCGGCTACTGTCGCGCGACGACACGGTGGTAGACGAAACGGTGGCTGCTTTGCGCGGGTTTCTCCCACTTCCACTGCCTCGCTTCCGGGCGGATAAGATAGAAGACGAAGCGAGCGACGCAACCGATGAGGAATGATGGGACTGCAACGCCCGGTTGCAGGAGGACGATGCGACCGAGTGACTAGTACTGCTGTTGCTGGCTCTGCTGCTGCTGCTGACGCTACTGCGGCTGCTGGTAGTGCTGCTGCAGGAACAATCGTCCTCCAGGGCAGACGATGGTGCCTCGCCGTGCAGATATGCGGCTGATTGGCGGCGCTGTTTGTTCTTCAACGCGGCTTTCCTCTTCCGCTGCATGTTGTCCGCGTAATCGTTGCCGCGATCGGTTGGCCGGATGCGTTCCCGCAGACCCGACTTGCGTCGCTTCACGTACCGATACTTCGAAGTGTCCAGTCCCTCCGTCCCGTTCGTCGCATGCGCTGGTGGCGGCATATCGTGAGACGAATCATCCACATCACCGTAGTACGCCTTGCTGTTGCAGTGATTGTTATTGTTGTAGTGGTGGTGGTGGTGGCGTGATTGCACCACCGTCGTTTCCGCACGGTGGTGCTGGCGCTCGGTAAGCTGCCCCTCGAACAGCTGCGCGTTGTCTCCCTCACCGTCGTCCACCACCGACACATCGTGGTGCTTCTTTCTGCGGTACGCCGACCGGTGATGCTTGCTGCTGCGCGACACATTGACGTTGTCATGGCGTGACTTGATCGTTGCACCAGCAGCAGCAGTTTTCGATTTGCCGGCCTGCTTTACACCACCGCTGATCGTACAGTTCGCGCGCTTTCCGGTTTTGGCATGCCGTTTACCGCTACCGACGGGACGTCCGCGACCTCGCGCCTTCTGCTTGACTGGAACGAGTGCCGAGGCTTCGCTTTCCGTAGCCGTCGAGCTTTCCTGATCGTTAAAATCACTATCCTGCTGGTCATCGTCCTCTTCATCCTCTTCCTCCTCCTTGTCCTTCTCCACTTCGTCAGGATCGAGGTTTTGATCGGTTTCATAATCACCTTCCGCATCATTTCCTTCCACTGCGTCTTCATCCTTCTCTTCTTCCTCTTCTTCTTCGTCCTCACAGCCAGCATCATTGATGAAGTCACTGTCCGTGTCTTCCTTTTTGCGTGCTTTGATCTCCTTTTTCCGCCGGTATGCCGCTCCTGCCTTAGCTCCATATCCCGATTGAATCATATCTTCTTCTTCTTCTTCTTCTTCTTCATCGTCATCATCGTCTTCTTCTTCTTCATCGTCTTCCTCCTCTTCTTCTTCTTCATCCTCCTCCTCTTCTACGTCTTCTTCCTCCTCTTCGATTTCTTCATCATCTTCATCTTTGCTCACCACCTCTTCATCCTCGTCGACCGACTCCTCGTCCTGCTCGTAATCATCATCCCGTTCGTATTTAGACACTTTCACAGCTTCATTCTCCTCCTCCTCCTCGTCGTCCTGCTCAATTGCTGTTTCATCTTCCACACGGCTAGCCACTCGCTTCTTCGATGGTTCCTTCTTTGCCTTTGCCTTCTCGCGCCGTCCATTTCTATCAGTCGATCCCAAAGACGCCATCGTAGTCGTCGTCGTCGTCGCCGCGGTCATGCCCATGTTCATCTCCTGGATCTGCTGGAACAGTTGCGACTGGCGCTTGCGCAGTATGTCCATCATCGGTTTCGTGTAGCCTTTGATGTAGCCTTCGCACTCGGTGTACTCTAGTCCACTGCCCATGCTGTGGCCGCGCGATTTACGTTCCAGTATCTCCTGGATCGCGTACGTTGGCTTGCCCGTGTACCGGATCACCGTTTCCTCCATCTGTTCTGCCCGCTCGTACTCCTTCTCCACTCGATCGCGCGCGATCTGGTCCGCGTCCGTTGCGAAGATCTCCTCACACGAGAATTGTTTCTCCTTCTTGCGGTTGGCGATCGTCGACGCGACTGGTTGCGCCGTGCCACCATGCTGAGCGGCGGTAACTGCAGGCAATGACGCTCCATCGGTCACTGTTGTACCGCCGGTGGCCACAGACAAATTTCTCCCCATAGCATCAGACCGTTTCGAGCGGAGGTTCTTCGGAGATGACGCCTTACTGTGCAGAGTGCTCTCGCGGAACGGAAACAGTGTGCCGCCCAGCTTCATGAGCGACTTGACGTGATTGATTTTGTTCGTTATTTCCGCCTCGTTCTGCGCCGTCAGCGGCACGCTGTGCTGCACGAGCGCGTCCACGTCGAGCCGGAGCGACTGACCGCGGTTCACCGCCGCCACCGGACACCCTAGACTCTTCAGCTCTTTGCAGAACAGCGACTTGCAGTACTGATAGTCGGGTCGCTCGTCGTACGTGAGATTTCCAACGTACTCCAGAAAATCGCCGAGATACGCCGGACAGTCCTCCCCGTAGATCAACTGTAGCATCTGCCGCACGTCCCTCATGAAGTACTCCTTCATGTGATGCACGCACTCCGGCTGGTTGAGCAGCTTCTCGTCCTTCCACGGCAGAAATCCGCGACTCCAGTACACTAAGTTGTACCCCAGACACTCCAGATCGCTGCGCCGCGCGTGCGCTCCCATGTGGGCGTCTCGCGAGGTAAACTCCAGCGTCCCGTCGTGCGCCCGCCGCTGATCCATGCAGAACGGCCGATGCTGCCCCGTGGAATCGACAAACTTCGACGCCAGTCCGAAATCGATCAGATGGATACGATCTTCCGGTTGCGATTGATGATCGTCCGCCGGAAGCGACGCACGTTTCAGCTCGTTCCAGTGCGCCTCTTCCGTCGCTGCCCTCAACTGTTCGTACCCGTTGATGGTGGTGGAGCGTCTCGGTGAGATCGAGCAGCTGAACGAGGCATCATCGTTGCGCTTCCGACCGCGCCGCGGTCTGCCAAACGCGTATCTTGAGCGACCTACGTCTTTCTCTTTGGACCGATCGTCATCGTCGCTCAGATCACGATAAGTGACCGTTTTCAACGGGCGAAGATTACGCGTACGCGTACACATCTCCTGCTCCTGATGATGATACAGTCCATTTTCCTGCACACACTTCACTTCACCACCCGCCGTTGCTACCCCGTTCATTACGGCAGAAGCAATAGATTTCCTCCCACGTTTAACTCCCGTGGGCTTCCTATCTGGCAGTGCTGTTGTTGATTTTGCCACTACGCCGTTCGTACGACGATGGTCTATGCCGCCGTTTGATAAGCATTCCGTGTTCTGGACATCACTTTCCACCGCACCGATCATCAGATTTTCAGCCTTTATGTCCGAATGCACGTAACCTTGGTCGTGCAGGTGCTCCAGCACGTCCAGTATCTGGCAGGCGATCACTGGAATGCTCTTCGGATTGACGCGCTTGTTCTTGATGATTGAATGCAGATCGCGTTGGTAGCGCTTGAGAATGAGAAAGCGATACCGCTCGTCCTTGAAGATGTGCGACCCGGACGCAATGTACTCTGGCATACCCGGCGGTATATGACATGTTTCTGTAACAACATAACGAAAGGGGTTTAGATCATTATTCTTATTAGGGTTCATACCAAATAGTTTTCTTTATAAATATAAAACCTATAATAGCTTTATATTTGCAGCAACATTCACTCTATAAGACAACGCAAGACAATATTCATAGATGATGCTCATATTAAGATCCATTGTCAATTTTATGCATTTAATTTGTCCGTTCCCGACTTGAATTAGTACTATACATTAGTAGGTTGCTTCAGTCCTATCATTTTAACCGCTGGTGATTACATTATTTACGCTGGTGATAAAGCGTATTTGAGAGTCGTTTTAAGCAGAATGTTGAAAGAAAGGAATTGAGAAGCAAAAGGTCTATTCGTGATTCTAAGTGCTGACCCTAAGACACCAACATTGTCGTCATACTGCAAAAATAACTACACATCTTTCCATAAACCGTCTGTTTACTGTTACTTGATGCAGAAAAATCACATGGTACTACGGTTTCGACTGACGCAGTTCAAGCCACAACTTTGATAAATGGTAAAAAAATCATCATTATTATGAACTTAAATATTTATCAAATAACAGCTGTTGTCAATTTAAAATACCATTATATTCAAAATAATATTGTAAAGGAACATAATAAAAACCAGCATACATTTTGATAAAACAAAAAAAATGAAAACCCTTCACACATTCATAAACACTAGAACGTAACCCGTTTTGTGTATATCGAAAATTACAACAAAAAAAAATAACATTCACAAATACACAGCAAAAACATTCAATTTGCTGATTGTGCGTACAAACAGAACGCTACAACTTCCCCTTGCATGTGTGCATGCGCATTTAAACTGCTCGAATCTGCTCGAAACTGCTAGACCCGTTACCGGCACGTTAAACTGTCTGTTTACAAACAGCTGATTCACTTGACAGCTGACGATTGGTTTGTATCTCAAGAGTGAAGCTTCTAGTATTATGTCGGGAATTGTGTTGTTGTATTTGTGAACATTTGTTTACATTGTACTTTATACACACACACAGATACACAATCTAACGCTCAGCAGTTAGATTATAAGTAGTAACTAAATACGAAGCTTACCGGCTATATATCATACTGATCGTTTTCTTATCTCTACTTATATTTCTACAATTGTTTTGCTAAGATCTAGAAGATAGGCCAGCCGTAACAAACCAAGAAAAACTGTCAGGGTCTGACGCGGGAGATTCGCATAGAAAAAAAAAACTACTAAATAGATATGAAATTACACACTTCTCTTCTCAGCCAAACTCTGAGTCACATGTAACACAATCACATCAGGAGCGTCAAAAATAGCGGACTGCGTCATGCTTTTCGTGAAATGTAATTGCGATGCAAACACCAAACAATCAGCGGTCACGGTTTATCCACTCAAACAAATAGTGAACTCTATACGAAATGGCACTAACGGAAACAACAACGCTTGGACACCTACCTGAGCGTTTGGCGGTGTTGAGCAGACAGTGTATCTCGACGAAAAGTGGTCCATTGGAGTGGGGTTCGATTTTGACAACGTACTTCGCGTTCTCACTAGTGACGGGTGTGTCGATGTCATCCGATGCGAGAAATATTTCACCGAAGCTTCCCTTGCCTGGTGAAGAACGATTCGAAGGGATGTTAGTCGTTTAGAACACAATAAAACGCTCAATTTGAAATACTATAGTAGCCCACACACACACATACCGATTGGTTTGCCGATGCGCCACTGTTTCAGTGTCAGATCCATCAACTTCGTCCCGTCCACGAACTCCTTGCTCAGTGTGAACTCACTTGCACTGACGTTGGGCGAGGACGGTGGTTCTACGGCAACCGGCGACACCACGGACGGCGGTGCATGTTTCATACGCTTCGGTGACGTCTCGAACTGCTGCAGCCGGTCGGTATCGACAATTGCGGCCGCAGCATTTCGTTTGCCCATGTTGGCTGCTGTTGCTGTATTGTGTATGATATACCGCTCCCCCTGCCGTTGTCCCCGCACTGCACGGGGCTCTTCCCTCTCCAGAGACACACAGCGTCTCAACTGACACTACAGAGTTCACTGTGCAACAAACGCAACTCTAGTACGCGTGCACCATCACCCACTACTACACTTGGCTCCTTCCTTATTTTTAGCTCATTTTTCACTCTCGTTCAACGGTACTGTAATATGAAACGAAAAACTAAGCAGGTTATAAATTGCGACGATGTGCACACACAAACGGACAACCGGACGATGGTGTTGTTTAGGAGTGGCGAACTGCACTGCTTTGCCTGAGTTATTGTTTTTTTTACGCAAAAACCGGTTCGATAGTGCGGCGATACGCATTCTTGACCATGCACTGTTACCGATGGCTGGTTGCTAGGCTATGTGCATTTGACAATTGTTGAAGATGAACAGCAAGATTTAATAGTGAGAGTGTAATAGAATTCAATATGGGACGATGATGCACCATTGTGGAATGTTTCTATTGCCTTGATTTCACTTTTGACACGATGTTGCACTGCTATATAAACAAAACTTTACCATTGCTCAGTTAAACAAGATAGGCGCATGAATCAAATTAAGTTTAGTTGAATTCTAATTAAAATAACACATATAATTTTGGAAATAACCAATTTTTGTAAACAACTCTTCGACTCAACTGTCAAAAATCACAAAACCAACAAAAAGCAACAATGCATAACAACAAATTGCATACACAACTTTGAAGGGGTTAACCTCAAAAATATAACCAAACAGACAGACATAGCCCGAATAAAACTAATCTAACCAAAAACTAATCGATTCGAACTCGGACGCGCTCCGTTGCTGCTGTTTAATGGATAATTGCAATACGCATGGACGGGAGTTGAAACGCACGCGAGAAAGAGAATCCGTAAGCTATGCGGAGGAAAAAGATACAAGGCAACAAAACAAAAAAAAAACAATTCAGAAAACCGTGCAGTCGCACGAGCAAACCGCGGCGCGGGGTCACAAGAAACCAATGCACAACACTCACACACACTTGCGCACGCGAAAGAGCATCACAGCCTTCTCGTTAGGCCCCGTGGTGCTTCGACCTCTGCTCTGTACACGGCGACTACATCTCACGCATTCTCCCTTCATCTGGCTTTTTATCGTGCTCTTTGCTTTTGGCATTGCTTCTTTACACAACGGCACAACACAAGTGCGTTCTCATACATAACACACGAGGCTGATGCGCAGCGTATGATCTTCTTTTTCGTGCCGTTCGAGCGCAGCAAACCGCTCTGGTAAGGTCGCATTCACCTTACTTCTTCCTCTTGATCGGAGTATTGACGCTTTCAGGCGCATAATTTGCGATGAGCCATTAAAGTGACACATACCCTGTGAAAGCAAACAAAACACCTAAACAGATTTATTTAGCATCATTACTGGCTCGTTCTTGACTCCGAAGCCGTCGTATCACTTGGCACACACTTGTACGGTGAAAGGAAAATACACACGAAGCAGCGTTAACATACACATAGCACACATACACTCGCAAACCTACGCTGCGTCAGCGATGACGGTTGGTTTGAAAAACACACAGGCAATGGCTGATTCGAGCAGTTTTTTGTTGTTGTTGCTTACTTCTACTTCTGTTCCACAATCGACAGATCGATTTACAGCAAATATGTACCGCCGATGTTGTGAGAAACATCACTTTGTTCACCGTGCTTTGGATTCTTCTCTGTTTTTCACCTATTTTAAATTCCAACTCACTCGTCATGACGAAAAAACATTCCCACAAACACTCCGAGCACGGCGTGCCGAGGTTACATCGCGAACACAACAAGAGAAAAGAGTAAGATGCGAAATTAGCTCATCTCAATTCTTGTCTGCCTATGTTTTTCTACCTTTTGCGCTGAGGAAGAACCCCAACGAAGCGGACCAAAGCGCACTCGAATTCGAGCACAATCCCGACTCGATTATTAACCTTTTCTCCCTTAAACCTCTCTTCGACGGTTACGCTCTAAAGAGACACACACACTACCATACGCGGGAGTCAACACGGATGAGAAATCACCGAACGCGTATGTGTGTTTGTGTGTGTCCGTGTGTGTGGTAATGGGATGATAAACTTAACTACACACAAAATCGATCCGCAGACATTCTTTTGTGAACTGTTGTTCCACCAGCAGCCATGCCTCTATTTGCAAGCTCTTCATCGTGTACACATTCGCGGGAAAGCGGGCTCGAAACAAACTCTCCATATTGACAACTATTTCATCATCGCACGTTACCCGCAAAGAAAAACCTCACACAAGTCGAACGCGCACCGTCTTCTCGATGTGTCTGTGGAAGACAATTTCCTTTTGCTTTCAGGCAGCAGTGCCCTCACGTACACCACTGTAGACAGAGCACAGGAGAACGACGCGACACGATGGTGGTTTCCCTTTCTTTCTGTTGCTAGTGGGAACAGGGAAGTTTGGCACACTATTCTTTTCCTCCGAACGGCTGCTGCTGCCACAAGCCGCACTGGAGCAGAAGACAATTTTGAGTTACACAAAAAACACACACACACACGTGCGCGCGGGCGCCCTCGAACAAAAAAGGTAGAAGAGTAAACCGGACCGTTTTGCACCAGACAACTGCTGCATGTTCGGCGAGAGCGAGCGGGATGGCCATACAAAGATGGTGGCATCATAGCCAGACACCGCCGCTGCTCACACACTAAGAGCGATCCACTTTTCCGTTGAACTGCCTTTTGGCTGCTGTTGCTGTTGTTATTGTTGTTGGTGGTGGTGTTGTTCTTGCCAGCAATTTCCTTCTCGTATGTTCATCATCCGCGTATGTTTCACCCTTTGGAGGCGTTCGCTTGCGCACGGTAATTCACTCATGGCGTAGAAATAACTGTTTCAGAACCGCAGAGGAAGGGTTTCCGAGGACAGAAAACACATCCTCGTTAGGCCTATTTTGGACGAGGAGCCGCGATCATACACCTTACTTCCGGCTCCATTCAGAGCATAAGTACCCATGTTGGAATCGTATCGCCTGCAAAGGAGTCCACCCATTGCGCACTACAGCAGGAACAGGATAATTTTTTTGTAAACGATTTGTTTCTTTGCGTTCTATGGCCGACGACGGCAATCGATTTTGATCGGAGTTAGCACACACTCTGTAGGCCCCCATCAGGAGCATTCTCACTCTACACACCTTCTGCACCAACACTTCGGAATAGCTATATCGAAGAAAACTGATTCTAAATCTTTCCCAGGAACGCTTGCCAGAATAAACTATTGCTTTACTTTAGCCTAAGCGCAGAGCTTTCTGCTTAACACTCGTACAAAATTACCTGTGAACTTCCGCGATGAGAAATCCCTAATTTTCGTTCACGAACAATCGGGCAGGGGCAAAAAGGCATCCGTGATTCCACCTACCCATACACGAGCACTACCCATGTAACCTATCGTCCAAAAACGTCAAAATTAGGAAAAAGCATAAACATATCGAATAAGGTTACAACTAACTCCAGTTGTTTTATTTACCGTGAGTTTTGACGTTTCTCACAAAGTTTAAGTTTAACATTATAGAGGAAAAAATACCATTTCTTTCTCTTTACTTATAAATTAGCACACCTTACTTTACTTCACTCTAATGTATGTCATGCCGTATGCAGTAATACAAACTGATTTGTATTACCCTTCGATGCAGGACGGAGTGTGACGGAGTATAAAAGTATTTGTATGGAATTTAACGTTTGTTGTAACTGATGATACTGATCAAAGTACAGTCAGTTTCCGACTTACGCGGTACTCGACATACGCGGATTCGGAGATACGCGGATTTTCAAATGTGACATAATGCTGGGTT
>KB672946.1:753381-783124 GCA_000349145.1 Anopheles dirus
CATGTCAAGCAAAATTCGAGATACGCGGAAACTCGAGATACGCGGATTTCTCCGGTCCCCATTATCCGCGTAAGTCGGAAACCGACTGTACTATCATACACCTGATCACAGCCTAACGGTTGTTTATTTTGGCTTTGTAAAGTGTCGATAAATGCAAATTCGAACCACCGATAAAAATCACTGCATAAAATCACCACCGCCGTTTTGTGGGTATTCACCTCAACAGAACCGGGCTGTCCGGCTCATGACCACGAAAAACCCGACTAATGCGGACATTTCTTTTGACATTTGTAAACACATTTGACATTTTGTAAACACACGTGCGTGCGTACCGGCCCATCCGTACCTAAACGGCGCAGATTTAGTTTTTGTTTAATTTCACTCTCCAAATAGCGATCATTTGCAACCAGAACATGAAGAAGGATAAAAAACAGAAAACGCCAACAACACTCGTGAACGGCACCAACGGTACGGCGGAAACAACAAACCTGACACGCCGTTTGGATCTCTTGAAAACGATCGAGAACGACGAAGATGTGGAAGATTTTTCCGATGAATCCGAGACCGAGGTCGAATATCAGCCGACGAAACAGAAGAACCAGAAGCTGAGCGACTTTGATGGCAGCTTCCAGTTCGTGTCGTCGGTGAAGGAATACAATCACGACACGTGGGACGACCTGATGCGTTTCGTGAAGCGAAAGAACCGTGGCGAGGTGAACGACAAGATTGCGAACGTGATACGCGAACGCACGAAGGAGAACGCGGAAGCTCTGCGGGCCGATGACGATGCGGCGCAGGGGGTGTCACACAACGACGAGGTCGACTTGTCCGACGATGAGATGAAGCACGATTACATGCGGGTAAAGGAACGCAAGGGTAAGAAGGTGCCTGTTGAAAACGGTGGTCCGACGGTCGAGATCAAGGATGAAACGGAGGAAGGTACGAAGGACTACTTCGAAGAGATGGAGGAGGGCGCGAACGAGCAGATCCAGTCGTTCTACCAGATGGATCTTTCTCGACCACTCATGAAAGCAATCGGTGCGCTCGGCTACATCTACCCGACCCCGATCCAGGCTTCGACCATACCGATCGCGCTGATGGGACGCGACATTTGCGGCTGTGCTGCGACCGGCACGGGTAAGACAGCCGCTTACATGCTGCCTACGGTGGAACGTTTGCTGTACAAACCGAACCTGGCCCAGGCCGTCACGCGCGTGCTGGTGTTGGTGCCGACGCGTGAGTTGGGCGCGCAGGTGTATCAGGTAGCCAAGCAGTTGACACAGTTCACGAACGTGGACGTCGGGATCGCAATCGGTGGATTGGACGTGAAGGCGCAGGAAGCGGTACTGCGAAAGAATCCGGACATCGTCATTGCCACACCGGGTCGTTTGATCGATCACATCAAGAATACGCCAAGCTTTTCGCTGGATTCGATTGAGGTATGTATTACGCCCGAGGAATGGATAGGCCTTTTTTATGCACAACACACCTACGCTAATATGATGAAAATTTTCCTTGCGCTCTGAACGGCTGCACCGCCTGACGGGGTAGCTTAAGACGAGACCAATTATGGGTGGTTTGAATGCAATCGTCGAGCGATCGTTTTCGAACTTCTGACCATTTGCAGTATACTCTTTCGATTTTCCGATTTTTGATTGGCGAAAACTCATTTCAATTTCATTAATTAATGCAGTCACCGTGTTGGATCAATGGATAATTGTTCCTTTTTTTACATTTCTAACTTGCTATGATTCGTTCATACGCAATTGGATACTCAAGTGACTTATGAGGAATTGAATATTAAAGTGAAAAACATTGTAACAACGAAAATAATTTACTTCAAATCCTCAAATGTTTCATCTATTACCGAAACGCATCAAACTATTGAAAATCTCATCTTTCAAATAGTTTCATAAATATGACTCTCGAAGTCCGGTCGCTCATTGCAGAGAGATTCGTTTGTTTTCTCAAGTGTGTGGATTCCTCGTTATGTGAAAGCTCAGAAAAATATCATTGTTAGAAGCGATTTATTGTAAAAAAAAGTTATAATTTCGATATTCTATAGCTTCAAATAACCTGAAGACAAAACTCGAAACCTAGAGCCTAACACAGAATTGTTTTAGCAACCAAATTTCTCTTGGTTTTACATACTTTAAAAACATTGAAAAAGTGATATTATCATCTTCTCCTTCCTTGATGATAGGACTTGTGCAAAAAATCACTCTTATTTTTCCGAAAGTGTTTCACATGACTCAATAGATTTATTACCAGTATGGAAAGTAAACACCATTTTCTTATTCTTATGCCATAAAGACTTACGCGTCTTTATGTGCTAGCAGGTTGATTCTACTTTCGAATATTACCTTACATTAAACTACACAATCGTAAAATATACCGGATTATCGAGAGACTACTGCACGTAACAGTGGGTTATGAAACAGCATGGCTCTAAAAGAGTTCTAATAATTGAGTTCACCTTTTCGCTCCATGCTTTCAGATCCTGATTCTCGATGAAGCTGATCGTATGCTGGACGAATACTTTGCCGAACAGATGAAAGAGATCATTCGCAGCTGTGCGGCCACTCGCCAGACGATGCTTTTCTCCGCCACGATGACGGAGGAGGTGAAGGATCTCGCTGCCGTGTCGCTGAAGAAGCCGGTGAAGATCTTCGTCAACAACAACCAGACGGTCGCGTTCAACCTGCGCCAGGAGTTCATACGTATTCGCGAGGGCCGGGAGGCGGATCGGGAAGCGATCCTGGCGGCGCTCGTTTGCCGCACGTTCCACGATCACTGCATGATCTTCGTGCAGACAAAGCGTACCGCCCACCGTTTGCGCATCCTGCTCGGGCTGCTTGGGGTGAAAACGGGCGAGCTGCACGGCGATCTGACGCAGGCCCAGCGTCTCGAGTCGCTTAAGCAGTTCAAGGACGAACAGATCGACATCCTCGTGGCGACGGACGTGGCCGCCCGTGGTTTGGACATCAGCAGCGTGAAGACAGTCATCAACTTCGTGATGCCGGCCACGCTCGAGCACTACATCCATCGCGTCGGCCGTACGGCCCGTGCGGGTAAGGCCGGTGTGTCGGTGTCACTGGCGGGTGAACAGGAGCGCAAGATCGTGAAGGAGATCGTGAAGAACGCGGTCAGCTCGGTGAAGAACCGCATCATCCCGCTGGACATTATCGATAAGTACCGGGCTAAGGTGGCCGCGCTCGAGTCGGAGATCGACCGGGTGCTGGCGGAGGAGCGGGCGGAGAAACTGCTGCGCCAGACGGAGCAGCAGCTGACAAGCGCCGAACGGAAGCTGACCGGTCAACCGAAACAGGATGGGTTGCCTCGCGAGTGGTTCCAGACGCTGCAGCAGCGGCGCGAAGAAAAGTACCGGCTGGCCGGCGACGAAGCGGCGGAGAAGAAGAAGGCCAAAAAGCGGAAGCGTCGCGGTGACGACGACGAGGAGGACTTCGATCCGGTTCGATACCACGCGGAGAAGATGAAGAAGCAGAAGCTGGCGGCGGCCTCCGACGACGGTAAGGGCAAGAAATCGAAAGCCGACCAGAAGACGACCGAAGGGGGAGCGACCAACAAAACGTCCCGCCAGATGGCGCGGGAACGCGCGATCGAGGAGCTGCGGAAGGTGTCGATGGTGCAGGCGAAACTGTCAAAGATACGCAACCGTCCGACGCGCGTGTCCGCCACCGAAGAGCAGTACAAATCCGCTGGAGCGAAGGCGGGAGGAGACAGGGGTGGCAAGAAAAAGCAGAAGAACTTCTCCCGCTTTGAGCGCGATCTGACCGACGTCGGTTCGAAGAACGTGAAGAAGCTGCGATACGATGCCAGCAAGAAGCAACGGATGGACAAAATGGACAAACGCAAGCAGAGCGGCGTGGGGAAGAAGGGTCTGAACAAGCCATCGAAGGGGAAATCGTTTGGCCAGAAGGGACCGAAAATGTCAAAAGGGGGGCCGGGCGGCGGTGGTGGCAAAGGATTCTCCGGTAAGGGTGCCGGTGGCCGAGGTGGCCGGGGCGGTAAGGGCGGTGGCAAACGAAAGTAGAGTTGAGTAAATGAGAGGGAGGGAAAGAGAGTCCTACTGTTCTGTAGATCGGGGATAATAAAGTGCTAATTCGCTATGTGACATTTCCTTTTTTTTAATATGTCCTCTGAACATTGGTTTAACAACAGGATTTCTTTCATCGATGGAACACTAAATAATAGCTTTTGTCAGCATCACAACGTTTATTTTACATTAACGGATAGTGCATGGAATGATGCTAAAAACTCTCTTTTGCTTTGCCTTTGCTCCTATGTCCATGTTTTTCTTATTGGACTCCGGATACGGTCAATACTCGATCACTTCGTACCAGTAGCGCTCTCTTCTTGTTACACAAGAGACTACACGATTCAACAGAACCGTGAATATAAAATAACAATCGCGGATTATATACGTAGATCAGTCAAGCCTTTCTAAGCATGGAAAATGCCGTTTTCGCCGTGTCCGTGAACGTATCGTGAATGGACCGTATTTTGTGCGAAGGTGTGTGTTTTGGATTCACAAGAGTTTGTGGTTTCCCTTCTCACTTTGCTGTCCGCGAAGTTACCACCTCGAGAGATAGTCGCCGTCAACTGGTTATCGCTGCACAAGATTGCACAATGTATGAACAAGATTTGCTTGCTGTGCAAGAGCGTTTCATTGCAATTGCAATCCAGAACTCTTACTTAGTGGGCGTGAATAACATTAAAATCTACGTCCAAAGTCTTCCGTACTATTCTGTTTCACCTTGGAACAAAACGTCCCAATACTTCCCAGGCGGTACACTTTTGAAAAGGCGGGCATCTTCGATCACAGGAGCCTGTGACTACCGAAGGAGATCCGATTATTATACATGCCATGACCTAGATTACCAGTAAAATATTACTGTCAGGCGTTACAAGCAAGTCAAGATACACAAACTAATCACATCAGTCTCGTGTATGTCTCCTCTACGTGTGTAACAATATTGAATGATCTGCTTGGCCCCAGCCATCGCTCATCTTCAAATAATTTGCTTTTCTCATTATAATTGGCAAATAACACCCGAATTATGAAAAAGACGTTCCGATTCCCGGTTCACATTCTGGTACAATGGTATATTTAACTTCAAACGGGAGAGTACAGTGCGTTTTTGATTGATGATCCGTTTTTGTTGCTGTTTGGTTTCTTCACTCACATATTATATCCTATACCTGAATTGAATTAGGTTCGTATCATTGTAGCGCTCAAAACACAAATGACCTCATTACTTTCCAGTAATGCTATTCTTGTTTTCTCCTTCACTGTAAATCCATTTCATCGATATCGGCTGCATAAAACGGCAGACAACAAAAGATATAGCTCTGCTAACACTACACTGGATGGTAGTAGAAAGTTTCGTGAGTTCCCTTTTCTATCTCTGAACTGTTTCCTACAGCAAGATTTTCCAAGATATCTGATCTTATTTGTCAAATAAAGAGCTTTGTGAGATAGCATAGTACCAAAAACAAATCAGACCATAAGATTTTGTTCATCTATTACAAATGCAGAAACGTACAGTACGGTGTCCTACGGTGCTGTTGACAAGGATACAATCAAATAGCGCGACTGATAGTAATAATGAATTCTGCCATACAGGCACTAGCTTAGTAGACAGTAATAACATAGAAAATACGGTTCATACGATTAATGTTTTGCATTGTTGCCCTTCACCATTATGCAACGCTCTCCTGCGATATATTTGTGTTTTGCGCACAAGATCGATCAAACGTAAAAATAACAAACATTAAGCTAACTCTCTGTGGCTGCTACAGGATACGCTTCTCGCTACGTGTGAAGAGATGCTACGCGCCACTAGTTTGAAACCGAATTGTATCCAATCTTTCCTACTCAACCTAATCAACCTCACTTTCCTACGCAAAACGGGGCAAACGCGGATGATAAACCATCCACACGATTTCAAGCTCAGGTACACGATTTTATCTCCTTCCATCTGTAGTCAGTTTTATTCATCTGTATGCTCTGTATGCCCTCACGAGTCTCCCTTATCCTACATGTTGCTCCATTCTGCCTAATTTCAAATGCTGCAGTAGTTTGTTGAAAATCGATCTCAACAATGGATTAGCCAGCTCTAAAATAATAACTCTCTCACCCCACTCATACCACTATATAACATTCGCCTAGCATCCGTTACGAAAAGAGTTGTTTAAAATATTGCACATTATTTGTGCAGTAAACTTCTTCTTCGTAAAGGTGACATAAATGGGTGCGAGATACACCACTTAATCACACGATTGCAAAAAAAGTAAAACAAGACGCAAAAACTAGAATACGACAAAAACAAACTGTTTGAAAAAATATATTACTCTACGCTCCTCTGCCTGCTCCTTCTTCGCCTGTCCAGCGCAGCAGCAGTAGAGAACAAACTTAACATGCCCTAAAACTAACAAAAAAAAAAAACGCTTATCGTCGTGCACTTGTGCTCTCGCCAACACAACACAAGAACGCAATAAAAATCCTTCACCAAATGTACGTACTAATCCTGGGGCAAGCAGCCACAAACGTGTTACCTGAGTCTCCACATTACGGGGATTTTTCCTCCAGTGGAGTGACTACAATTAGAGTTTGTATACCAGGGATTTGATATTTTTATGCTATAGTTTTAAGATTAGACTCCAGGCAAAAATCTGTCATTAAACGTTCATTACGCTTTTAGTGCTGTAAATGGAGAGTTCGGGACTTTCCATCCATTTTTTTTCTTCTTCCTAACCTTGACTCTGTGTTTGTATGGGTGTCCTCTTCTAGGACTGTTCGTTAGCTCATTCGTGTCTCGTATTTAACGTTTCCCTTTCGATAGTATCATCTCGACAATTGTGGATGTTTGAGCTTGTTTTTTGTATACACGTTGTAATAGCAAAAATATGTGCAAAAGTTGGATTTGCGTAAAAGTCCAGCTTGACCAGGGATTTTTCTCTACCGAGTGACAACAAATACGCTACTTAAAGCTAACATCCCTTATCAACAAAGAGATCCTTTTCGTCAAACTAGCTTTACAGCAGCTAGAGCTTTCGAAGATAATGAGAACATTTCGAGCCAAAGTATGTCGCGCCTTTGTTGCCTAAGCGGCCGTAACGTACTCGAACGCGCCTGACTGAATCACCTTTCTGAATGTTGGCGAGCAGTGCTACTCTGGAACATTCCTCTAGGGGCGGAATGGATATGAGTAGCAAAGTAGCAATGTAAACGAAGCGTAAACCGATCAGAACAATTGTCATCGGTTTGCTTCGCGGTAAGAGAAAGATGCTCTGCTGAGAAGCCTGTATTTGTAAGAATGAAAATTTCCATTTGTCGGTGCCACCGGTGCGATTCAGCGCCTATTCACCATTATCTACTGCCACCCTAGTACGTGGTTCTCTCTCTAGTGTTGGGATTGCTTTGCCTGTAGGCCTTCAGCGAACTCATTTAACTTTCACGGTGATCTTCTCCTGTCTGTTTGTTGTTCCTATTGTGTTCAATATGCTCTCGCAGGGGGACGGTGTAATGGCGTGACGGGATTTGAGGTTTACATTCATCACACGGACGTTTAGACACATACAGATGTATTGATAGACAACATTTTTGTTCACAACAGATTAAAATTTGTGTCTGAGTGTTTACTTCAGGCGACCAGAGAGCTGTTTGCGTCAACGTTGCCACCATTACTGCAATTGGCATCCATGTTAAGCAGCTCGTGCAGATCGATGTAGTCGCCTGAGACAATTCCACCACCAAGTAGGCCTCCGACACCACCACCACCACCACCGCCGCCATTCATGATGCCATGGCCGTTGCTGTTCATGTTGTTGCCATGCAAACCGATGCCAAGTATACCATGATTTCCACCGACAAGTCCGGCTGCTGCTGTTGGTCCGCCTCCTGCTCCTTGCATTTTGTAACCCATCAGTTGCCTGTGCGCTGACGGTACGGGTGCAATGTATCCAACTGTTTTTCGATTCGTGGTTGGCGTTGCGCATACCACATTCAGAGACGAATCCATGGGAACGTTAGGTTCGTTCGGTCATCAAGTTCATTGCGAAACACGATCGCAACGTAGTGTGCGATGCGATTTTCGCACGGATAGTTGTAACGGGAGATACAGAAAAAACGGACAGAAATAACAACAATAGATTAGTAGCTGGAAACACAATGTTTCAGTTTCGTTGTAGTTAGTTTAATCATTTACATCTAGTCATCCCTGGCACGATGGCACTACTAACAAAAGCTCCTTATAATTATGTCCTGGCGCACGCACAACACGTACATACATACATACACACACACACACGCCCAGAAAATCGTCAAATAATCATTCGTGACATTATATGCATCCATCGACATTC
The DNA here is from genome assembly GCA_000349145.1 of Anopheles dirus. Lineage (NCBI taxonomy): Eukaryota > Metazoa > Arthropoda > Insecta > Diptera > Culicidae > Anopheles > Anopheles dirus. Next base: position 761,770 of record KB672946.1, read on the forward strand.
AAACAGTCACCTTTGGCGATCAGAGACATACACACACATACACACTCGCAGACATAATTTGCTAGTTCCGATGCGCTTCCCAATCCTCTCCACCTTAACACTATACTAGTTCGCATCAACCACACCCCTCCCCAATTGATCATCCCATTCCTCACACCCCAACCAACTCACCCTTCACCCGAACCCTTGTTTTCCAGACATTCCCCTTTTCACCCGAGCCATGTGCTCGTCTCCCTCCTTAACCTCACATTTCCCGACTGCTTACTATTGCAGTGCCCTTGCCACCCGAACCCCCGTATTCCCATCCCAAATATCCCTTTTCACCCGGGACATTTCTTCCTCTCTCTTCTTCACCCTCCCCCCTCCCCTCCCACATTACTCGGTTGCTTCCCATTGCAGTGCCCTTGCTCCCCACGAGCCCTCCCATTGTACCACCCTTCTCGCAAATCTCCTCAGGATCTTGTGACCTTTTTTCCACGCAAATATCCTGTTTCTGTTGTTCCCGCAGGATATTTGCTAGGCCCCATGGAAAAGGTCAGTTTCGCAATCTCATACACACACACACACACACACGCGCACACACACACACACACACACACACACACACACACACACACACACACTCATACAAATGTACGTCCAATATTCACACTCGAGCACACTCCTCCATGAAAATCTGTTATTTCGCAGAAACAATCTAAACAACAGTATCTTACAGGGTTTTACACTATTAAATATCAAAACAATACAGTGCTCTTATTTGCCAAGCAGAAAGTTTACATCAAGTTGGGACCTTTTTATTGTATCAGAGAAATCTTCATAATCGTAAAATCATATTTTCTCACAGTTGGTAGGGCTTTTTCACTGGGTTGAATGGATTACTGCAAATTATAGTGACTCTGACTCTGCAAATTTGAATTCACGATTGTGACAGTTTTTGTGATAGAAATAGAAAAGATGCATACATGTTTTAAACTTCCTGTTTGGAGAAGGAGAATTTTGTTTAAATCTAAAATTGACTCGCGTAAAACCCTATATCTGCCTGTAACGCGCCAAAACGACTAAGAAGGCAGAAGTATCGCGTTAGTAGTTACAGTATCATAATCTTAAGATGGTACACCTAGTTTTAAATTTTCTCGACGTAATCTGTAAATCGGTTTAAATGTAATATGTTAGACTTGATGTTGAGATACTGCATAATGCATCAATGCACAATTGGTTTGATAATTTAAAAGAGCTAAATTTTATGACTTTCGAGGAATTTCAGAAATGGAAATGTACTTCGATCCTTACGTTCTGGGTGTTTCTCGCTTACATGCACACACACACACACACCTACCACTCACACATACAGACATACAGTTTTGTTGGAAGTACTCGTTTCTTTGATAGATTTATCGTTGTTTTCCTTTTTCTTCCGATCGTTTGTCTACACCGTACGATAAGGAAATGGAGCCGAATTTGTAAGGAACAAGGAATGAATGGAGAATGATAGGTTAATGAATGGATAGTAGACCAACAATGGTGTGAATGGCAGATTTTAGGAAAACACGATAAATAAGTAAATGTGTGTCATTTTTACTATGTATACTATAAACGAGAAGCGAACGCTCACCCTCTCCCTGGAATGGTTGGTATGGAAGAAACGAAACAACAGTACCTTGTTGCCCATGTGGGGTGTGAGAGACTCTTGGCCACATGTTTTATTCCACAAACTTTTTGGTAGACCATCGCGCGCGCGCCCCCAGTGACTCGGATTTTCTGATCTTATCCTTTTATCATCCTCCTCCTCCAACTCACGCTCGCTCGTTCCCTCTGTTGCATGCACGCACACGCACAGAATAGCCCAAAACAACGACAACGACGACGGCAGCAGCCACAAGCTCTCATCAGCTAAAACAGCACTCTGCAACATGCGCCACCACAGACAGCATCGGATCGGACAACGGCACGGAAGTCATTTTTTTGTTTTTTGCATTTACATTTGGCCATCAACAATCAGATCTGATATCAGAACAAGAGTCAAGTCAAACAGACGACCGGAAGAGCACCAGAAACCAGCACGGAACCGAAACCGAAGGCCCTTTCGTTGACAGTGCGCGCACCAAAAACGGTCTCAAGGAGTGGCAACTTACGACTACGTATCCCGACGAGATCGTCCATTCTTTCAGTACGCTTGTTTTTTTGCTGTTGGCCTTTGACCATCTTTTCTGTAGACCAGTATCGCCGTACTTTTTTATCTCCTTCTCTCGCATTCTCTCTCTCAAGCGATGCTATTGGCACACGCACGGCAACCAGTCGCATTATGATCATGCTTTGTATCATGCAGCACCCGCATTTCTTTGAGCTCTCGCTTTGCTTTACGCATTGAAGGTTCAAATCCTGCCCAAAAGCCTATCTCAATATCATTCTCATTTCAACTCATCAACCATATCTTTGCATCGCAACAGACATTCCTGTGGGAAGGAAGAAGGTCAGATTGTTGTGATTAGAGATTGTGTGATTTTTTACGGTGGTTTTAATATTGGCTTAATTAAACTTGTTTGTTTGCTGTGATTAGAAATATAGGGATTGTGGTGTAAACGGTTAGAGAGTTACCTCTGGCGCGGGAACTGGAAAAAATTAACATATTTTGTGTGTATATGTATTTTATATTGCAAGTGTGTACTTAATGTTAAAAGATACCTTCACGGGGTAAACAGAAAGAAGATTGAGACCAATAAAAACAAGCTAACCACCCTCTGTATTGATAATATAACGTCGCCCTCGGATCCTAATTCCCTTTTTATAATATAGAAACAACAATTTTCACATTCTCATTTTTCGAAAATGCTAATTTAGATGTGCCCACCAAAACCCAACCAAATCCAAAATCCCAATCCTTGGCCAATTAATGGTCTAGTAACGCTGGTGTATACCAGTTATTTTGAAACAAAATTTCGATACATCACGCTTTTTTACAAACAAAAAGGCCGATTTCCCAAAAACCTTCGTCGTTGTTGATAATGTCCACAAAAAAAATAATGCACGACCACATTCAATGGAACCAATGTAAACACATGTTACAAACAATGCAGTATCATAATAGCTTCCGATAAGTTTTTGTTTTAGTTTTTGTCCCTTCTCTATGAGATTTTATCATAAATCTAAAGACCTGGCAGCTGATTCGCAGCCTAACTGAACAAACACAGCGTCAGCCGAATTCAGAACTCTAGAACATAACAGACACACCATCAAAATACTGCAGAAAGAAGATATGCAACGAAACTCGAAACGTGGCAAGGGAGCGGAAGGGTGTGAACGAGAAAAAGATGGAAAATAGTGTAAGAACTGTGCATCGGATTCGTAGGCAAAGCATCTTTCCGTCGATATTTTGATGGAGACCGTTTGTTCCGTTTGAAAAAAAATCGCAGCTATTTATCCTTCTTCTACAGAATAAAAAAAAACAATCACAACCTAGCGTGCACAACATTTCCGTCAACCCATTGTTTTTCTCAGAATCGCCTGAGAAAACGGGATGCGTCAATAGGAATTTGCTAACCGGACGTTCACTAGTCCAATCCAGCGAAAAGAACGATCCACCGAGATGGATATCGAGGCAACACAAAACAATCAACGCCCTCCTCCACAGCTGTAAACAACTATTGCCATTTTGGTATGGAGTAAGAGAAAACGCATTAAAATAGTAACTCTTCCTTCCTGACTGACTACCGACTACTTACCGGGTGTCGGGCTGCTGGATGTGCCTGTTTTGTCGCCGTTGTTGTTGCCACTCGGCTGCTGCTGCGGCTGTTGAGTCAACGACTGGTGCTGAAGTAGTTGTTGTTGCTGCTGTTGCTGCTGGAATACCTGTTGCTGGTCATCCGTCAACATGTCCGGAAGGTTCATCGGAAAGTCGTAACCGAGCATATCCTCATTGTTGTTGAAAAGCTGCAGACCGGTGAAAAGAAAGACAAAAACGAAGCGGGACACGACGGCAAAGCCAATGTCACGCGATGAGATGGGTCGCACTAGGCAAGTAATACTCTAACTGTAGCAGATTTCGGGAGTTATTTTCAGTACAGCAATAATAGTGATATGGTTTCGCATATATAGGAGTGTTTGAGAGGTGAGATACCGTCTATATGCAAAACCATAACCGCAAGTGTAACATGAGAAGTTGAATGTCTCATTGTTGATTGGAATGTTTTCGATTTTTCTTGTAGAAAATTTATAAAATGTACATGTGATTTTTTGAAACTATCATATGTGTTTTTTATAAACACCATACACTCGGACGTTGGCCGTAAATCATCCTTTACTTGCAAGGGACACGAAACGACAAAACAAGTAATTCACGAAACATTTGCGACACCAGGAGAAGCGATCGCTTAATCCGCAAACTCCCCGGTTGTACCATCTATACTCATACTGTTTTGGTTTACCCTTAGTTAGGCGTCAGTTAGAACATCACACAACTCCTATCTTCTCTGTGTGTATCGATCGGTTAATAATGCTTACGGACTAGCTAATTATGCTTACATCGGTCCTAATCTTATTGAGGCTATCCAGATCGAACGCGCACGTCGGGAAGTACACGCATCCGAACGGAGGTGCGGTAGAGCAAGCGTTCTGTTGTACGGGGGTTGTGTTTGTGTATGTTTTTTTTTAGGTTTTAAAGTTGATTCAGAAATTAATAGATTGTTTGTTCGTGTTGATGTTTTTTTTCGTTTTGATTTCGGATACACATGTTGCATATGGAAGTACCATTTCGATTCGGGTACATCGAAACATTAGCAACGTTGTGTCAGCGCGGGGTTGTTGAATTCGTGATGGAGCAGCATGTGTTTTTGTAGCGATAATGCATACTCGACCACCATATTCATCATCATGGTCAGCATCAATATCATCATATATATATCATCATCAGTGCATTTGTTGAGGGGTTGTAAAGATATTCGTACGATTTACACCAACAGCCAATTCCAAGCGGAAGGTACATTTCCAGTTGGAATTGATGGAGTTGGTTGAATTTGGCGTTGTTTATATAAATATGTAGATGGAAGAAAGAAGAGAAACATTTCGAGCATGAAAAATATATCATCATTTGATTAAATGTAATGGCAAGCAGGGAGTATTATTTACCCCGGTGAAACGTAAGCCTTTTCACTAGGTTCCAGGATTTAGAAAAAGCTTCGATCATACACTATACACAAACTTACAGTAAGTTGCCAAAATAGTATCGAAGTCCTTTGGCAATAATGGGGTTCGAATGAATGATAACAAATACAAAATCTAATGGCAGTTTTTGTGACAGAGCTTACTCATGTCATAGTTCAAGATTCATATACGCTCCACGAATGGATTACTTTATAGAGAACACATGGCACATCCATCATTCCTTTGTTTAATTGAACAATATTTTTCACACTACCAACCTGCCACAAAAGATTGCCAATAATAATTCCAATACCAACTAAAACTGAGACATGATCTGTAGGACAAGCAATGATCAACATCATTCTCGTGTGATTTATCACCCGAGAACACGTTTTCAAACTTTAGTCACAAGGCGTTTGTGCTGGAGAGATAGCAGAGATTACGATAAGCGTTTATTACTAAATCTCAAATCTGCTTCTTCCGTGATCTTAGAGAGTATGAATCGTGATATCTAAAACAGCACACGAACCAAGCCGTTCACCATTCCTCCCAACTTACCCCGAGCAGTGCATTCGCGTCCAGCTGGTAGCCTTCCCCCTTCAGCAGCTCCTTCAGCGATTCCAGATCGTTTTGCACCGTGTCAATGTGCTGACCGTACTCAGCGCTGAAAGTACAGAGATGATCGTGGCATTGTGCGATGTGCACGTCCGACGGGAGAAAGAAATAGAAAAATTGAAAGGAAAGAAAGGAAAAGAAGTGGCACAACCACTTTCGATTAATATCGCCTTCATCCTTCCGGTACGATCACACCCCGTGTGCGGAGCAGATCGACGCTACCGAGCTCACACCACATTAGAATGTTTCTTGACCATAGAAAAGGACAGTTTCTGATAGATATTGAAATTTTTAAACATTGTGCTCGCCTGCTAATGGCAACAAGGTACCCCTATTCTATCAAGTCCAGTGAACTACCTCAAAGTTCCCCTGCAAAGCTTGATCGCTAATTAATTTATATTGATTACTTGCTCCCAAATTTCTTCATGATAAATGGTTTACAATTGCATACACAACAAAAGATGACTTTTTTGTGAAAAATTGTAAATGGTGTTTGATTGATGAGTTTAAAGATAGATGATAGACAACCATTTACATTTTAAATCAACAATGGTTTGGTTGAGTTCACTCGTACCAAATAAAAACATGTTGCCTCATCCAATAATGCAAATGGCTGCTTAGCAAAACAAAACAGAATTACAAACAAAATAATGAAATGTTCGAAGCACGAAATGATTGAACGTAGCAATTGATTAAACATTATAACAGTAACAGTAAAGCAATAACCGCTTAAAACTAAAATAACACCTACTATTATCATAAAATCGCGGACCATACATTACAGATGAAGAATTGTAAGATACAACCGGATTTTTTTAAGAAGCATGACAAGCGGTGTGGAAAACGATATCACATTTGCCCGATACAACGATATTATTGTCGTTTCACACAACATATATTCAGACTGTTCGTGTGGTATCTCTCTAGCGTGTGTAATATTTATCTTTGTCTCTCCCTCTATCGTTCTCTATCCTTTTAAACAATCCGGTTGACACTCGCTGTTGCGATGCAGATACTAGTTTAAATGCGTATCCGCGGTGCGAGCCGGTGTTGGTGATATATATATATATATATATATATATATATATATATATATATATATATATATATATATATATATAGGGGCTGTTGATAGTAATCGAAAGAGGTGTAGTTGAGCAAAAAAAATAGTGACCGAGTGTTTGTTTTTTCATACAAAAACAACCACCAGCCTCCACAGAAAACAATAAATTTTGAACAAGAATACTAACACCGTGTTCAGACGAGCCACGTCTAGATCGTTGCTGGCAAACTTGGAAAGTTGTTGATCATTGTCGTTCCCAGTGGCCTGGTTCAGCAGCAGGGACGAGTCAAGCGAGTTCTCATCGCCATCCACACCACCATCGGCAGTCATGCGCCGAACGGATGGTGCCTGTTGCTGTTGTTGCTGATTGTTTTGCTGCTGGGTCTGAAGCTGAACCTGCTGTCGGCCAGCCTTCATCTCGTTGATGTTCACGTTCGGATTATAGAAACCTCCCTCGAAATTGAACGCACCGCTGAGCATCGGCGAAGGACTGCCGCTGTGCTTCGTTGTCGTCGTCGTCGTGCCCTGATCGGTACTATCGTCAAATATGTCACTCGGGACGACGTCACTCGCCGGAATGTAGCCGCCGCTTTCCGCCACAAACGATAGACCACCATCCGTTTCGATAGGGGGCGAAGTCGATGCAATGCTGCTGGTGGCACTGTTACCTCCTCCTCCGTTAAATCCGGACGGTCCGGGAGATGGTGCATCGGCCCCCTGCTGCTGGTCGTTGGTGGACGTGGCCTGCTTCTTTGCCAATCCAAGCTTTTTGCCACCTTTTGTTACAATTAGTGGCGAACTGCCGGCAGAAGAAACGGTCGTAGCGGATCTTAACCCACTTCCACCTGCCTTAACCGACGTCGTTGACGACGAAGACAACAGACTCTTGCTCTGGGCGCGTTGCAGCGACGCACCTGGCTGCTGCTGTTGTCTGTTGCCGGCACCTTTCAGCAGACTTTCACCACCCTTTCCACTCAGCTGATGCATTCTTTGCTGACGTTGCTGTCTTTGTTTTTGCTGCTGCTTCTCCATCTCCTTTTTCACCATCGGGGTGTTCAACATCATTTCGTTGTCGTTGTCCTGATACATCTGCACGATCGCCGGATCCATCTCGTCCACGTGATCGACGAGGTAGCCTTGCTCCTCATCCTCGTCATCCTCCTCCTCAACCGAATCAGCATACTGCTCGAAATCGTCCGCCGCGTTGATGGAGCTTTCGATTAATTGAATTAGATTCGCGGGATTACTGTTGCCACTACCGCGTCCACCAACGTTCCTGGATCGCGTCGTCGTCCTGTACTTTTGGTGCTGTGCGTTGATTTTCTCACGTTTCGGATAGACCGTTTCATGGATTCCAGCAGCTCGATTGCCTCCTGCGACATTACCGGTGCGTAGCGGAATTGGTGAGGGGGGAAATATTTCCTCGATCGCGTCGTTTCCCTCGTCGTAGTTCAACCCGTTGCCGTTGCCACCACCGCAACCGCCGCTACTATTGCTGCTTCGGGAGCTGCTGCCGCCCGACACAGATGGAGTCGCGCTCTGATGGTAGGGAGACCGTTCCGGGATCGACATCGGCGAGCTAACCTCCGGTATTTCCGAATTCCTGTCGGCACAGAATGAGAAAATCTCAATCAAAAATCGTACGCTCATGGCGCGCGTCTCTATCTCTCCCTATCGGCTGGTCGATTGGGAACTCTTTTGAAAGCGATTCTATTTATCCTTTCTATCCGTATTCCCTCGGAGATGCGCTGCTGAGCGGTGTAGGAGGTGCAGTGAAGAGGACGAGAGGACGACATCCTAATATACGCTTCCGTTTGATAAGGCAATCAATTCGAGTGTAATTTGATGCCTTCAATCAGTGTGCAGCGGTCGTCTTCATCGTCGTCGTCCTGTGTTTTTTTTATTTCCTACACGCATAGGAGCGCCTCAAACCGAGTGGGTGGAACACGATATTGCCGATTGATAAGGACTATCTAGTCGCAACTTCAGGAGGAAAAAAGAATGGAACTAACCACAACGACAGAAGAGTGTACGGTGCAACAGACGTATGAAAGTAATACGCATTGTACAATACTCAAAAATCCTTTAAACGATAAACGAACGAACAGGTATGAAACAATTTAGAAGGTGAGAAAATGTGCAAATGTGCGACCAATGTATGTTATGTGTAATCAATTCTGATGTCGAGGGTGAGTTTATGAAGTTTTCTTTTAAGCAAATTCAATCGTTGTCAAACGATACAACCCTTCCCTTCCCTTATCGTGTACGATACACTCTTAGCCAAATCGATCCAAAGGACAAAAGTAAAAAAACACATTTAAATTCGATTCCATCAACGTACAATTAAAACACATTAAACAGCAAGGAAACTAATTGTAGAACGATAATTAAAGTTGCTTCTGAACTCTTACATTGAACGGAAAAAATAAAACAATATCGGAATTAAGGAAACATATGCATACAGCAAATTTCTGTGTTGTCGCTTGCATCATTACCTTGCACCCTTCGTGTGGTCACCTGGCGTAACTTTCTCCTTGTTAACAATGGTAACACCACCATTCAGTTTCGTAAGGATCGCGCTACCGCCGCTGCTACCACCGACCCCACTGTTAGTAGCCTTTGAACTCTGTCCGACAACGATGGTGGAACCAGAGGCGGAAGAGATATTAGCGCCCATATCGCCGGCGGCCCGAGAAGTGCGAACAATCTGACCGGTTACGATGGGAGTGGCATGTTTCTTGCCCTTGTCTTGTTTTGACCTGAAGAAGAGGAAAGAGGCCAGTGCATTGAGGTAAAACATAAACAGCAATCAACAAGAACAGAACAAACAGCAATTCTATGGAACGGCAATAAACGAAATGTATTAGTGCGAATAGAGTCTGATGGTTTTACGTTGTACCGTATCAGATAATCATAATAGAGATGCGTGTTTCTTCGCAATAGACGCATTCCACATGACTTTTACTAATAACTGCACTATGTTGCGATCGTTTAACATAATCTACACAAGGGAACAAAGATTAAGCAACAAACAATAAGCATTACTGGCTGTATAACCGTAGCAGCATAACGATCAGCCTGCATTGAAAGCACTTTAATGTGTTAATAATTCATATCTTTAATTATACACAACTCATTGAAAAAAACAAGGTCCGATAAAAAATCGCACAAGTGAAAAAAAGTTGTGTTTAGCTCGATAAAAAGCTACAAAGCAATTATATATGGAATGAGTGGAAAGATCATGCAATAAAAGAAGCAAACATTGAAAAAACATTGCACAGAGCAGTGCAAATTCACACAACTAACAATAATTCGAATTATAACATAGAGCAAACGACACATATGTAATTCCCAATCTAGACAAATAATTATTATAACGACAAAAGCCATTTCAATTCTACGCACCTACATATAAACACAACTTCGCCTACAACAGACTATACGATAGATGAACACATACAATGTTAAAAGGATAAGAATATGAGAATACGAACGTTTAAAATAACGTACATGCCTAACATATCCCTCCCCAAATTGCGACAATCATTCAATTTCTTGATACTGATTGCGCGTATATCCCACAAAAAAATAACCGAAAAAGTGTATCATCAACTCTTCCATCCATCGATGCGTTTGCAATACAATATAAAACCCCACCGATTAGAAGACGCTCCAACTATCGTACGTATATTAAATTAGGCAATTAAAGAATGGAATTGTTCGGGTAATGTGTAGCACATAATTAATAACAACATCAACGGGGAAAAAACGAAATTAAAGTAACTTTAACAAACCGTTGCAGGTGAATATAAACTTACAACAATTCTTGCTGATTTGCGTACGCGACTTCTTCTAGTGCTTCACCTAGCTCCTCAATGGTGGCACCATCATCTTCATCGTAATTCGATTTCTTCAACTGCAAAGAAGAAAATCAATAAAAAAAGGATTCATTTAGTAAAAAACTTCACAACCGCATGCGTCAAAAAATAAATGCTGTAAAGGTGACATCAACATAAAGGTATCAAGAGAGAGAGAGAGAGAGAGAGAGAGAGAGAGAGAGAGAGAGAGAGAGAGAGAGCATCAGATGCATCAACATTATCTTCGGTATCACACTAGATGAGGGAAAGATGTTAGATCTGCTGTCTATTACGTTGTGCGTAGTCCTTTGCCGTTCAGGAAACAGAGTTCCTATGATGTTTGTGCTGGCGGGAGGCATCTCATCATGAATAATCAATGATCTAACAGACGTTCAGAATGTTGACCGCAAGATCACCCTACCATAACAACATCCCGCAACGTGCGACAACGCCTATTCAGCTCAAATCACCATTAATTAGAAGGCAGCCCATCTAAGGGCATGTACTGTGCACTACGGATTGGCATGACATGATCGACACTAAATGGAGACATCGGATTTAAGAAGACGAAGAGAAGGAATTTATTGATACCTATTCAAATGTGCAACCGCAAAGATCAGACGGGATATAGCAGATGCAGTGACAGCGCCACAACATCATCCTGGGCTTAGCCGCAAGATTTGCATCGAAAAGGTATAATCACACAAGAGTCAACGCATCAGATGACTCCGTAGAGACAGCAAACATATGTGTAATCCATGCACAGATTTACATCTCAGGCACCGAAAACGATTGTTTGGTAACAACCAATGACTCCGTCATTGGATTGTAGAATATATTAGCGAACACTGCCTCAATATCACTATCTGTATCATTGTCCATATCCATACTATATCACTATCGACAAAAGTATAATTAGAACGACTACAATTCGTTTTACCAGACATAAATAGCAAAACATTCAGACCCACCTTTGCCTGTTGTGGTGCATCGTTGATCATTAGCTGGTATCGACGTTTGGTTCCTCCGTTGCTCATTGAATTGAGACCACTACGGGATGGCTGCACAATCGTCACCAAGAATTGAATGAGCTGTGGAAGAAAGAAATACAGTGATGGTCAAGAAAGGTTAGCTAGATGAAGCGTTCATTGCGACATGTCGCTATGTTGATTTTTTAAGTTCTGGACATTTTGGGACTCTTTTTGGCTAGCATCCACTCTTGTTCGATCTGCAAGGAAGTCGATTCATTTGGACTCTTTCGCCTGTCGCATCTATTAACGTTACGATACTAGGGTGATTGGAAGTGTGATAAACGAATTATAAATAATTACTTCGATCACTCACTCGAGATCTTCAACTAGAGCAGCAGAGCAAAATGCATGCTATTGGTCGTTGTTATTGGTTATTTTCGATTCAGCATATACATAGAGGAGCTCACATACAGGAAGGTAAAACCGGAATAATATGTCGATCACTGTTACATTATCACTGTTACATTATTATACTACATAATTGAGAATGGATCAGAAGCCTATCAGAAGCAAATTTAATATGATCATTTCGCTAATATTACAAACTTTGAAACTTATTAACTTATCTGCCAACAATTGAGAAACAATAACTCGATGATAACTACTTAAAACAATAATATAATTGTCGTATAACATCTAAGAGCTTAGTTATTACAGAAAGATTTGAATCGATTACTTCGCACCGCTAAGAGAAGGAATTGTTAATCGTTCTCTAGAAACGGACATCGAACAAGTTCTTGGACGTTGGTTCTATATGTTCTGTATAATCTGACCTCCAACGACACGCGTTTGATTCAGTAGTCTAGAAGTAGGCTAGAAATCTTTTCAGTAGTCTAGACAAAATTACCATCTGTCCGCGAAGCCATCGAGGCATCGAACCCGAACGCACCAATAAATTAAATCTGAATTGGAGCACAACATCTCATAGAAACATTGTCTGTGGCAAAACAGTAATGTACGCATTCTCTGTGCGTTGGCAAATGCAGAGCGTCGATGGGCGGTGCGAAGAAACAGAAATAATGCGCCAAAGAGCATTTTTTTATAATTTTTCTCCCACGAAGCGCATTGACTGCATTTGGATTGTAAAACCGACCGACAAGAAGGATGTGGTTTCACACAAACGATTTCGAAGCTAAAGAAATATATTCGTCCAAAACATTATACTTCGGTGGGCTTTCTGGAACAAACCGGCTGCGAGAAGGTATCAGTGCCACGCCAGTGTACGGTACGGTACAAGAGTACGTCGAATGAATAAATACGTTATCTTTCAGTATGCTCTTCATAAACACTACACTAATACTTTCTTCATCGCCGATCCATTTTACGGAACAGAAAAAAAAAACAATAAACGACACACGAGATGAGAGCATGGCAATATCAACATAAAATTAAAATATTCAAATTTTTGCATTACCGCACAGCAACAATGGCAGAGAAGGTAGTACGTTCCGCCGACTCCTAATGAATTCATGCAGAACCGTTACATAACCCCTTCCTCCACACACTCTGCACCTCCTACACGTACACGTGAAAGCGACATGAAGAATTTGTCCCCACCCCGCTCCTCACCTTGTTGACGATCTGCTGCTGTTTGTGGTGCTTCTGGCGCAGGATGGCAATTTCGCGCCAGAGCGCCTCGTTCTCCTGCTTCATGGTCTGGAAGCGGGAATCGAGCGAATCCTGCCGGCCGCGCATGTTCTTCACCTCGCTCAGCACCCGGCCGACCGCCTCCAGCTTCAGCGCACTCTTGTCGTCGGCCTGCTGTTGCGCCTGCAGCTGCTGCTGCTTCGAGGTCGCGATCTTGCGCTTGATGTGCTCCAACAGGTACGGATGATCCTTTTGGAAGCAGGGATGGGTGAACTCCATCTCGTCCCTATCGAACCGCAGCCCCCCATTGTCGATGGAGGTTATTTTGTGGAAACCATCTGGCGGGAGAAACAGGAGAAAAGCTCAGTGAATCGAACGCAGCATAGTTAAACGAACAGTATTGTATTGAAAACAACCGGGAACCGGGAGCATCTTTGAAAACTATGTATGGCGCTAAACCATTTATAGAGTGCCTGACACATAAACGATTATCCACGAGGAGACGTGATTTGAAGGATTATTTGAACTTACACATATTCAGCTGCCTAATGAAGCTAGCCATGTTGTTGTGTTTGTAGTTGAGCGGCAACAGTTCCTTGGCGAACTGGGCCTGATTTTGGATGATGAAACTTCGGCCATCCTAGAAGAGAGAAAATAAACAGCACAAGCGTGAATAAAAGGACATGAACACAATGAGCTCCACAAATAGTTGAGACAATCAATAATAGTTCGTTCGACAAACAAGTTTGTGCCTGTGCAGAGACTCGCACCACGTATCACCTTTCTTTTGGACGGTTTTATGATTCAATTCGAGCGATTAAATTAGAGCCCCTTGCTATCGGTTTGCGAACTCGAGCCGAATCGGTATTTATAAAACAAAAAGCAATCTCTTATCAACTTTTTTCACCCAAAAACCTACAAACGAACGTACTCTTGCCATCCCCGGCACGCAACTGATAACCGGTGGAGATTCGGGGAGCCTGGGAAGCCATTACCAGATTAAACGCGAGATAATTTGAAAAGTAGCGCGAGTATTCTGAAGCAGAATAAACCTAGGCGAAACACGTTATCTGTTCCCCACGTACAAGAAGTACAGGCTGAGTGCTATAATCGCTAAACGCCGACAACACATGAACCGCGCTATAATAAAGAAAAGAAACCATACACATGCGAGAGATATGATGGTCGGGAGTTGTTCTACGCATCGGACATCGTTATACTTGAGAGTCATTTCGCCTGGGAATTCATGTGACGATGATAAGACTTTTTTTGTACGGTGGTCTGAAATGTCGTGGACAATGACTTTTTTGTGTGAACTGGAGGCTGCTGCTTAAAAGGTACAAAAAGTTGTGACATTGGAGGGTTCCTGATTATGTTGAGCTAGTCTTTTGCGGCAAACTTCGATTTCGTGATTAAAAATTGTATATTTGAAATGAAGAATTAACTATTATATTCAATACTTTAGGGTTCAGGTACTCAAACAAATAGTCTTACACATTACAGTTTGTGGGTTCTAATCTCAACTGGATCGTCCCCATGTATGTTGGAGGAATGACTATCGCCAATTTATCCAGACATAATTTAAGTCAAAGAAAGTTTCCCAACGAAAGTTGTATGGAACCAACGAAGAAGAAAATACGGAAACATAAAAAAAAATCGAAATATGAAAAGACAAATAAAAACAATAAAAAGTTCGAGGAAGGTTCTTCGTTTTGAAATATAAAAAGCCTAAAATGTGTATATATTATACTTTTAACAAAATATTACATGATTCATATCCTGTATTATAAGACGAATAATTAACAATATAAAATTTTAAAGGCTTTCAAGTGATCTTATGACTAAAAGTAAGTGTACTGATAAGCTCTTTCGATGGTGAATGGAGAGCATATATTGAATAGATTGGATGAAAATCAATCGCTGTTAAACATGATCATGGTGCACACGAGTTTTCATCACTTATAGACTGCCATTTCTTTCATGTGTTATCGCACATCTAAGTTATTTCGTATTTAATCGTTGTAACAATCTCCATGACAAACCTCTATCAATAATTCCTCCTCCCTTGCCTCCCCAATGGCCGCAATCTATATTGTCGGAACGATCCTCTACTTGTTTGTTTCATGCGTTTTAATGTTATTCAGGATCATTTCGATGTTAATAGCTCCCACTTTCGACTACTTCTTTGTGCGCTTCCCTACATAATCAGTTTTTTTCTGCTCTTCTCTCAAGGGATTCTACCTATAAACCTGTTTTCATTGTTACTTAGGTATAGGATATTTTATTTCTATTGCGGTCAACAACTTAACCAACCAAAACCATACCAAGACATTTCTTTAATTCCTGATTCGGTAATGAATTAGTGGTTTCTGTTGCCGACAAAGCGCGCGCGATTAAATTCTCTCTGATCTCTTATTTATTGGAATATGGCTCGTGTTGGCCCGCTCAGTTTTCACCAACGACGCGTTATGTAACGGATCGTGCACTTTAGAACACGTGTCGTTCTTGTTGTTCGAATTCATACGTTATTTTCATTGTCTGACCCTGAAAGCGTTCATCAAACTGATAGGGTGTGTGGTGAAATGGCAATCCCGAACGTAGGCAACAGTCGGCGACTAGCAACACCACACCAGCAACCAGCAACAAAAATGCGTACACCATACGCACAACCGAACATTGATTAAAATGTGCCTGACACAACACAGAGTCGCACGCATCTCATCGCCGTAGTAATAGTGATCACTGTGCATATCGTGTTCTAAGTTAAGCGCGTGTTTGTAACACTCACCGCAAAATGATAAGCCGCGATGGAGCAGAAAACAAGCGCGCAGTCGCCCAAACCACATTCCCCTACCACATGAAAAGAAGGCAATCTCGGTTCAAACTGAAACAAACTACCACACACGACACCAAGACGTGTGGTAGGACGGACTTTGTCACCAACCAACGAAATCATAACTGCGAACTGTGTAGGATGTATGCGAAGCAACACATAAGACACAGGCTCTCTCTATTTATACTGCAGGTGAGCAACGCTGGTGACAAAATCGCACCAACACACGCTGTTCTCGATTATGAGATGTAAGAGAATGCAGGGGGGAAAAAACATACAGCCACACACAAAAACCGGTCGCATGGTTCGTGGGGGCCGTAATAGAGTGCAGGTGGTGGACAGATCCCACCACCCGATAAAGCTCGATCGGGGGGCGGGCCCGGTCAGACCATTAAAATGATTATCTTCATCGGGGGCAACAACAAAATCACAGACACGACTCACGCGGTGCGGCACAGGATCGGTCTTCTAGGAGCGAGCGAGCGAAAAATCAACAATATACTGAGCAAAAACAATAGTCAACCGGTGGTTCGTTTTCGGTCTGGCAGGGAAGAAGCCATAGAGAGAGAGCGAGGGTTCACGGGTAGAATACAAAGTCGAACAACACAGTCTTGTAGATTTTGTTCGTAACTTCGTTTAGTTTTTTTTTACGTTTTATATTTTATTCAGAGACCTAGCGAAAATGCTTAATTTAATATTAGACGATCAAAACATTCATAACAACTCATGGAGAACGGCTTGTAGGTTGGTTGTAATTTTTTTTTCTAAAGTGTTATAACAGCCAAAAACAGTTGAATTACAGTTTGCATATATTTTGCAGAATAGACGGGGCGCCAGAAGAACCGCTTCCCAACAGCTTCTGCACAAATAAACACTGTGCCGTCATTCTTCGATTTTGAAGCTGTTCCAGTCCAAATAACAGGCAACGAGTAGGATAAGGAACCAAATACAATACTATACTGCTGAATATGACATCATATTACACAGACAAATTCAATTAACGATTGAACGATAGCACAAAATAAAGATTTGATACCAAATGGGTTCTAGAAAACCTTAGCGATACGCAACACAAAATCTAAAAGAAAACAACGAAACGAAGACGAAGTATCGTACCGTTTGATTTTGACATATCCAACAAGTCTTGAGCCAAGCGTAGATTCATTTAATTGAAACTTTGAACTTTCATTTCTACCCTAACACTCTTTTCTCCGTATAACAATGTCAGATCAATCGCCTCTTTAAAACGAACAAAACGGATACTTAACAGGAATCGAGAGCCGAACAATGTTTATGAAATGGAAGCATTAAGCATAAAGAGCAATTCTCAACAAACAAACACTTTTTCTGTCTGATTTCTGAAGCTTAATAATTTGTATCTCTGAATAGTGAGATCGAAATGAATGTGATTATACTGAAATTAATGTTTTAATAGTATTCAAAACATTTTTCAAAAGTGAAAATAGCTCTTACGGAAATACAAAAAAAACTCATTTTGTTCAGTTTTTTCAGGTTTTTTTTTGTTGGGGGATGGTTTTCATATCATCGGATTGGAAAAGTACTTGAACATTTTTTTTGTTATCTCATTTTTTTACATATAAAATGCATTCAGAGAAATTATTCTGAATTTTATCACAACAATTCCGATACCACAGACCAATGCTATAGCGATTATAAGCGTTGCGAATGATTCAAAAGCAAAAAACTCGACTTCCTTACAAATTATGAATAAAAAAGCAATGAAGTGGCTGCCAGATGCATATAGTTCAAAACAAACCCGAGCAGAGGTTATATCGTCGTCGTACAGGCAAACATTAATAGCGACATAACGTACTAAACTAAAGCAAAAACAGGTCTCATCCTTGCAAAACAAACATGCCCACAAATAATAAGGGGAGGGTCGTCTTTACGATCCTATCGCAATAGAAGTTCAACCAAAACACTTCCCTCTCTCGTCTGAAGTAATTAGTCTATTTGGAATTAGGTGAAGATGACGCCCATTGGGATCCTGGATTGGATCAGTTTCATTTCAGCCGCGGTGTGCGTGGGCATTACGAAAAAAGGAAAAAAAAGCTGCGTTGCAGAGTACTGCGTGGGAGGACGATAATGATACAGCTGGAGGCTGTATCAGCACTGCCAGTGACTTCCATGACTTTTCACCACGGTTTCCGAGGATACCGGTTAACGAGAAAGGAACGCGAGATACCAGGTTTCGTCCTGGGTTACAGTGTTTGTGCAGTTATTTACGGTGTCTATCGATCGAATTGCGAACAGTGCACAGCTATAGCAACGTAAATCCACACTTTTAGAAGACAAACGTTCATAGAGCCAGGTTTTCAGCGCCAATCAAGTGAAGGTGTCTTCGTCATTTCTAACTAGTCCTAGGTTTTATGACGATTTTTTTTACAAACCCGGTGCGCTACGGTGGTTACTGGTAAGACTCAGTATCAGATAACAGTACCGAAGCTGTGAGTACGAAAATTGCGCTGAACTTTAATGATTCTATCTCTGGTTACCATGACAACCGGCGCTTTCGATTCGCAAAGAAACAGGAATGGTCCATGCAAGCGCGAAATTAACTTGGAAACACGGCAAAGTTCTTTTTTGTATTGATTGCTTCTTGCTTCCCCGGTTGCTGTTATCTGATACCAGCCAAAGGCAAATGAGAGATCGGGAAAATTTGACCTAAAAATACGCAAAACATGGGATGAGAGGTTTCAACAAACCCATATATTTATGAAATTCAATGTCATACAGTTTATAAGATATTCAAATCGAAATTTGATAGCATTAAATTCTACTAACAATTAAATTTAGCTGTGATTTAAGAACATTTCTTTGTGATTTCTTTGGAAATGAGGTTTTATGATTGGAAATGTTAGAGGCGAAATTAATTGGATTTTTCATTTATTTGTTACGAATGTTTGCAAAATCAAATGTAATGCAATATTAACAACGCTCATCAACAATCAAATATTGAATTCCCTTTCGTGAAAAATATTCGATCAAATCGGTAGGTTGTTTCAATCAAGTAGGCCTCAGATGTCACTCCCTGCGGTACACACAATAAAAATTGCCTCGAGGGAAATGAAACAGCGGGCTGCTGAGGCGCCAGCTTCGAGTACAAGTAAGTCCCAGAGTTAATCGATACCGGTCTGGAGGGCGAGGAGACCACCGCCACCGAACGTAAGCAAAGCCGGCAAAATGTGTGAATAATGAATAACAATAAAACAAAAAGGGCAACGATGCGTTACGTAAAAATTGATAGCAATAAATAAATCCACTCCGAACAGGGAGCCAATCGGCGATACGAACGAGAGCTGAAGGGATAAAAAATAATTTCAAGCGTTATTGTATTTTGTAAATTCAATTTTCATATGCTCATTTCACACACAATCACTTCTGAACGTCTTGCGTGTAGCACGAAAATAATTGCATCAAGAAGACAAAAAAAATAACAGTCACCGGCACTGCAACCGCAAGACAGAACGACCCGGTGGAATATCGAGCTTTCTCTTTCACTCCGCCGAATTCATCCACGACGTCAAAACAACAACACAAAAACCGCACCGAAAAACGAACGAACCCTAGATATTCTTCGAAATTACGTATTTGCGTCAATTCTCGCACACACACAGAGACAGGCAGCGCGATACTGTGTTTGAGTCGGCACACGACACGCACATAGAGGCACAGCTGGCAAAACAGAAACAACCTCGATCGAAGGTTGTTCCGGCCAAGTATCCGGCGATGATGATGTTGATTAACAGCGACTTTAGGGATCTAAACACTATCTACCACAGCAAAAAAAAGTCACATAAACCACTCCTGATTCTGTACAGACTTCGACCGTAATATCCCCTGCTCTGCGAAGATGGTAAATTAATATGGGCAATGCAAATTGACACGTAACGACGCGACCGCATTATCATGTGTTTTGCTATTGTCGTGCACGCGCGCGCGTGTTACTGCAGTTAAGCGCTAATTATCGCCGCCCCTCTCGCCGTCCTTTTCCGAAAGTGAACCAATGATCGAGCCGATGAATCAAATCGGAACGGAATACAGGCAATGACCGCGAAGCAGCGGTGGCAAGCAGGCGGCGAACGTCGTCGTCGTCGTCACACATCTCGAACCTATTTCGACAAACCCCATACACAAACGACGGCCGCCATTTTCGTTATAGGCCTACTGTGTGTGTTGCGCTTCTCCTTCCCCGCACACACGCTCCCTATGTGTATGCCATTACTCAAACACCTTACTCCCCCCCCCCCCCCCATCCCTACGTCACACACGCCTTACCACCTATTGGTGTTTCTTATTTTTTCACTCTTATGCACAAAACTCACACATACGCATTCTCACGGAGCGACTGAACGTGGGATTTTTCCTACGAAACGGTGAGCTATGCGACAATTGGGAGTGAAACGATTAAAACAACGAAGGGTAGTCTGGGTACACAGCAACACACAAACTCATACCATTGTGCAAATACTCAACAACAACCCACACACACACTCGGTACACTCACCGTGCTCCACGATATCAAGTCGTTCGTCTCGGTGTCTTCGACCAGGCGCCACAGTTTCGCCAAAAATGCAGGTACTCCCGTACCCGTCTCACTGAACGTGTGCATTTTTGCGGCCCTCTGTCTGCTCACCTGCTCCTACAGCAACACTACACCACTCCACCACACCGCCCCGCACCCACTTCACACTCGTCTGCTTCACACACACACACAAACACGTACGGGTGCGCGAGGTTCTGCCTTTTCCCTTGAATACACGTCCGCACACGCACGCACGACGCACGCAACACTCGCCTACTGGGTTACTCTGCTGCGGAATCGAGGCGAGAATGATTGCAAAACCAGCACTTCGTATACAGACTACGACGCAGATTGTGGGTTTTCTTTCACGTAATTAGTGGATGTTTGGGGTGGATAACTATTTCGAAGATCGTTAAACGTATACGCACAATTGACCTCGACGGGTCAGTTTAGCAGAAATTAGCACGGAATTCGTGGACTTCGTACGGCTATCAACCAGCGTAGTTCACATACACACACTTTCTAAATGCGTTTTGAAGCTGGCTTTAGACGTCTGTATTACGACCTGAGAACCAGATGGGACAGCTGTCAAAGTTCTCAGTTGGCCGTTCTCGCTTCGATCGTGCATTGCAGGAAACCTCGAGGCGAGAACGCTGTCAAACCGAATTGTATTTTGATCAAAAT
>KB672946.1:787583-819249 GCA_000349145.1 Anopheles dirus
AAGAAACATGTGAAACTAGACAACCTATTATTTGGCTTTGGCTGATGGACCCATGTAAATTTTACAAGTGTTGTTTGCAGACAGTGCAGGTTGTTAATGTGCCAGTTACTGCTTCGATTTCTGCTTCGATACGGTTATTTGCGTAAAACCTAGTCCGTGGAATCTTGAATGGACAGTGTTGAGTTTAACGGATGGTGACCCGAGGTCGGCAGGACGAGGACGATGTGGATCCTAGGCCCAACTATGTTCGCATGTCTAACGATATATAGAACATAACAAATTCATGTAACTCCGGGAACTGTTCTAGAATGGATGAAAAATTATGTAATTCGCTCATTCATTCATTACAGTGCGTTTTTACAATCACTACGACCTTTACATTACTACCTTTAGGTGAGGACTCTGAAACTCGCTGACGGATCTGAAGGATGATGGGGTTTTGGCGTCCTCCCCAATGTGATAAGTTGGTATGATACCTTCTTCCTTGTTTCACCGCAGAATATTCATCTCTACAAGTTCACTGTGAGATATTTAAAAAAAGTAAACTCTTGCATGTTTCTGTCCTCCACTATCCGACGGGCCTGCTGTTAAAATGTGCTGTCAAAAAAGGGCCGTTTTTTATGTATGCACTTTACAGCGAGAAATTTCTCAGCGAGAAATTTCGCGCTACGTCTATTTGAACGGTCAGAAGCTTTTTTTGGTGGTATAAGTACTTCCGTTCGACCGTCGAACAACCTGTTTTTGCTACCGAAATTCCGGTGACATGTCACCAAATCCGGTGACTTTTCACCAGAAAATCCCACCGGTTTTGGTGACCGTCTGCTGATTGGGATGTTTGTCTGAGTATCGATTTTTCCAAAACAAAACGCAAAGCAAAACAAATCGATAGAAGTTAGTGAAAACAGAAACAATTTACTCCCCGAATCTGCAGAGTTTTGTCCAAGCCTGAAAATGAGCGCCACGCTGGTGAACATAGCGGAGGAAGATTTTTTCGGCACTGTCATACGGTACGGTCTGTACGTTGGGGCCATTTTCCAGATGGTGTGCCTGGCGGCGAGCATCGTCCTACCCGACTCGTCCGGTGGAAATGGTGACCCCGGAAGCTGGTCGCCTAAGGTAAGCCAAGGCGCGGGCAGTCGTATGACCTATATATAAATATATACCTTCAACCCCGTTTCAGAACAATGACAGCGAAGACTCCAGCTCGGAGCATTCGTCACCACAAAACACCCCCAGACGACCGTACCATCGCAGCCGCAAGCAGGACAAAAAGAAGCGTCGTTAGGCGCCGTGAAGTGGCACGTTTCGAAACCATTCCAACGTACTCCTGCTGCGATGTGATCAGTGTGAACTTTGTTTCGCGGTCGGCAATTCCTCGGACGACTAGGACTCAGCCTAGGAGCGAGATTTGATTCTAATTTAACTTTTTTTAACCTACGCTTCTTAATCAATATGTCGATAATGACTTCAAGTAATTTCTGTGAAACGGATCTCAAATGATGTCCAACCGGAGCACGTACTTAACGACTGAGACAAGAAACCGATCGATATTCCCTTCTGTACTTAACTTCCTCTAAGTCAGCGAGTAAATGGCTGTATTGTTGTATTTATTGTCTTAATATTAAATATCGTATTTGAAACATTAACTTAAACGGTTGTTTTTTTTCTTTCGCTCAAAATTGAAACCATTCAAACACACACGATAACTGTTTGACGATTTCTCTACTTCCCGGTTAACATTTATATTGCAAAAAGTTTCGTACAATTGATACAGATAACAAAAAAAAAAACATTGATCCCTCTGGTCAACAACTCACCACGCACGGTTTACCCTCGATTGAGAGGATACTAGGCAGATAACAGGAAAAGCAAGGAAACAGAGTAAGAAAGGAAAGAGAAACAAAATCAACCTTTTTCTAACAACTATGCTACAACTGGTTGAGGTGCGCGTACAGCGCGCACCAGGAACAACAGAGTTATGTCAGTTTCGAGTGGATTTCGTTCTGGGCACACTTCATCACCGCCAGCGCACCCTTCCCGATCAGGTCATGGGCAAGGTCGTAGCCGAGCTTCTCGCACCGTTCGAACACCTCCCGCTCGATGAACGCGTGCCGATGCATCCCACAGAACAGCTGCTCGCTGTCGTCCTTGAGCGTCGGTTCGACGATCTGTCGGCGGTCGAGATTTTCGTTGTAATCGAGCACCTTCGCCGAGGCGAGGAACGGACACTTGCTGTTGTCCGCATCCCCTTTGCCGTTCGCGCTGGCGTCCGTCGGTTCCTGCTTGCTACCGGTCACCGGGCAGACGAGACCGACGGAAATGCTTCCCGTCAGGTCGACCTTTGCCTCGGTGCTCACGAACGGACAGTCACCCATCACCTCCTGCCCGACGGGGAACCGTGCGCTCGGACACAGGTCTGGCTGATCGCTTTCGCTCGTCTTCGCTTCCGTCTCCTTGTGCGTGCTGTCCGGCACCACTGTCTCCGGGGGTGCTTCACTCTCCAGCTCGACGCCGTTGTGATCCGAGCCCTTCGTCTCCGCTGCAGCAATCTTCGTCAGTTCGGACGAGTAAGGACACTTCTTGAACAGTTCACCGTGGATGTCGATGAACTTGGACAGATCCATCCTAGCGCCACCGTCCTTGGAGCAACCGGGCGGCAGCAGCAGCTCATCGTCGCGAATGATCTCCGGACTTTTTTTACGCTGCTGCTGCTGGCCGCTGTGGTCGATAGGACAGACGCGTTCCGCTTCCGGGCTGGAGGAACTGCCACCCGAGCGTAGCTTTTTCGCACGATGCGGTGGGGACGACGACGAAGAATCGCTCTCCGCACAGTCCGGCCGACTGTCGGCCAGATCCAGCGTACACTCGCCCTTCGTTCGGATTTCCGTTTTCCCGTCCAAACTCCAGACGGCTCCCTCCACGGCCAGTTGGAATGTTTCGTCGTCGTCGTTCGCTTCGTCCTGGGAGGTGCGTTTCCGTCCACCGCTCTCGACCGTGCCGCCAGCCTCCTTGCCGACGCGGCGCTTCAGCTCCGTTCGCACGGCCACCGGTGCACTGCAGCCCCCGCCGAGCGTCTTCAGGAAGCTGCGCTCCGTCACTATTCGGCACTGGGTCTCCAGATGGCACAGCTTGCCCAGCATGCCCAGGATGTAGTCGTCGTTCGAGCGACACTCGACGGCAAGCGCACCCTGCCCGACCGCGTACAGTATCTCGTGCGGCTCGATGACCTGATCGATGCGCTTGTTCCAGCCCATCCGCACTAGCCCGGCCTGCGCCAGAATGATGCCCGCGAACTTGGACGCCTCGGCATCGAGTTTTGCGAGGCGCGTGTTCAGGTTCCCCCGGATGTCACACACCGCCAGGTGCGAGTAGAATCGGGCTAGCTGGGCCGACCGGCGCAGGGACGAGGTGCCGACGATCGAACCACGCGGCAAGGACGCCAGCGTACAGCCGCGGTGCCGTTCGTTCAGCACCAACGCATCCCGGGGGTCCTCACGCTCCAGCACGGCACCGATCGCCATGCCCAGCGGTAGCGACGTGGGCAAATCTTTCAGCGAGTGCACGACAAAGTCCACACCGCCGGTGCGCAGCGCATCCTCCAGGTCCTTCGTGAAGAGCGATTTTTCGCCGATTTTTGGCAGTGATTTGTTCAGCACCCGATCGCCGACCGTTGTCATCGTATCTGTCATCGTAGGGGTGGTAGAAAGAAGAACAAGAGAACCGAGTGTTAGATTTTATGCGAATCAGAGATGAAACTATGAACAATTAATTCGTCGATTCGTCAATAGATCTATCTATTCAACATGATTTAAAAAGTCTATTGAAAGTGTCAACACAATAATAAAAAGTAGCGACTCCGTAAGAGCAAAAACGTACTTCTATAAGGCTTCTAAAACATCTGCTGTTAATTTTGAATGCTTAAGAATCATTACAACGAAATGAAAAGACACTTTCGAAACACTTTTAGAAACGATTAGCCTATTATTGACGCCTATTATTGACGCTTATGATTTTTTCATTCATATTTTACAATATATCGATGAATATTTTGTGAAGTATATCGAGAACACCAACATTTCACGATTACTTTCACTAGGCCTGAATTTTTCACTTACATTTAACAAGATACTGATAATAATACTAAGCATTGAACATCAAAAGACATTTTATGAAAAATTACTCAACCTCGCCCAAGCTTTAGTGTTAAATTACAGTGTTTTCATAAAAAATAATGTAATTTATTGGGGAATTGAAATTTCCGTGTTCTAGTGTTCAACACCAGATGGTTTGGGTCGTTGTTTTGTAAAATATCACGATTACTTCCACTAAATGGGCTTTAATTTCCCACTGTGTGCAGTGGTTTGTAGAGTCCATGTTTCAATAGCCTTGGTTAAAAAAAAAGAAAAAAAAATGGCTAGCATCTACAATTAACCGCAACATAGTCAATATGTAATCTGTGCTCATTACTTATATAACTATTATATTACACTCGATATGCATTTGTTCAAGTTTGTGGTTTCGAGATGAGTAAAGAATCTCATCAAGCGTTGTAAAACACTTTAGAGTTCAATATTGATAGTTCTGGCGAGTCAGATATGGCCAGCGGTTCGCATGTATGACAAGTGAAAAATATGTTTCATTGCTGCTAGATTCGCTTTGAAACAGAAAAATGACTCACAAAGTTTTAACGATGTAAAATGTTTTTTTTTCTGATGTATCCTTGATAGCACCAAACCATATTACATAAAATCTTGATTATGATAGGCATAAAAGACGCAGTAAAATTTGACGTAAACACGCAGCCGCTGCATAAGCTTTAGTAAAAATGATCAAAAAAAGCTTCAATAAATCGTGTGTTGTGCAAATTGCACTCGGTTGGGAAGATTTACGCCCAAAAGTGTTCAATATACAATACACCATCTCTTTATTTGCCAGTTTACTGAATATTTCCCACTGGGCAACGAATTAATGTGCTAGCTCCGATCAGAACGGCGAGAAACGAATGCGCCAATACATTATCGAACGTTGGGCAACATCGGTAGATGTTCATTGTAGCAAACACCTTAACCATAAACATTGCGAGTCGGGAGCAGATTTGCAGCCACTTAATTAAAACATTTCCCCCTCCATTGGCTCTCTGGCGCTGCCATTGATAAACGGATGCAACAAGGTTTGTAATGTGTTGGAGGAGAGATTGGCGCGGCTGTACCAATCAACACCACCAAGACAAGGAGTGTTGCAATGGTTGTTGCTTGTTCCGCTAGATAATTCGCCGATTTGTTGCCGAAACGGGGAACAACATCCAACGGTTGATAGGAACCCATAAGCGATCGATGTTTTATGTGGAAAAAATGTTCAAAATTCAACCACCACCGACGGGATCAACACAATCGCCTGCCGAATGGTCAGTTATGTTATCGTGGTTCATTTTTGTTGTTGATTGAACAAGGTTATTGGCAGTGCAATAAAAAACGGGGCAAATGAAACAAGTTCAGTGGAAGTTATCTGAAGGTAACCTTCAAAGACTGGATGCTGAGGGCATTCAGAAGCCACGATCAAACATTTCTGCGAACACGAACGCTACAAACGAACGAGCCCACACCTTTCTAAAACACAAGGTCCCAACAACTTCAAGGCTCATTAATCTTTTCTTTGTGATCGAAAGATTATAGAAAGGATATTTGAAGTATAGTATCAAAAACACCACCTTCATGATCAATATAATGCAAAAAAAAGTTATCTAAATGTTATAAAAAAATACCAATTTAAGCCATCCCAACCAGCACGCCACACTGTACACGCAAACGTCGACCAACACGTAGAATTCTCAAAAAGAAAAAAGATTTGCATAATTGCTTCACCCCTTACTGACGTAACTCCTCATCCGGGTGACCACTTGTCCACTGACCATTACTCAAACCGATCGCGTTGGCAGTAGACATTTACTGACCATTCTAACGATAGACTTGGGCGCGAAACGTACTCGTTCTGTCACTACCATTA
This sequence comes from Anopheles dirus, assembly GCA_000349145.1. Taxonomy (NCBI): domain Eukaryota; kingdom Metazoa; phylum Arthropoda; class Insecta; order Diptera; family Culicidae; genus Anopheles; species Anopheles dirus. The sequence continues at coordinate 793,587 of KB672946.1, forward strand.
AAATCTTGCCCAATGTCTCGGACGGGGTGAGATTTTGGAGTGGGAAGAAAACATACCAGCGGTGAACGTGCTTTTCTTCAAGGTCTTGGGGGGAGCCGTCGAATTTCGTGCAGCACGTGCTGCCGCAGGTGAATGTAAAACGTGCCACACCGTAGATCGCGAGCCTGTTGCCAACCGAGCCATCTCAGTGGAAATTCATTCATGTATTCAAAGGCACCGTTTGCAGCATTGAACAACGATACGGAGTGCGTGATCGATTGAAACGTTTCGATTTGAGCGCCTGGTTCCCAATCTTATCTGTGCACGTAGCGAAATATATCACTCCGTACAGTGTCTGCGTGGTGGAGCTGGAGCAAGTATCCGCGGATAGCAGCTGTGTGGTGGTGGGCTGGATCGCGCATTGGAGGGAATGACTGGCCGTTTATTGCTGCACAAGAGAGAGTGTATGTGTGTGCGGGAACTTCAGTTGGAGATATCCCCATCAGTCGGACCGGTCAGACGCGATGACTTTCATATATTTGTGCCGCTTGATGGAGTGAAATATGCAAGCCATGCTTTGAGTGCGAGTATACAAATGGGCAATTGAATTGATTCACAAATATTCTTTATAATTTTTAAATATTTTTCAAATTTGTATCTTAATCATAAGACTAGGCTTTTGAAACCAGCGTTCCAGTGAAGACGTCCGGTATGTGTCGCATATCTGGCATATCTCTAGAACGACGAAGTTAAATCGCTTTCCCCCCAACAACTTTTTACCCACCAACAATACTTTTTGTTATGTTCAAATTGACGAACGACAAATCAAAATTGCGACTGATCGACTTACGAATTTCATACACCACATCCGGGTTGAGCTTCTGGAGCAGAGAGATAACATGTTTCGTTTGCGTGAGAGCCAGCTGAAAAAATAAGATAGACAACAACCATTAATTCGATGAAACATTAGGGAAATTGAAGAAAAGCTCAATAATAAATACACATAAAGTTAGTTAAAAGACACGAGAGCTATTTAAAAAATTCGTTCTCGGTCCAGTTAATCTCGATCTTTCTTAAAATAGATCCTTAAAAACTGCGCAGAAAAAGTGTTAAAATCGAGGAAAAATTAAACATGTTTAGTTATGTCACCCACCAGGAGATGGCGGTTCACAACCAAGAGATGTTGTCTCCTATGGCTACTTTGTTGTCTAATGGCTGCAGCGTAATGCATGATGATTTTAAAGGGTTTCTTCAATAAAGAACACCGATCAGTTGCAATGTTGTACTGAGCTCTCAATTCGACAAAATCAGCGTAGCTGTACATTGAAGAACGAAAAGGAAACACCCAGCCGACCCGCATACACTTGCCGGTGTCAAATGTCATGATTCTAATTGCCTGGTGGCAGCCTAACGAGAGTGGCAGCGACGGGACACGGCAAAGAGAGCATTGCCGCGACATGTTCCAACAGCTCGCCGCCGTTGTCGGCTCGTTAATGAGAAGAGGATTACGCTCGTCGCGTCAATTTTTGGACACGATGGTGGGACACTTGCCTACATAGGTCATCCTGTATTTTTATCGTCATGATAATTAATTGTGCCGCGTTAAGGACGACTTCCATTAGAGCGCGATAATAACCGCATTGTTAGACAGGCTCACGATTCCTCCATAATACACCCTATTAACATGATTCTAGAAAGAGGGTTTTATTTCTTTGCCGCTTTTAAAAGGTATCGATTCAACGTGCGATTGGCGTGTTTGTTCGCTGTCGCAATGAAATAAACCGCTTTCTTTACTAGCACATATAGCGCAATTGATGTTACGTGGTGCAATAAATTACGTGGAGCAAATTTTTGGCCCAGTTGCTGATCGAAAAGTTTGTAGCAAACGATAAAAGCACTTCAGTCAGTAGTGTTTATAAATTATTAATTCGATCACGCGTAAGCGACGTCATGTTTGAGTGATTTTTGGAGAAACCAAATAGACCAACATTACGACGATTGTGTGATTGTGAATTGTTTAATATAGCCTGGAGATTTGAACAAAAACACATAGTAGACAAGTTTCCATTACGCACGGGCGATATTTCCACGAGACAAGAAAAAACGCCGCCGTATTGATCCTCAACAAAGTAGGAAAAAGAATCGTCACTTGAATCAATATGTTTGCCGATCGCTTTACTCATTTGATACGAAAGCACGCTAAGGCTTCTGTTGTCGATCATTTCGTATAGAACAACAATGTTCCTGTACATTGAAGCCTCATTTATGCCGCACGAATTCATAGGACGCCGTATAAAATCTTAGCAGGTAAAAAAAACTGATAGTCCAGTGATGCGAGCATGACTAAGAAATTGTTTTTTTTTTCTAGAATATGATCACCGTTGGTCTTTATGCAACATTAACATAAAAAGCTGTCTTATCACGATCAAACAGCGTCTTTCCAACGCACAGTTCAGGACAAGGGATTTATCTTCCAGTAAACAAACTCTACTTTCTCTGTTTGCTGTTTACAAATAAAGGGCTTCAAATATGTACTTATGTTACGTACAACCAACAGAACCCTCGCGTAAGATCTTACTCAATCTCTGGATATATAATTTCAGAACCTTTTCAAATGTCACTATAAAACTAAATAACAAATAACAGATAATCCAATTCAGTGGGTACACTTTTCCAGTTTTAACTGAGAAAAATCATTTGAAAAACATATTTTTTTATTCATGTTACCCGTCATCAGATGGCGCTATGCAACCAAGGTTACAGAGACAATTTTTGTCTACAGTTGCTGTTTGTTTTTTTTTTAATAAAAACCGGTTTCAAACCCATTCAAATCACTTTCAAAATCATTTCATCTATTTACTATGAACACTACATTACAGTACTCCCGTTCATTCAAGTTGGAAGGTGCAATAAATGAAAACGTATAATGTTTGTAAGATGTACACAATTAATCTATTTTCCTTTATAAAATTACAGCTTGGTAGTTAGTGTAATTATTTATATTATGTAATTAGTTATTGTGACTTAATTTTTTTTTGCTTTGAGATATCTTCAGAAAGAACATGATTAGAAGTGGTATAAAAAATATTAAAAAAGATCCTATTATGATCAGGACAAAGTATTCTGGGTGACCATTTGTTTAACAAATTAAAAATTCATAAAACAACTTACCTCACTTTTCCGCGATCCAACGCGAATCGTTTTCTTCACACGTTCTCGATCGGTACTCATTTTTTGAGCCTTTTTCCTTGACGTTTTGCAAAAATTGTCAATTTTGTCGATCACTTTCTTATGGCTGTGGCAGTGATTGTTCGCACGTGTTTTTCGGTTTCAGTTCCGGTAAAACGCTCCAATTTCGTTTCTGAATTACCACCTTTGACCAAACTTAAGCCGAAAGGTACATCTCGTTACGTTCGCTTCGTGGGGGGGACAGACGACTCAACCACGGCGCAAACGTAATACGTACCACACGGTTACGGGGGTTGTGTAATGGTCTCACGTATGTTGGGGAGCAATCTTAGGTCACCGGCAGTGCCAAGCAATCGTTGTCGTTCGACGTATAATTCGTTTGTCGCTGCTGCCACCGTGAAAAATCAGGTCGGCCGCGATCATATGTGACGTTCCGGCGATCACGACGACGACGGTGAAAGTGTGTGCTGTTCGAGAATTGATGTTGCCACTTTTTTGTTGCTCTCTCGACGGCACACCACACTTAACCCTTCTCTTTGCACGGAGAAAACTTAGCAACCTCTGACTCGGGGTTACAGGCTGATCGTGCCGTGCACGTGAGTATTGATGACCGTTGCTAGGAGAAGGGGACGTGTGGTTGTCGGGGTTTTCCCTCACTGTGATGCTGCGAATAGCAGAACCACCGTTCACGTTGAGATGGATTTCAACACTAACTAACGTGAGGAGCGCTGGGAAAGCTGTTTGGTTTGGGATGTTTTATTTCCACCGCTTATTGTGTTCTCCACACCACACCCGAAGCGGGCTCTTGAAGTTCCCGATGAGCCACCCTTCTTATCCCGTTAGATTGCGGTTTCTCGGTGGGGGGAGGTGAGAAGATTCGACACTCCCAGGATGTTGTAGCGACGAACGAGAGCAACAATGATATGCACACACCAGGACCCGAATAATTCTTGCAACGATTGGAGCCTTTTCACTGCTTATCAGTAAGGCAATTTTGGTGGGGATGAAGGGAGGAAAATGCACATACACTTATACGCACACACACATACACAGTGGTACGTTCTTAGTATTATAAGAAGGAAGTCACTGCACTCGGTGGGATTTGTGGGAAATGCTTTACCGCGGTTGCAGTGTTTACATAATACGTTTGTTCTCAACACTGCTCCACCACGAGATGGTCGAAGCGTAGGATTTCCGCGCTGCGTGGCTACCCTGGGCACCAGGTTCCTACTACGGTCGGAGGAGGTCGCGATTCCTCACGCACATTCCTCGCGAAGCACGAAATACACTTTGAAATAAGGAACGGGTTAAGTAAAAGGCATGTTGTGCAGTGAGTGGTTCAATGGTCTATGCAGGTGGTTGGGGTGATGGATGCGGGAAGGGTCAACGTGGTTTTTGACACATGCCGACGCATTTACACACTAGCGTGAAAGAGACGAGCCAAGAAGGAGAGAGTGAGACAACCCTATACGCACGCTTTTAACGAATGTGCTAGTCGCTGTCAAACGCACCCATCCTTTTGACGAAAGTTTAATTTAAAAAAAATCGGTTACATTGATATCCGTGCAGATACGATCGAGCTTATTTCTATTTAGAATCTACAAGTGAGTAATAACTCGGTCGTTTATCATGTCGTGTATGTATTTGTTTGTTCAAAAGGATGTTGTTTTGATAGAGTCTGGATAAAGAACGGAGGTATGATGGCGAAAAAAAACATATCTATTATATTCACTTCATATCTAGAATGAATTAGGGTAAGCCTCTAATTGTGATGTACACAAAGTATCATACGAAGATTTATATACATTCACTAAGCAAAGGGAAAGAAGAACATTTGCCAAATAAAAAGTGGATGGACAATGTCGCTTGTGGTAACGGTTGAATTCTCTCGATTTGTGTAAGACCGTGCATGTTTTAAGTTTATACATATTCTCTTAGGTATTTTTAGCTACTGAAATGAGCAAATGTATTATCTCTTTCTTTCAGAGGGCACCTAAACAAATAAATAACAAAATCCACGTTCGTGAATGCAACATTTTCATCAGTTTATTTCGTTTGTATCACTTGTTTGTAAGACACTATTCACAGCTAAATCAGTAAGTAACGTAACTACCGTAAGGAATACTTATTACGTTTAAATGGGCATTGTTTGTAGTGTGTATCTTTTATTATATTCGTCCTCTCAAATGAAAATCTCTACCACACACGTGTACGTAAAGAACAACGGTATCGCGTCATGACAGACAGGCATGACCAGCTTATTACCATGCACGAGGAATCATATGCTTCCAATATCGAACCAATTCCCGCCTATTTTTTTCGAACGATTGAAATTGCTTTGTACCGAAAATAGATACTTTTGTTGCACGAATGAAATTGCTTTCGTGTGGGAATATTTCCCGCAATTGGTAGTCGAAAACGAATAGTGATAATAACATAAGTACACTTGTTTAAAAAAAAAACGATGTCCGACGGGACTGTACTCCGCTCGAGCGATGAACATAGTTATCGCCGTCCGCAACGTCGTTAGCACCATATTGAATATCTATGATTAACTGCAAATTAACCAATATCAGTGTAAGTATTGGCCAAAACTCTCGCTGTGAAGCAGTAATTTTAAAATTTCCCTATTACTGTCGTTTTCCCCTCTCCCTATTGCCTTTTCGTTTCGCTTTTCCCACCCTCATAATCTTACTGCCAATAATTGCGAATTTGAACGCAAAATTCGGAGTGGTGTCTTGTAATGGTGTCTTGTAAATATGATTACAGTAAACACACACAAAAACACTTTAAAACATAAGTACAACACCCCCCAAACGGCATATTGAAATCTGCTACCGTTTTTTTGTGCAGGATCTCCGCATATCCCGCCTGCAAAGAACGATTATCCCGGTTACGTGGACGAGTTGTTGTAGTTCTGACGGCCACCGAGCTCGAGCAGGTAGCGATCGGGATGGTCCATCCAGTCGGCCGCCGTCATCTTGACCGTTCGCTGCCGTTCCGCTTCCTTCACCTGCCACTTCTTGATGTCGAGCTGCACGTCCCGTTGTTGCTGGTTGCCACAGCCCCACACTTCGATCGAAAGGATCTTGTGCTGCAGCGAGCGATACTCGAGACGCTCGAAGTGCTCGTCCACGATCAGGATCGGTTTGCGTGGATCGGAACCGGCCCGCAGTCCCTTCGGGTAGCCTCGGATGTGCGTGTTCAGGTAGAGGCTTTTCGGTTTTTTCTCTAGCATCTGAAATCTGCGGAAGTGACCGTGGTGCGTTTTGTTAGCGCAACAAAATACGGAGTGGATAGTGAAGAATAGATGGATGGGTTGGCTTACTTCGGTAGCAGTTGCAGGCAACAGCTTCCCTCGTCTCCGATGTACAGGTGGGTTTCGCGCCATTCGTTTGGATTCGCAACACAGAACAGCAGATCGTCTTCGCACCGGAACAGGACCAGGTTGGGCCCACGATAGCCGAGCACGTGATGCAGGAAACGATTCGTCCCCGACCCATCCAGCCGGGAGTCGTACAGCGACGTCCAGTGCGATGGAACCAGGGACAAAAGCTTCGCGAGGAAAATCTAACAAAAAAAGCGAATCAAACACAGCGAAGGAGATACGGTGTGCTTCTGTCATTAAAAGTGAACTTACATGCGAAGTAAGATTGGCCGAATTGGGATTTATCGGTGCCGGCACGGACTGAGGTTTGCTGTAGAGTGGCGGAAGCGAACCCGCCAACAGCCATGCCTCGGACAGCGGTAGCAACGGTTGCTGGTTCTTTAGCCGCTCACGTTCTTCGTCCGTCAGCGGTTTGCCTGGTTCGCGGGGCATGCTGGCACCGGCCCCGATGGCTCCGATGCCACCGCCAAGCTCTTTGCCGAACGGGTTCGTCTTCTCGAGGATGGGAGTCTGAAGCTCGAGCCCGTAGCTGGCCTCTCCCGCGTTGATGGCACTGATCGAGACGACCGTCTCGCTGTTGCTGACCATGCTGCTGTCGATGATCGTCCGGTGGGAGGTACTGAGCGCGTGCACACAATACTTGTGTATCGGTGGCACCAACCGCGGCACGTTGTTCTCCAACCAGCGGCAGATGTAGCCCGGGCTAAGCGATTCCTTCGAGAAGAAGCACGATTGTACAACGGAATCGAGCGTCCGGTTAAGCTGGCAGGGAGAAAAGAAAAAAACAATAAAAAAGGAATGCGAAACATAATAAACGTTCAAACAGTTAGGAATAGGAAGCACGATTAAAAAACACTATCGCACTGAAAATATCTGTCATATCATACCGATATTTCGTCATCCTCTACCTAAGAAAGCAGCATGTAAAATAGATATATGATTACCCATTTGAATTAGCATATACGCACGAATCTTATGGACGAAAATATTTATATTTAAGAAACAGCACAATGTAAGTCGGAAAACTTGAAAAAGGATATCCCTGCGCTAAATTTTGCGCTTTCATCGCATCGGTATTTACCAAATATCTTATTCAAATTATATGAAGTAGTCATGCTGTTTAGCTTAGAATTTCAGCGTTAGTCAAATACATGACGACATCTATTCTAAAATGTCACTCAATCGAATCAAATGTCTAAACTATACGAACTTATGTAGACGTCTCTTCAAAGTTTGTAAAACCATCTGTGCGACAAACGCTGAGAGTACATCACGGTTTTTGTGGGCATTTGTCAGAAAAACTTTCACAAAAAAACACAACAATTCACTGTTTGATTCATAATGCAAACTCACCAATCGACAGGTCTGCGGTCCGTCCGAGTAGTGCGCCATCGCCAGATTGTAGCAGGTGCGAAGCAAATTTTTTAAATTTTCCGGCTTTATCAACTCCCCCTCGTTCAGATCGCCGAACATGCGCACGTAGCTCTCGAGTATGACGGAATCGTCGAGCAGGGCGAGAAATTTTTCACACTGCTGTCGAAAGGCCACCAGTCCCAGGTGCTCCGTTTTGGCGTGACTCAAGAAGCGCAGATAGCGAAACAGCTTTAGGCCGAGGTCGGGATACTTGGGGAACACGTAGCGCTGGTAACGGGGAGAGCGACGAATGGTGGTTCGTTAGTGAAAATGGATCATTTTTTGCGGTACCGCTCACTCGTAATCGGGCTCACCGCGAACACATCTCCCGTGACACCGCTGATGCCATGCTGTTCCTCGCACTTTTTCGCCAGTATGCGGCCCAGCTTGTCCACCGGCTGGAACTGCGTCTGCGAGCGGTCCTGTATATCCGCCCCGCTGGCGGTGCGTGTCATCCCGCGAGCAACGGCCGCAGCAGCCCCGCCGGAAGCCATTGTCACGCCCCCATGGCCACCGTTCGACTGTTTCTGTTCACCCGCACCGCCCGTCTTCGACTTGGAGGGACTGTTCGAGCCGGATCCTTTCCCGCCACTGCTGTGCGTGTTTCCCATACTGGAAGCGCTTGCAATGTTGTCTTCAATATACACGAAAGTCTACAACGATAAAGATAGCCGTTCCGTTACGTTCACGTAGCATATGTTTGCAGTATTCGGTGTGTGTTCGCAACCTGTGTCACCAGACCACCGGAGGAGGGGGGAGTGAGCGGAAAGCGGAAAGCAATACCGAGCATGGTTCGGTACGGAACACGGAAAACCTGTTTGCCTTGGAATGCGTGTGAGCTAGAGTGTATTGAAGTATGCGGATCAGAGGAGGAGCCGCTGGAGTGAGTTTTTAGTTCAATTATCATCTTGCTTTGGCGAGAACAAACGGATGACGAGGCGACTAATCAGGTGCGAAGTACACATCGACCGTAATTGCACGTAGCGGAGATATGGGACAATAGAAAAAGGCAATATACTGCACAACTTTCCTGGGTACTTTAGTTACCAAAAGGATAAAATCCCATCTAATAATCAACATCTACCTATGTCTACCTTTAGAGAGAGTGTATTCGAAATTTAATACCACGATATTTATAACTCTATTTTCCAACTGAACCGTATCTATCACATCCATTGCCCCACCTGTGATCGCGTCTGCTTTATCAATAGCAAACCCGTGAATACCCCTATTGCGAGATTCATTCATTATTGCTAGCGATTTCTTGCCCCCTCGGATCCGCTGATAAGCGGTGCTACCGATTCTAGTGGTACAGACGAAAAAAGGGAAAGCTACCATGGGAGAAGGAGTAATGCTAAAAAGGGCAGTCTCACGCCTTCCCTGTCCGTGGAGCCGCAAACGGCAAACTATCGATGCAACTCATCTATCGCACCGTTTGTCAAAAGAATGCACTCTACCTATACCAAGCGAGACGCGGGGCACTGCATTCTTACGTTTTAATTAGTGTTTGTTTTTCAATACCTTTCCAACACACAGCCGACGATTGCACACACTTGTTGCACACACAACTGCTGTGGCTGCAGATTAGCTGCGGGCAACAGCAGCTACAGCAAAGGACAGACGGTACGGACGGGTCACACCGAAGTTCCGAAAACGACGAAGGAGATGAGCGACGGACAAAACGGGTCCACCGCGGTTGCACCGATCGTCGTCTTCTAGTTGCACGGTACTGCCGGATGTGATATGGCAATCATTCTTTTGATTACGACGCCGAATTATGCCCGAGAGTGTACCTCTCGGACCGCAACGAACGCACCAGTTTTCGCGAAACTACGTTGTTTTCGGAGACTGTTGGATTTTTCCCAACTTTGTTTTGACAGCACGGGGAAAAGTAGAGGTGAGCAGGTTACACCATCCCGACGAATTTGCAAAATACTTGCTGGTATTGTATCGCATTTGGCTCATTTTTCATGTTCCACAAAATCAGGTCAAATATACTCTTGCAGTTGGTTGTATTTTACAACGAAACTAAAACCATCGTAATTTATGCTTCCAAAAGTATACATGACAGTGACCACATTGTGCTCTAATAACTTCATCACACACATTCACAATTTTACTTGTTTTGTCAGTTTTGCCAGTAGTAATTATATTTTCAATCAATACTCACCGTTTTCTACAGATAAAATTACACAAAATTTCTACAAACTACACAAACTACTGCCCTGCTTGACCAAACCGTACGGTTGTGAAGATCACAACAGTGTCAATTTGACCAGCAGTGTAAACACAGCTTTATATTTTTATTGCAATCGCATCATCCAGTTTGTGATTGCATCGATTAATTGTGTCCTGTGGCAGTGAATCCGTTTTGATTGTGTAAACTACGAATTAGTGACTTAAACCATCTCTCATTAGTTAGCCTCCGAAGCAGTGCAGCAGCGAACATGGCCGGAAATCCTGCCGAAGAACTGGGTGAGCCAAAGCAGCTTCCGAAACTCACCGGGAATCGAACGAAACCACTGATGACGGTGCACTTTGCGGGCAGAGACTAAAATGTGCGGCTTTTTAATGGTCGGTTAAATGTTTCGGTTTTTGTTGCAGAACTGCTGGAACGAGTGCTGCTGCGTCTGGGGTTTGCCGATACGGACGAGCAGCTGCAGAGCACGGTGACGAAATTTCTCACCCCGGTGCTGATCAAGATCACGTCGCCGAATGAAAACGTCCGGAAGAAGGTATGACGAGGGTGGAGTGTGCTTCCATTGTAAGGATCGTCTAATGCAACAACCACCTGTTTTGCTTTTCACGAAACAAAAAATGCAGGTGATGGAGATTCTGACCCACATCAACAAGCGTCTCAAGTCTCGCAATCAAATTCAAATCCCGCTGGCACCTTTGCTGGCCCAGTATCAACAGGCAGATTCGTTGTTTTTGACGGTAAGTGAATGAGGATGGTGAAACTGGCTGCCATTTTTGTAGCACACTTTTTCTGCTTGTTGCTTGTAGAACTTTGCCATCATTTACATTACGATGGGTTTTCCACGTTTGACGGTGGAAGAGCAAACGGAACTCGCGCCCGCGCTGCTAAATTGTCTGGAAGGGAAATCCGAAACACATAAGGATAAGTAAGTCTTCGATTTCTTTCCGGTCTCTTGGTGTTTTAATGGTGCAGGAATTATATAAAAATATATTTTTTCGTATTGTAGAATTTTGATGCTCGTGCTACCGCTGCTGGGCGAAATTAAGATACCGGAAAATCCGGAGAAACGTTCGGAACTGCTGGGACTGTCGAACAAACCGCACACCAAGCTGCAGCTCCTGTCCATCCTCATGGACGTGCTGCTGCTGCCGTACGGCACGCTTCCCGACAGTGACGTCCCGCATGGGATGAGCGTTTACTCGTTTAAGCGCGTTACGTCTAATCCACCGAAGGCGGAAGAGCTCGAGCAGCTGAAGAAGGGCATTGTGCGCTTCCTTTGCGGGGGCATTTTTCCGGACCCGGAGATTCTCGCCCACCTCGTGGTTGCGTCGGCCGATACGCGCTTCTCAGTGGCAACACCGGCACTCGGGCAGCTGTGCAAAATCTGCAGCTCGCTCGACTGGACCGATCCGAAGCTGTCAGGACCGCTGTACACGCTGTTCACCGGCAACGGGTCGAAATTGCCGGATCGAAAAACGAGTGCGGTGAGTGCACGGGTGCGTCAGAAGTTGCTGCAGATTCTACTGAAGTGTCGCGGAAAGGGAATCATCATCGCGAACGGGATCCAGGTTATCTTCGAGTCGCTGTTCGGGGACAACACGAACCAGAAGTGCAAAGTGCTAGGGCTGCAGTTTGCGCACAACCTAATCGTTGGGTATGTATGCTCGTGTTATTGGTTTTGGTATCAACGCAGAGTGAAAGACTTTCCCCAACCCGTGAAAAGACTGTCCCAAAAACCGTGAATTTGACTCCAGATGAAGGAGAAATTAACCGAGCGTTAACTCCGTTTAAATTCGTGATACTATTGTTCAGCTATTGTTCCAATTGGATCTTAGAACTAATTGGTAAATTAGGTACTTGTTTTTACTATACCGGAGCATGACGAAAGCCTCTAGAAGCCTCTAGGTCGTATTAAGTTGTCCGGAATTCGGATCAATTTCTTTGGTTCAGAATCCAGAGTACCTGAACCAAACGAATAGCGATCATTCATGAGAAAGATGGTTCTGATCGGATAGGAACTACTTCATAGATTATTAGAACTGTGAACCGCTCACAAGGAACAAAAGTTGGTGAATACTGTCCGGAACCAGAGTTGTCAGATCCGGATGCTGTTAATCGAGCCCGTCAGAGTTGTTCGGAATTGATTAGAGTTTTGCGTAGTCGATCATAGTCGGACAGAGTCGTTCGGTGCAAGTGGAATCGATGATTCGTTACGTAGTATAGTAGAATTTGAATTTAATAACACAAGAAAGTCCTATCGCAATGCGAAAGCGCCCGTGTATATATGGTTCCCTTCTCCCTTGCAGCGGTCAAACGGAACTGGTAACCAAGCTTTCGAAGGTATTGCTGACGGGTTTCGCCAAATTGGTTGGTACCGCGTCGGAGGAAGCGAACGAGGTGCAGAATTCGGCGTACAGAGCTTTGGCACAGCTGGCGATCGTATGTCCCACGACGGTCAACGAAGACATACAGCTCGTCGGCGAGTATTTTAACCATCTCCAGCAGGCACCGGTCGAGCTGCAGTCGTCGATTCGTGAAGCTCTGGTGGCACTGGCGCAAGCGTTCGACTGGAGGAAACAAACCGCACCGCAAACGTTCGACCTAATGGAGACGGACGATGATGGACTCGCTGGCACACCCGGTACGTCGAAGAGGAAGCTGGTGCGGCCGACGAGGGAGCGCTTCGTGCCGAATGCTAATCAGCAGCTGCTGCTGGCACTGCTGGGCGAGAAGGCGGAATCGAAACTGACGGTCGTGCAGAACGTGGCGTCGGTGTTTCTTACCACCTGCTTCCCGGACTACTACGTGCCGTCACGCTATCTGCTGTTGATTATATGCGGAGAGAGCGCGCAGCTGCGAGAAATGATGACCACCTATCTGTACGGTGTGTCGAAGAAGGATCACCTCAACTACGGTGCGATCCTGTCCGTGGACGATTACGACCGGCTGGAGGAGGAGCGTTCGGAAGCGACCGGACAGCAGGACGCTAGCACCAAGCGCATCGTGCTACCGTCGTTCCGGGTGCTGGTGGAGTACGTCGCGTCCAAATCGGAACGGAAAGTGGCGACGGTCGTCGATCGGATGGGGTACGGCAAGGTGAAGCTACCGTACGCGTTCGATACGTACGTGGAGGTGTTGGAGTATTTGCGCATCTGCTTGCTGTTCGCTGCGGGCGTTAATACACATCCCGGCGACGACACGGCACTGTTCAAGCTGACGGCGTACTTGCGCCGGCTGATCGCGGACGGACACCGGGATACGGTCGTGAAGTACAACGATCTTGTGCGCCGGCTCGTGATCGCCCGGAAAGGTATCGCTGAGCTGACCTGTCTGTACGATCTGGTGAACGGTATCCCGGACGAGCTGGTGGAGGAAAACCGCGACCTGCTGTTGACGCTGGAGGGATCGCTGAAGGAAACGTCCGAACCGACACGTGTGCTCATCGCAAAGGTATACGGTGTGCTGCTCGCGTACGTGAACGACGATGCGGAATTCGATCGGCAAGTACGTGAGCTTCAAACCCTCGGTACGAAATCGCTCGAAACGCGCCACGGATCCATTCTGGCTGCCGCCCATGCAGTCCACCGGAAGCTGGGCGTGAAAAAGAGCAATGAGATTAACGGGTGGCCCACGTTGAAGGCATTGGTCGAGCTACTTGTTTCGCTGTTGCGCGATCAACAATCTCTGCTCCAATCGGTTGCCATTCGAAGCCTCTCGTTGATCGGTTCCCGCACGGTGCTGCCGCTCCCGGCTGTGTTGCCGGATGTGGAGGAGATGGAAACGGAACAAAGCGACGGTGGCAAGAAGAGTGTGGTGGTGGTGACGACGAAAGCATCGCTGCTGGAAACGTTGCTCACGCTGCTGCAGAGCGGCCACACGAAGGCTAAGATTCGCGAGGATGCGGCTCACTGTCTCGGTTACCTGGCAGTCGGTGATCGGGAGTATTACGCGCGCAAGGTGCTGGAGCGCTTTCTGGGTCTGCTGAAGATGACGAAGGATCCGGCACTGCACATTGCGATGGGCCAGGCGCTCGCCTACACGCTGCAAGGTCTACCGAGTGGCGAAGACGACGCGTCTGAACAGGCGCGTACGGTCGGCAATGTGGATGACGACACGCTCACCTGGTTCCTGATCGAGCTGGTGCGCCAAGTGAACGAAACCCACGCCTATCTGAAGCAAGCGTGCGCCGTTTGGTTGCTAGCAGTGGTGAAGAATTGCAACGCCCGTCGGCCGGTACGCGAGAAGCGCCAGATTCTGCAACTTGCACTCACCGATCTGCTGTCGGAAGATAATGGTAAGATAGATGGAGCGTTTGTTGTTTGTGTCACTTCCTTCATGATCTCCTGGTTTTTTATGACTCCATGCAGAACTGGTGCAGGATGTGGCGTCGCGTGCAATGGGCATTATATTTACGCTCTCGGAAGAGGAGAGTCAGGAGGAGATGTCAAATCTGTTGCTGGATCAGCTGATCGGTGGGCGGCGACAGGTGCAGAAGGTGGTCGAAGATACGAAGCTGTTCGAGGAAGGCGTACTCGGCAAAACTCCGATGGGGTAAGGATGCACTTTCATTATGATCGTTAATTGATCACGACTATGCATGGTTAATATTGACCTAAAATATTTTTCGACATTGCACTTGAAGCTCTGGTCAGATAGACAGTTGCAGAACTACCTAAGAAATGTACAAATGCTGCTACAATATTAAATGATCCTACTATGTTAATCTTAACGTTTATCTAATAGGTTTTAAGGCACTCTGCCAGACAGCCACGTACAAGTTTTATTGCTTTTTATCACTACACAGTTACAGTTCTTAACAACGCTTCTTTGTTTTTTGAATTTTGGCATAATTACTTGTAGGTCATTTAATCATTTAATTATAAAACTGTAATGTAAAACTTCCTCTCAATAATATGATAAAACTGTTGAAACAAAAGGAAGGAAGAATATTTTCCGTTCAACGGTGGTAGCATTAAGTGTTTATTAGGTTCAACGAAGCAGCAGCGGGTACCAGCTTTGCCAGCTGCATAGCCTACTGCTTGAACGGAAATCGGAGAAGTATGTTTATGCTTATGCTAGAAGTATGTTATTCTACAAAAGTCCACTTGACGATAGGATTTCACATTAGAATAGACGTTGTAAATTTGCTAGCTGAACTGTAACTGTAAATCTTGTGTCGTTAACCAACTGTTTATCCGCCTTTCTTTAACTTCAGCGGCAACCTATCGACTTACAAGGAGCTATGCGGTCTAGCGTCCGATCTGAACAAGCCGGAAATGATCTACCAATTTATGCAGATTGCGAACCACAACGCCACCTGGAACAGCAAGCTAGGAGCCGCCTTCGGACTGCAGTCGATCTCGAAGTCCGCCAAACTGAAGATGGAACCATACCTCGGCAAGATTGTTCCGCGCCTGTTTCGCTACAAGTACGACCCGACGCCAAAGATACAGAACTCGATGATCAGCATCTGGGACTCGGTCGTGACCGACTCGAAGGCCACGGTCGAGCTGTACTACTGGGACATTCTCGAGGACGTCATAAAGAACCTTACCTCGTACGAATGGCGCACACGTATCGCGTGCTGTCTGGCCGTGCGCGATCTGATCAAACGTGCGGCCGGGCTGAAGCTTCGCTCGGATGCGGTTGGAGGAAAGCCGCTCGATGCGCCATCGACCAGCATGGATGTGGATGATAAACCGAGCGTACCGGAACCAGAGCTGCGGTACCTCTGGAGTCAGCTATTCCGCGTGATGGACGATCAGCACGAAGGTACGCGGCTCGCGGCGGAAGGGACGGCCAACGCGCTCAGCAAGGTGTGCGTAGTAGCCGCATCGAGCGACCACAGCAAGTCCGCGATGAATGTGGCGAGTTCGATCATTCCGCTGCTGCTGGAAACAGGCGTCACGCACACGGTGCCAGAGATTCGCCGACTCAGCATTCGCACGCTTTCCGAGCTGATCGATTCGGCCGGAGCGCTGATATTGCCGCACCTGACAAGCTTGGTGCCGTGTTTGCTGCAAGCTACCGGGGAGCTGGACTCGACCAAGCTGGCCTACCTGTCTACGATGGTTTCGGGACAGGCGGGTGGTGGCACGCAGGAAACGATCGATTCGCTGCGCGCCGAAGCGGTTAAGCAGCTCTACACGATGGAGACGCTCACGAAATGTATCCGGCACATCGATTACACCACGCTCGAGCACATGACACCGGCCGTGCTGGATCTGGTGAAGTCGAGCGTCAATCTCGGCACGAAGGTGGCCTGTGCGCACTTCGTCTGCCTCGTCAGTATCCAGCTCGGACAGGAGATGCAACCGCTGACGGGGAAATACCTAGGTGCATGCTTCTCCGGACTGACGGATCGCAATGCGACGGTGCGGCGGTACTATGCGTCCGCGATCGGGCACCTGATCGGTACGGCCAAGGAGCAATCGATCGAGCGGCTGTTCGGTAAGCTGGAGGAGCTTTACTTTGAGCAGCAGGCAGCAACGCGTTCGAAGGCGGTCCCGCTTACGATACAGGCGATTAACAAGCGTCACCAGGAAGTGCTGAAGGACTACAGTGCCAACGTGCTGCCGTTGGTGTTTTTTGCCATGCACGAGGAGATCACCGAGGATACGCGCTCGACGGTTGAACTGTGGCAGGAGCTGTGGCACGACATCAACACGGGCGATGCGGGATTGCGCATGAACTTGGACGCGATCGTAACGATCCTCGAGACGAACCTCAACAATCCCTCCTGGTTGCTGAAGGCACAGGCCGGTGCCGCCACGAATACGCTCGCCTCGAAGCTGAGTGCCACGTTGGACGATACGGTGCGTTATCGTCTGATCGAGCTGGTGCTGAACAACGTCAGTGGGCGAACGTTCCATGGCAAGGAACGGTTACTGCAGGGCCTTGCCAGTCTGTGCAAGAAGCTCGACCCAAAGGCGACCAACCATGCCGAGCGGATCGTGGACGCGGTGATGAAAGAATGCCGCAAGGAGGAACCGATCTACCGGACGCACGCGCTCCGCTCGCTGGGCAACATACTGGACGAGTTGAAGGAGGTGGACCGATTCGAGGAGGTGTACAATATGGTTTGGCATCTGCTGGACAAGCAGCACCAGCAGCTGCAGCAAGATTCGGACAGTGCGGGCTCGGTGGACAGTACGTCGGAGGAGCGCAACAAGCAGATGCTGATCTCCGTCCAGCTTAAGGAGACGGTATGCGAAACGCTCGGCAAAGCGTGGCCGGAACGCTCGTTCGAAACGCAGCGCCGCTACCAGCGGATGTTTGTGGAAAAGTGTGTCCAGTGCTTGAAGCTTAATACGCGCCCGGTGCAGCTCTGTCTGCTACAGGCGCTTGGGCGGTTTCTGGAGCGTCTTCATCTGCTACGCTCCACACAGGACGATGCGAGCAGCGACGAAGCTGGGACGGAGAAGAAAGCGAAGGTGGACACTGTGGAGGCTTCGTCGGACGGGAACGTGCTGGAAACGATTTGTCGCATCGTACTTTCCGCGATCGTGGAAGTGGCGGGTAAGTTTCAGCGGAAGTTGCATAGTAATCCCCTATGTCTGTCTGTTTTCTGCCACAATCTCAGCAGATGTAAACTGCGGATGTAAGCAATGGTGTAGTACAAATTGCCCTTTTCGTAAATTTGCTAGATCTACCCAAAAGTATTAACACTATATGATAGCTTTATTTGATGTTGATTTGTCTATTCTTTTAAACTTTGTTTCGATGGGTAAAATATTAAAAAGAAAAGCTTCTGTACGTACTTTTTTTTCTCTCGAACTTTTCTGCTTTGGTTAAGCTGCCGTAAAATCTCCCAAGTCTGGTAGTCGCTCGCTACAAATAGGCTGATTTCATGAATACATGAATTAGCTATGTACATTTTATATTGATTCTGTGGACAAAACGTTCGGCCTAGTGTTTCTAGTTAGGGTGCACCTAAACCATGCATCCGCCCTTAAATTTATGGTTTTGCTTAACCTAATTTACTGGTAGCTGCATGATCAGTCCTGCTTAACGGAGCATTATTTGCAATAACGTTAGTTGAAGTAAATTAGATGTTTGTTGTGAATTACTCACGCATACCATAGACTCGATTTGAAATTCGCATTCCTCGCGAAAAGAGTCGGAAAGGTAGTTAAACATAGGCAAAAAGAAGCTGTTCACAAAGAAGACAGAAGATTGCACTCTGATTAAAATAAAAAAAAAGATGATAATGTTTGAATTCATATAAAAAATAGGGTCATTGAAAAAGTTGTAAAATCAATACGGAAAGGGTCGAAACGATGTGATTAAAAATTCCTTTTTGTTTTGCTACCTCCTTCCCGATATAGCTATTCCGCACACCGGCCTGAAGAAGGAAGCGCTCAACGTGATGCTCATACTGACGAAGAAGCTGAAGGCGAAGGAAACGGCTAGTACCTCGGCCGATGTCGAGCTGGCCCTTGTGCGCCAAACGTTTGCTCAGATCCTGCAGCAGCTGCAGAAGGACACCGCACCAGAGGTGAAATGCCGGCTGAAGGATCTGGAGGACAAGCTGAAGTAGACGATGCGGTACGGCGGCGATGATTACATTAAATCACGTAAGAGAAAGTGAATGGAGTGTACACTTTCTCCCATTATTGTGTGTCCCGCGTTTGGTGGTTGCTAGCAGAGTCCCCCTCATTATCATAATAAATCGTGAAATCTTAGTATTTTGTTTCATTAGCTCTGAAATTATTGAAATTATTCACACCGCTAGATGTGAATTGTTGGGGATAGTTGTGAACGTAAAAATGAACACAAATTTGCTGTAGCCGTGTACAAGAGTTCCAATTTTATTTGACTTATCTCGTTCGCACACTCCAGGATGATGTCTTGCCGTGGTCTTTCAGCTCCACATTGGACTCTTTCAGTCGATCCCGCAACAAATCACATACCTGAAACAGCTCCGCATTTTTACTCGCCATCGCCCGCGATCGTATCTCGGTTCTGGTGCTCACTATAGCATCGATTAACTGCTCAAATGATTGATCAACGCCGCCGGACGATGCTTCGGAGGCGTGTCTGTTAAGGGATTCCAGCCCATAAGAGGTTAGTTCCGCTCGGATATATTCGCTGACCGCTAACACGGCTCCGACATTTGATGCACCTATCAGCGAGGATCTAGCCTGTTCACCACTGTTTATCAACCGCTGTACGTTCGAAGCTAGCTCACCCAATGCCAGAACGGAATTGGTGGTGTTGAAATCGTTGCTTAAAAACTGCTTCACGCTTGTGCGTGTTGCTGTGAGTTTTGAAAGCAAATTGTCTGTACTGGTTGCGTCGTACGCCGCCGGTTTCAGTCCATCGACGTGTGCCTTGACATCGCTGAAGAAGCTTGTAAACTTTCGTAGTACGTTCCACGCAGTAGCCATCGTTTCCGGGCCGTACTCGATCACGCTGCGGTAGTGCGAAAGCAGGCATAGCATACGGAATTCATCCGCACTGTGTTCCTGTAGCAGCTCCGAGATGGTTATCGTGTTCTTGAGTGATTTGGACATTTTGTGCGTTTGGCCCTCGAGGTGCAGCTGGCCGGTGTGCAGCCAATGGGTCACCCAGTCGTGTACGTTGTGGTAGCAGCAGCTTTGCGTTTCTTCGTTCTCGTGGTGTGGGAAGCGCAGATCGAGTCCTCCGGCGTGAAAGTCCAACGTGCTGCCGAAGAGGTGCGTCGCCAGGGTGGAACATTCGATGTGCCACCCGGGGCGACCGTTTCCGAAGTCGGGACACGTCCAGTACGGTTCACCCGCTTTCGAAGCCTTCCAGAGAGCGAAATCGGATGGATGGCGTTTGTCGCTGTTTGATTTCGGTGCATTCGCCGGTTCGATGATCACTTTTTGTAGCTTACCGTACCGCTCGTACTTGCTCGTTTCGAAGTAGACCGATCCATCGGCCGTACCGTAGGCGAACCCTTTATGGACAAGAGTCTGTATGAAACGAATAATTTCAGGTATGTGATCGGTCACCCGGAGCTTCACATCGGGCGCACGAATATTCAACTGCTTCAAATCACTCCAAAATTCTTCCTCATTCCGGCGTGCCAACTGCTGCCAGTCCGTGTTTCGTTCCCGGGCACGCACGATGATCTTATCATCTATATCCGTTACGTTCATCGCTGTGACGAGCGGGAACCGGAAGTGGTGGCGCAAAATACGTTGAATAATGTCCAACCGCACGTAGCAACTGGCGTGGCCTATGTGCGCCACATCGTATACCGTGGGCCCACAGGTGTAGAACGAGATATACGGTTTGTTGGGTTGAATTTGTAGTTGCACCTTATCCTTAAGTCGCCCATCGTAAAGGCGCAAATCGTGCGTGAGATTGGCGGTAGAGTACTTTCGAAACAATCGCAGAAACATGGCACACTTCTTTGGTCGAAAGAATAGCGGCACGGTAAACAGCTGTGTTTTGATTTTTGAACAGCTGACTTTGACGTTCCTAGGGTTGGAAGATGGCCGGCCAAGAAAGGAGTTTCCATAGATTCCGTTCGGGTGTTGGTATCGTATTATATAGCCATATCCACAGAGTGTTTAGTCTTGCAAATCTGTATGCTTGTTATAATCGAATTTGTTGTCCTATTAGAGGTTTACAAGTACCTTTTTCCAAAGATTGAGCAATGAATTTTGTCTTCCAATCATAGTTTTGGCAACCCTGCTCCCATCGCCAGTTGTCAAACGTGTTATGAAATTGCGACCGATCAAAACAAATCTTTCTTGCCCCAGTCACGGTCCGTGTGATATTTTTGAGTAAAATCGAGAAAAAATCGTTCAAAATCTTCCCAAAATGATGCGCTACGAGGGAAACGAGGAGCTGGCGGATAAAACGGCATGCGCGGGCGTGCGAGCGGATCTGAAGATGTGTTTGCTGCAGAGTGATTGCTGCAAGAAGGTGAGTTATCACCCGTGCACCGGTGTCCGGGTTGTTGATTTTCCGCCCCACAAGCATGCTTCACGCTGTGCTTCGTTTTTCCCACAGGAGAAGAAAACCCCACGCGAATGCTTGAATCGTACGGATGGATCCGTGCCGAATGAGTGTCTTGTCTTGAGGAATACGTTTTTCGAATGCAAACGCTCGATAGTAAGTTACAACAAAGACACATTCGTATTCGCCATTCAGTAAAGATTTCGTTTGCACATCCAAAACAGCTCGACAATCGACAACGGTTTCGCGGCAGGAAAGGTTACTAGCAGTTGCACCACAAAGCAAGGAAAATACCTTATGTTTATTCGTTAAAACAACCACCGGCGAGAGTGTTTAGTGTGTAAAATATAGTTTAAAAAAGTCACTCCTACTTCTGTCACGACCAGCTATTCTGTGACGCATTCGAACGAGCGCCGGTAGAAATGCGATCAAGCTCACCACCCAAGCTTTGGCTTTTTTCATAAGACAGCTTACTTGTGCCACTGATGCTACCTATTGACAAATCGCTATAGCTAGCGGCCAACGGTTGCAGTTTTACGCTTTGCCCATCAGCCTGCTCGTTTCGATCGTTCTGTGAAGCGTAGTCAAGCAGATCCTGTGTGGTGTTCAGCTTGGCAAGCGTTTCGGAGAGCTGTACCGGGACCACGGGTAGAACAATCTCCCCATCCGACAAACCCAACTCGGTGCTAGAGCAGTCGTCTAGACTTCTGTTCGTTGCTGGTTCGACCGTTGGCAGTGTTGGTTGTGGCACAACATCGAATGTTCGCCTCAGTTCGGATGAACTGTTCGATTTTGAGTACGTTCGACTCATATGATCCAGCTTTTGAAGGTTCTCTTCGATGCTTTTGCGTAGCTCTTGCGTATCTTTGGCTAACGCATCCGTAAGATGAGCTTTGTTGTTCGCGCGAACAGCAGGGACTGGCTTCTCGACAGCTGCTACCGGCACGATCGTGTCTTCCTCGCGCGACGTTTGCTGCCCGGTGTCGGAAGTTGTACCAATCGCAACATCAACCGTGTGGCTTTCGAACGGTCGTGAGTGTTTTAGATACTTCAGTGGATCGAACGCACGGAAAGGATTTTCGAAGGGGGTTTCCCTTTCGGACAGCTGGATTGGAATCGTCACTTCCGACACTATTGGAGCGCCTTCCGAAGGTACTTTCGTTCCTTCGTGCATTTGGTCACCGTTCAGCAGCTCGCGCTGGTTCAGCTCCAGCTTCTCATCGTTGTACCTTGCCCAAATCTGCACCTTCTCATCGATCAGCTTCCGTTTGTCTTCGCGCTGTTTGCGCAGGTACCGCTGGAAGGAATGATTGATCTTGTCGCTTTCCCGTTCGAGCTGTTCGATCGTTTGCTTGGCGTTCTGGATGATGGTATTGGTTTCGTCCTCGAAGGTGGCCATTAGCTCTCGTTCTACGGTGTGCAGGACCTGCAGTTTGCTTTCCTTCGTTTTGGCAGCCTTCAACGATTCAAAGTAACGACTCTGCCGCTGTTCCTGCCGTTGCAGATCGTTGCGCAGGGTAGACAGCTTGTCGTCCACGTTGCGTTCCTGCCGGTACAGCTGATCAAGTTTTTCATCGATTTTTCGCATAAAATGCTGACTTTCCTCGCTGTTCAATTCGGCAACGGGTTCGAGTTGTGGCCCGGGAGGAAAGGCCCGTTGGAGCGGTGGTGGTGGTGGTGACGTACGCGGTTCCAAATGCTTCGAGGCAAGTGCTTTCTCTAACCTTTCACCATACTCCAGCTCCAGCTTGCGCAACTCCCGCTCGTGCTTTGCTCCCATCTGCTGCTTTTCCTTGTCAAGCAGCTTGGCTACCTGTTTCTGCAGTTTCGCTACATACTTCTTACCGTGTTCGGTTGTTTTCAGCTCGTGTAGGAACTCGGTGTACGTTTTTCGTTTCTCGTTCGGTTTGCGGTCCGGTTGCGCGTTTGTTTCTGCTTCAGCTACTTCCTCCCGAATGTCCTCGTTACGTTGCAGGCGCACGGAATCGATAAGCTGTTCGAACATTTTCGTACAAGACTCCAACCGTTCGACAAGCTTCGAAACGTTCTCCGAACAAACGCGCAACGAATGGGCGGAATCGTCTTCGCCGGCAGGCTTGTTATGTTCGCCCGGATCGCCCGGAATCGTGGCCTGCTGGTTCCGCTCCAGCTCCGCGATTGCTTTCGCGACCGCTTTCACACGGTGCAGCAGTTTCTCCACGTTTCGATGCAGCTTTTCAACCTCCAGCTGCTTCAGCATTGTTCGTGCGGTCGCCTTCCGTCTATCGTGACGCTGCAGCCGGCGCAGCTTTTCGTCCTGTGTTTTGACCGCCGACAGAACGGATTTGAAAACGATGTACAACAACGACCGGCTGCCCTGGTCCGTGCCGAACTTTTCGTACTTCTCCACCAGCCCATCGTAGTGCTCGATGCCGAGTGCCTCGAAGATTTCGCCGAGTTCGGTTCGGTTCAGGCGGAATTTGGACGAACGCGTAAAGTCCGGCAGGGTGTTTTTGAACGGCACCTCGTTCGTGAAGATCGACAGCGAGAAGTGGCAGTTTTGTGTGTAGAGAAACTCCGCCACGAGCGTGTTGAGAACCAGCACCAGCGGAGACAGCACGATACCGTGCTGAGTTTGCAGTTTGAGCGCTATTTTCTTCCCTGAGGAACCAGAGAATGTGTCGGTTGGTGGGGGAGGAGGAGGAGGAGGAGGGGGGGAGGGGGGATGAGTTATGTTAGATTACGCGCCACTATGTGCACCACTAGCGATGATCCTGCTTACCCAACGCCGTGCGGCTCATTTTGTCGATTAGATTCTTCTTCATTTGCAGCTGAATGTTCGCCTCGATGCCCTCCTCCTCGATCCAGTTCTTTAGCTGCGTCTTCAGCTCGGCACTATCGATGTCCTCGACATCGCCGAGCGTTCGAGAGGAATCGGGCATTACTGTAAAAACACTTTACTGATCCGGGATTTAATAGAACTGTTGGGCACGAATTCACACGCGTCTGAATCCACCGACGGAAGGACGCCGTTCGATGCCGTTCGGTTTGTTTACATCGGCCGGCTAACTACCGTTGACATGGTAACGCGCCGAAGGATAACGATTTGTTTTGAAAGGGGGCGATTGTCTCCTTGTGTGTATGTGTGGGGGTGTGTCTGTGCTAAGAAGGGACTTGTTAAATTCACAGTTGTTAATAATTTACAACACGCGCACGCAGTTTGATTGATTGATTTTTGTTTATGCTGCTTTATTTTCCATTCGTTTGTCTTTACAAGTTTTACCCGTGGGCGCATTTATTACAACACTTTTCAGCCGCTTTGTTCTTTTCGAAATCTGTATTTCTGTGTGTTTTTGTTTTGTTTGCAATACCAATCTTAACGTTTGTCGCCTATTTCTCGCCCACCAGTTAGTTGCCGATGCTGATCGAATATCAAATCACGCACAATAAATAACGCGCTAACTTCCTCTTCATTTCCGCGGTTCCAGCGGGGTCTAAATGAGGCAAAAACAAGTTGGGAGGGCCTATATCTTTAAGCTCCATGCGGTGGCATTCGCTAAGGATAATTTGAAATGAATGAGGGGAAAGAATACAAAAGTAAGGAACAACGTGGCACTAATTTCTTTAATGGTTGAAGATTTCAGTTTCAGATAACGGATCATTAAAAGTACATCCCCGCTCTTGGGCGGACTAAAAAAAGGGGAAACCCGAAAGATCCGAAGGTTGGTGGATGCGATGGAACCATTTTGCGATTAGAAATTTCGCCATTCGCGCCAACATTCGCTGTTTTTTTTTCTCTTGCCAGTGCCTTGAACGTGTGTGTTAGTTGCGTCTTGCGGTGACGGTGGTAGCAGCAGCAGGACCAGCGAATGCTGATATTTAGATTTAATTAACTTCATTAAAATTTATCAGTATCACAGCATTGCAAGTTGTTTTTACTAAGTGTTTCTTTTATACCTCATTTTCCATCTGCTTTCATTCGCCTTCTACCACCCAAACGTTTGGTTTGAAACGTTTCCACTTATCTTTCGCCTTCGCTATGGCTATTTTTGCTGCCGTTCTTCCTTTTTATCCACTGTCCGTTGTCATTGGATTTTTCAATTTGAGAGGCTTGCTTGTTTTTCCGTGTGAGTGTGTGTTGTTTTGTTTTCTTTACTGCACAAGCAAATAGGAGAAAGTACTGTTTGGATTTTGGTTTCATTGGCTTATGCGTACGACTTACTGTTTGGCTATTACTGGGCGGCTTGCAATCGTCCCGCCGTGTTCACCGGTTCTTCGGTTCGGTTTTGTACATTTGTAGCCGACGAGCAACGACGAGCGTGACAATGTGGAGAAGTTAGTTGGTGGATAACCGTACGTTACTAAATGTTCGATCGATTTTCAAAACCCAGGAACTAAAGCCCGCTCCCACGCCTGGTCTGGCTGCGAATCGGTCAGTTACGTCGATACTAAAGTATGCAAGCGAACGAATGAAGCTCGTCTGCCAGCGTTAAGAGTGTTGTGGATGCGAATTTGTCAGCTGGGGACTCGCCGTGTGACAGCTGGTCTGACGCCGGGCGATGTCCTCAGTGAAACAAGGAGTG
>KB672946.1:825695-891456 GCA_000349145.1 Anopheles dirus
CATAGTGCGTGTTTAATTGTAAAATGTGTAATGTAAATAAAAGTCCGTGTGTAAATAAAAGTTATATGTTTGTAAAAACTCCCAAACATAACAAAGAGGTTTCGCGATACAGTCTGCACTAGGTTCCGAAGATGGGCTGGTGCCTTTTTTTAGCACTGAAGATGGGCTGGTGCCACGTCTATCTGTTAGCACTGAAAAAGAGAGGTGTGTGGCATTTTTATGCATATAAGCGTAGTTATATTCTTTCCTACTTTTCTTCCGTTGTTCCTACTTTCTGTGCAGACGCTGTTTGCTGATCGCTATTCTGTTCGGTTAGTTTGTTCCGTTTCGTTTGTGTTTCTTTTTGGTTTCTTCTCTAAACTGTTCAACTGTGGCGCACTGACGTTTTGCTCGTACGTTCCGTTTTATTTTTTACGTTTTGCTATTCTAGTAAAATTGAAAATTTGAAATCGGTTATAAAAATCATCAATGTTATGATGCCTATACAATGTACTTTTTTCTGCTTTGTTCTATGCATGTATAGATAAGTTTTCGTCTCACCCACTTTCTGCCCGGGTAACTATCTCATTTGCTTATCTAGCATCGATTCGCTATTCACTACTTTATATATGGCAAGGATTTAGTTGCTCTTCTTTTGTCAACTATCGTACCGGAAGCATTATAAATATATTGATTTGCTCTCTTTTTTGTTGCTGTTGCTTTTCATGTTGGGTTTCGTTTTGAATAACGATATCTATATTGGCGATAAGTTTGCGTACTAGTGTGTTACGTTTTTTTCCTAGGCTGTTCTCTTTGCTTCTCTTAGAGAAGCATTATCTTTCATTTGCCCTTAATTTGTTAGTTCTTTCGATTACGAGCTGGATGTTTGTATCGGTCCTTTTTCAACACGACTTTTCGCTTGTTCCATTAACGATTTAATCGATTACGTTCAATTATCTAACTTAGGTGGCACTAGTTTGATCGTGCTCTTTATCCAACGTTCGTTAAAGCATCTTAGCTCGTAACTAGGTAAGAAGAGTTCTTGGAAACAGATTAGTAGATATTTTGCTTTGTTTTTATAAGAAAGTCTTACTCAAAAGTAATGTTGGACCACAGCTTTAGAAGCTTTTCGTGTTCGTGTTTTGCGAATGTGTTTCATCCTTTGGGCATCGTTGAGCAATTGTTGTACCAATTCGAGTCGTTTTGTTGTGATGTTTTCCGGTTTGTAGGGCAGAGATGTAATATTGCGATAACTGAAGTATGCTGCAGAAAACAAAGTGTTTGTTCAATTGTGTTTTTCGCACAAGTTTATACGGACCTTATATGGAGAACAATGAACCCAACGCATGGTGTAAATAACTACTAACAAAACCGGATTTGAAAGGAACAATTTTTACAAGGGATTACTGTACAGCCCTTCCACGTTCGCTATTGAATAAGACGCTTGTGTAAATATTAACCCATCAGCAGCATGATTGTATTCCATTTCGGCCGAGTGAAACCATCTCATGTTTGTGTTTTGCATTTGTGTTTGTGTGTACGTGTATTTCCCTTTTATGTGTGTTATCCATAGTTGCCACTGTGAGTTCGCAGCACTGTGAGCTTTGTGTCCTTTCAAACGGATACTAACATCGCAATGGGCCGTTGTTGGCAGTTGATTATGTTGCATCCTCTGCGGTGCGTGCGCTGCTACGCGGGATTTGTGGTTCATGCAATCGTAGCAATTAAATGTTCCGTACTATTCTCTCGCGTATGCGAAAAATCGGCCCAACCACTCGACACGGTGTAAGACAGTTTGTATGTGAAAGCCTCGGAATTGGCAAAGTTTACTTCACTTCGGTTTGTTCGATAAAGCGATTCGTTGGCTTCGCCTCGTTCGGGCCGTATAGTTTATTCGCTGATGCACAAAAGTTACTTTTATGACGATTTTTTTTTCAAATTTTAAACGTTGTTTCGCAGATTCGACGCTGCTACAGCGACGAACTCATCCAATTCATCTATTCTAGTTCGCCGGTAGAGTAAAAGAAGTATGGTTGGCGTTGGTCTTCACCATCCCTTCACTATCTATGTGGATCATGCCCTAGCTTGAGCTCGGCGCAGCAGAAATTGAATGTGTGAGCCGCGATTAGCTCTGGCGAGTGGAGTTTACTTACCTACTTCATGCTTATTACTACACAACCGTTTTGCTTTTCCTCTGTTTTCTGTGTTGCTGTCTTTGTTCGGATGTTTTCAACGGGGCGACAACCTATCTTCGACGATGGTAGTTGATCCTTGCACACGTCCCTACAGCTTAGCGTCGGTAGGTTCAGGGCCTGCGCCACGCTCGGGAACTTCAGAAGGTTTGAATCGGTCGGTACAGTCCGGTGTAGCCACATAACCGGGCTCTTAGGGCCGGTATTAGTAACGCGGCCGCCGACAGGTCCTTCAGCAGGTCGGCACACTCGCACAGCAGCAGATACATTTTGTCACCCCGCGAGGATACACTTTTGTGCAGCGTTATCCTCCGCAGCCCGGCCGTCTTCGGGAGGTATCTGAGGAGGAGAAGGAGCGAAGAAAGAAACAGATTGAAAATATATTAGAATGTTTAGTGAACTAATGAATGTGTGAAATCAGTATTTTATCCGGAAAACCTATCATTTTATTTAAAAAAAAACGAAAACTTAAAGTGATCAATAAAAGTTGTAAAAAAGAAGTTCAAAGATGTCTTTGTCGGCATGAACAAATGTGCTCCATATCAAAGTTAATTCGAGATGAATTACGAGAAAAATAATCGTTTTAAACTTTTTTCAAGCTTCCAGCCGTTTTGGAAGACCTATAATACTATGGTGGTACAAATTAGTGTAGTAAGCCGTTCCACGGTAGACATGACCGTGCCATAATGCTAATAGTAACCATTCAAACCATATATATACATTAGGATATAAATCGTTTGAAATGTGCTGTTAAATTCGCAAATCTAACGATGAGCCCTATAACCTTTAAAGACTTGAACAAAAAAAACTTGAAATTTCATATACATATCTTAAAAACTGCCTGGGAGAGATCACGTTGAAACGTCAAACGTCTTCAACGTTGTTCAAAATTGCCTTTATATTTAAACGATTTTTTAATTATTAATCTCGGGAAAAACATCGTAAATATATTGTCTAAGTATCTTCTTCTTCGTCTGTGTGGCTATACTCAGGTCGGCTTGGAGAAATCAGCTTCCTGGGCCTTCTCCAGGTAATACGTAAAATGAAACCACAAAAGTAGAGACCGGCAGCTCAGGCCATATGTATTTATTGACTACGACTTAGTAGAACATTATTTTAATTCATTTGTCAAGTTTTCGTTTTATTCTCAACTCTCAATAAACAGGTTAGTTATGTGACGTAAGTTATATTTCTCATGTTGATTTGCTCTACTGTTGTGTGATGATGTTAAAACTTTAACAGATGTTAAAGATGTTGAAACTACAGATTTTAAACGAGCCAAAAAAGAGTGTTTGAACTGTGTGATATTGAAGAAAATTATCTGTGAAGTTCAACTAACTATCTGCTACGTCACATACAACTAACTTTGGCAAAGCCAAATGCGCTACTAGACTTCCCCTATTAGTTCTAAGAAAGTTCCTGCTGCACTCGAATGAGCATAACATCTCGCGCACGCAACCCACGAGCGCAGTCGGGTGCAGAAATCGCAATGTTTTGATTCATACGTACCTGTAAATCATCCTGGCACCGGTCCAGTACAGCCAGTTCCGCTCGAACCGTTCTCCATCGTCACCTTCGTACACCTGGGCAGGCGAAATTGAATCGAAAGAGTTTAGTGGCCGCCGAAACCCCTCCCCGTGGGACACCCGCACGTGCACCCGCAATCGCCTTATTTGTGTTAATTGAATTTTTGCAAACAAAATACTGCCAGCCCGCCATGTGCCATGTGCCTCGGTTCGGTGTGCTGCCGTAATGGTCTCCTGCGGTTCCGAGTCACCCACCCGGAGGCGGAGCGAAAAGTTTGTACGGATCGTTTATTTAATCTGATCAGCGGCGGGAAAGCACACCCATACACAAACACTCATCCGCTTGGGGTATCTGATGGAGTGAGTTATTTGAGACCACCCCACACGACACATGTTCCACCTGCGTGCTTCTTACGCCCGGGAGAACTTGGTCCAGCGCGAAACCTCGGGCTGTCGAAAATAAGGCGTGTCGTGGCGCCCGGGAGAACCCCCCCGGCCGATAAAATTCGCCCGAAGAAGACGTGGTGTTGGAGGTGGCGGCAACAGTTTATAGTTTACCGTGATTTACCGACTTTTGATGACTGTGGGAGAAATTTTATGCACACGGTGGTTGCTGGCAAACCCTAGCGCGCTGCCGACGGATGGTCTATTGATCGTTTGTTAATGCTGACGTTCTGATCGCTTGCTGACGGAGTTATTATTGAGCTGCGCTAGGGGTGGGACGGTCGGGCACGTGTTTATTACACGCCAACATTAATGGGTCTTTCGGCAGTGTGCGTGTATGTGACTGGTTTTAACGAGATACTTACTGCTCTAGCAGTATCGCTCGCACCATCCCAGAGCAGAGAGATGTCTAGGGCACGTAGAAGTTGAAGAGCACGTCGAGCAGAAGTTATTTCGCAAGGCGGGGAATAGAATACACAAAATGGTTTCCCTACTTCATTTGACTGCCACTTCCGGTCGTTTGCAAGTGGTTGTGTGTGATGATTGTCCGACATTGGTCGCTTTTGATAAGCATGCAAATTTAGACTTGGAGATTGATATCTTGATATATAGATGCTGCCGAAGGCAGCAAATTCTTGAAGCGATGGTTTGCTAATAAAGGCTTTAAACTTATCGTCTAAAGCGGTTGTTTAATCTTGTAATAATCTTTCATTGGTTTATAATCGTTTCCCGCGTTGACGGCGCTCTCCACGATGGATCATCTGAGACCGTTCAATAGGTCGTTAACATTTTACGAGGTTTCAATTTACGCCCTTCGATTTGCGTCCCCAGACCGTACAGAAGCGAACATGATGGAGAAATTTAAAGGTTACTATCGGTCGCGAAGCTTTGTTTCTTCCAGCCGGTGTACCGATAGGGACGAAAGCGTCGGAAAGTTATCCGCCTGGAACGTAATAGAAGCGGACAAATCTCCGCTCGCCGGGTAGGCCCCGACGGGAGCCTGCACGCCCAAACATACGCACCCGAGCATACCTTAAAATTTGGGGATAGCATTAAAATTCAGTTCCCATCCGGCAAACAACGTTTCGCATTTTCCCTTTTCCGCTCGGTGGTTACTAAATGAGACAGAGCGTCAACACTCATTTATCACCTGCCGCTGGAGCTGGGTGGAACGGGAGCGAACAACATGGCGGGAGAAGCGAGGGCCGGCCGGAATTAATGGTTCGTTCGAAATGGACGGTCATAATGGGGATTGATTTTACGAGATATGATGAGTGGCCCGGACGGACGGGCGGGCGGGATATAAATTTTATGTGCAGATTGTTCCAGCTGTGTGGATTTTTTCGGGTGAACAGGACTTTTATTCGGTGAAAAGAGATTTAAATAATGAACAGCCAGGTGTGAACTAAAAGTTGGCAGGGGTGACGGTGAATTGATAATGCCCGATAGGATAAAACTTTTCGGCAAACATGCTTGCTGTTCGTGAGGTGAGTTTTTTTCTTCTATTTTTAATTGTCACAGTTTCGACATTACTGCTTGAATGTTTTAAAATATGCAGGAGTTTCTTTTCTTAATTCTAGCTGCGTGTTGATTATCTTACAATGTTGTTCTTTACATTTCTACCGCATCTAGGGCATTATTCCCAGCTTTGAAGCATTTGTTGGAAAACCACTGTTATACCATTGCTAATTTGTGCACTAATAAACGAAATTGATGTTATTTGATTGATTTAGTAGCATGCGATTTGCATTTCTTTTTTTACGCCATCTTCAACAAAGTAACATAAAAGATCTCGCAAAACACTTTGTTCAAACATTAGAACAAAGCTCATTTTGCATCATATTGTTATTACAGTTTTTTAGTAAATAGAACTTTTTGGAATTGTTATTAAGGCACGCATGAATAACTTCACGCAACTATATTCTGTGCTTTAAAACGATTTCTAAGTTTATGAGCAGATTTATAAGTCTACCCCAGTCTTATACTCCTATCCGACACACGCCTGATCGGGTCAGTTAAGAGATATTTGTAAACTGTTGACTATTAACGATGTGATAATGGTGTTAATTCATGTAATGTCTAATCTTTTGTTAAGTTATAATCTAAAATCTAATCAATACTAATTTATGATTTATTTATCTACTACTACATGTACATGCATCCCCTGCTCAAATCATGTGACAGTTGATATGTCGAGTTCTACAATTGTTCAGACTAAAATCGAGGTTTTTTTTTAAACCGGATACAGTCCGACAACAAGGCTCATAGACAAAGATAAAGCGGCCAACATACCGACCAATAGCGACTCCTTCAACTCAGGAGTTCGAGGTGTTTAAATTTGTCTGAACCAAATGAATAAGCAAACAATATCAACTTAAAATTTCTTCCATCAAGTAATTAGAATGTATTCCTGAGGATCTTACATTTACATAAGCTTCGAGTGGGTTTAGAGATGTTAACAACAAAGTACCAGTCATTTCAAGGTTGTTGCGTGCACGTGCCTTTAATGCTTTCGTCTTGAAAACCTTGAGTAAGGAAGATGGAAACGAAGAATCCATTACGCTATCCAGGGTCGTATAAAAACCGGAACGTGTCGGGCGGACGTGATTGGTTCATATTTCAATTCCACCCAAAGTGCAACCCTTACGACCACCGTGTCCGTGTGCGTTTAGGGTTAGCCACACAAACGCCACCAAAACCCTTTAAGAGCGACTAACCGTGTACCGGGCGGCGTAGCGTGCGGTTGGCAGGTGACCGCGGGTGGCTGATCCCGCGGGAGTTTATATCGACATACCTTGTAGACACTAATGATGTACCCGGTGGAGGGCGTTTGGCCCTTTTTCACGCTCCCGATCTCGTTCGGTGCCAGTGCCAGCGGCGGTCGGCAGATGGAGGCCACCTCGCTGTACAGGTCGAGCGTGTGGGCGGCGGTGTAGCGCGTGTTCTTCGGCTCGAACTTCGACAGCGACGCTCCACGCACGCCGGTGTAGAACATGGCCGGGTCGGTCTGGGTGGTGTTTATCACATAGTACGCGATGAAAGGAAACTCGGCTGCAAAAGCGGTGGAAGCGGACGGAGGTGAGCATTCGGGGCGGTCGATTCCGTCGTGCATCGCGACTTACCGGAACTACGCTCCATGTTGGCTAGCAGCATCCCGCCGACGGCGTTGTTACCCTGCTGGACCTCGTTCAGCAGCTCGGACGCCACGGCGCGCTGCTTCATGAGCGGGTGGGCTAGGGGCGACTCCAGCAGTGGATCGATCGGTTCCAGCGGACTCATCAGGTGGGCTAGGATGCAGATCTTCGGATCGGACACCTCGAGCACGCTGAGCGGTCCGACCTGCGACTGGTCGGCCGTTTCCGGCGTTGGAAGCTGCTGGAGAAACGTACAACGGAGGAAGGTGAGCGTAATCGGGGCCAATGGCGTTAGCGCTTCGTTTACTTCAGGTGGAAAATTCTTGCAAATTTATGGTCCGAGGGCACCATTACAGCGCAGGAAATGGAATATTTTAATTAGAAATATCTTGCCACTGCGTACTGCGTGGGACCTGTGACGCAGGATATAGCACCAAGACAACAAGGATTAATGGGTTTATAAATTAGTCATTCAATATATTTTTTTAATGAATTTGCTAATTTTTCGTAAGTTGTACGCAATTTTTAAGAGAAGTTTTTAATTCAAATCTTATTCTACTCTTTAAAAGATCTGAGGTAATTGTTGTCCATTTTTTAACATTTTGTAAGACTTTTTTAAATTGTTCAGTATTTTAAATAAAAATATAAAAATAATTCCATTATTTGAAGTAATAATCTAAGAATAAATTTGTTTAAGACTTAAACAACATGCACCGGTACAAATTATAACAGAATAATGTTCTGGACAGATAAGCAAAAACCATTACTCAACACATTATCTCCACGTGAACGCACGTCACCATGCACTTACCGGAATGCCAGCCGGCAGAAAGCGGTCCAAGCTGTGCACCGGAATGATGAAGCAGTCCTTGTCTAGTGTGGCCAACGAGATCGGTTCACTCCGGGAACTGACGAAGCCCCCGGTGCCCGGTTGTCCTCCGAAGCTTACTGCGTTGCGTTGGAGCAATTTATTTGTGGTCGTCGTGGTCATCCATCCCCGCAAGTGTAAGACCATCCGTCCGGAACGTCAGGTGTGAAGCAAATCCAATCGAGCCATGGCACCAGCATTCAGGACGGAAGGAAGAAAGAAGAACCGAGCGTTAGACAATTGGGAAAGTGAAAGAACAAAACAACAAAAACAGCATCCATCCAAGCGTCCTGCTCGGAAGACGCGGAACGGAACGGAAACAAAACACAAAACAAAACACACATAAACTCAAATATGCACACGGCTGCTTGCAGCAATTAGGTTTTTATGTTGTTTATTTCGCTGGCCAAATTTGGCGCGTGGAACACACAAACACACAAACGGAAACAAAGCGAAGAAAAAACGTTGCATTGCAAGCCCATCTGCACCCCGAAAGCCCATAGCAATAAATCAAGCAAAACAACGTTCTTTGGGTACAGGGAGGAAACAAAAAGCCGTACAACAGTGGGAACGGAACTAAGCATTCGGTAACCGTTTCGATTAGCTCGAATGCACAACGATAATTCACTCGTAAAAACGGTTTGTTAGTGGCAGGTTTTAGGCAAGCTGGTTAGGTAGCTGGTTGAGGAGAAGCACGAAATGGTAGGCGAACCAGGCAGGCATAAAACCGCAGACCGGCCGAACGCTGTTGAGCTTCGGAAGAGGATTAGTGAGGCTGAAGCGCATCTGAGGCAATCATAGGCGGAAGCCAATTGAAGATTAATTGTGGATTGATAATGTCGTATTCGTGAGCACTGAACACAATTATTATGCTATTGTGCGTTCGTGCTGGATTGTGCTCCTTTGATGTGAATTAATTTGATGACCGCATTGACGGTTTTAGTGAGCTAGAAACGAATGGGTTGTTTGATTTGCTTCTTAGATGTTCTGATAATCGCAATAATTAAGATTTATATTTCATCAATAATTATGGGAAGGAACAGCACAACATTCTTAATGCAAACTACACAATATTAAAGGATAAAACTCTTATATTGCAAGCGAAGTCGTCAATATCCTTAGGATACTGTGCTTAGGATCTTCTCCTAACGTTTGAGAATAAAACGAAAACATTAGGAAATAGATGAAAGTGATATTGTATTACTGTCACCATTGTCCAAACAGCTCCATGCACAACATTGGATTAGAATAAATTGGAATTACATGTTACTAACAAAAAAAAAAACAAACTCATTATATGTATTGGAAAAGACGAGATTTCGTAAGTGGTCACAGTTTTGTAACATGGAGACATTTTCTCTATACCAAAAATAGTAATAGTTTTTGTAAAAATATGCACTAAGTTAAGAATGTAGTCTTTTTTACTATAACTGAGCAGAACATCACTTCAATTAATCTTGTCTAGGTTTCGTTTTATTCTCAAAAACAAGTGTGTCTTGGACTGTATATATCTGAATCTGAAATATGCAAAAAACTCACTCAAAAACTTATGAGAGAATTTTAAACAGCACTTCACTGAGCGACATTAGCGTGACATATTTTTGAATCAACTTTAAATTGCGTTTTAATATTTCAAATGCATCCTGAATGTGTCGGCAGTGTATCTACTGTATAAAAGCGAGTATGCCCTAGGCGCGGGGCACAACAGGCGGCCAAGGCGTACCCGTTCCTTTCATTTGAGTCCGGCTTAAAGAGGTTATTAATTTAGTTCAGTCGTGGCACTCAGCCTCATGGCAGTTGATATGCCTAAACCGGAGGCCTAGCACTATCATCAAAGCGGGCAAAAGTATCGAACGTTCCGATTCCGTCTCCACCGTGTCTGCGCGAGGTGCATGATGTGACGATGGCGATGCACCTGCTTGCAGTACTCGGTTGACCTCGAAAAATCATTCCCATTCCGGTCACGGAAGGATGGTTCAATCACGGAAGGACGTAGCAAAGCACACCGAACAAAGCCCGGACTTTTAACAGCGACGGGGCGAACTCTACTACGGACCGCTTATCTTCACTGTGAAGTGATTTTGTTTTGGTTTGGAACAGCAACACAAACAGGGACATGAACTAAAACCTAAAAAAATCCGTTCAAAAACAAACTCGGCGGAGAGGGCGGCCAGTTGGGAGAGGAGTGTTGCATTTTTCATTGCAAACGATTTCGTTTGTAACATTGCTCTAAGCATCGGTGCACTTTTTCGTGATCAAACATTCAACACAAGCGAGGCTCACAGCGCGATGAAAAACCAACTACCACTAACCAAAAAAAAAAACACCACAAACAAATGGCCGACTGAAATCCACCTGGTATCGGACGTGGTGTAGATAGAAAAGTGTTGGTGAGTTTGGCAAACCGTAACACTATGTTTTCGCCTTGGATACGAGGTGTAGAGTGATAGCAGATACAGGAGACAACGGAGCGGCATTAGAGAGGATAGGGCAAATCACAACCGGCCACCGGAGCGAGCGCCGAACTAAACCTGCCAAACACAAGCTCACTCTTTGTAGAAGGCCTAAATTTTTAATGTCCTCGTTAGCAAGCTCGTGATAAGACCACATAGGCTGTTCATGGATAGTTGTTAGTGCAGTATTGTAGTCTTCGGTATGCGTTTCTTCCATTTCCAACACGCCAGCTATCAAAATGTGCGTCTGTAGTTTTCCAGCTTTTTTGTGTCGATTACTTTTTAGTATAATCAGCTTGCAGCAGTCAGCACAGTCACATTGGCTGTGATAGTATGTAAGGCCGTAATTTAGTTATTTGTTTATATTTCAACGGTTGTTACTGTTCGGAAATAAGCGAAAGCTGTAAAAAAAATTACTTAAGTAAAAATATTCGGATTTTTATTCATATCATTTTTTTTCGAAATACTGTACGATGCATAACATTTATATAACGGTCAGGGAAAACCATCACCTATCAAATATTGGGGAAACATCTATGCAAAGTTTTCGTCAATTCCCACATTTTGTCGGTTGTTTCTATTAAAAACAACTAATGCAAACGTCTCGATGAAAACAGTGTTTTATAAACCCCTCGCTTTCTAATTGGGTAATTAACCAATTCTATTGTCGACTTCATCATTGAAAACAAATGTGTTGCTAAAAAAGACCTCAGTCATTTGTTGTTTTAAATGTTTAATTTAATGTTGTACATTGTTGTCCCTCATTTTAAGCTTTAGTTATTAACAAGTTAAATTGCATTATTTTTTGTTTTATTACGCTGTTGATTCTCCAGGTTTTCTTTTCAGTTCATTTCAAAATAGTTGTGCAAAGTATGTTACTATTTAAAATCGGTTTAACAGACTGTTTAATTGTTATCAAATTTGATCAGCTTGAAAAACTGCAGCCCATCTTTAAAAATATATTCCTTTAATCTGATGTATCAATATCATTTGAGAACAAATTATTCTTTCTTTTGATATATTTTTTCTATTCATTTATTAAGTCTATTGAACTATGTTTAGTCAACGATCATACATGTACACAACTCAAGCTGTACTTGGTTCGTTTCATGGTAAGTTAATATGAACCTTATAAAGACCTCCCAAATAACGGAATTTTAACAATTATAAATCGAAAAGAAACAATAACAATCGAAAACAGGACTTAGTAGAGACAACAAATTCAACAATAAGCCGGAAATAATCAATGGTGAAAGATAAAAAAACTCATCGAATAGAGTAAGAATCTAATTATTAGTATATCCATTAAACATTTTGCACCAATCTCACTTCACAACCTACTACGTTTCCCTAAAATGAACGAGCTTTAAGCATAAAATGGTAATAAACACACCGTGTGGAGGAAAATAACCGTAGTTACCCCTAGCAAACAAACACATAGATCACACTGACCGGGACGGTGTATATGTATGTGCCATAAATAGTACGAAGAGCACAATGAACTGATGATATCTTATCACGCGTCACGCCGCTTTCACCGGTTAATGGATATCATCAGTACATGTCCCCCAGCGGCAATAAGACAACAGAATGCCGTGCAATAAACATACCCAACACCACTAATCAAGCGCACGGTCTCCTTCCTGCCGCACGCCCATTCAATAATGAACGAACAACCGCGTTGTCACCGTGGAAGAAAAATGTCACTTATGGTTACTGGACCATTCGGTACAGCAAGAACAACCCGAGAGATACAAACGCGACAGGATCCAACGGCGGTTGATGAATGATGTGGTGCGGGTGCGCAACAGTGCGTAAAACGATGAATACGAACTAAAGCTGCTGGTTATGTTGTTGTTAGGCACATTGTTAAACCACAAGCCGATCTATTGTTTCGCCAGTCAAGCCCCGCTTTGCCACAGCATGCGCTTGCCCTCATAGAACACTGTTGAGCTGTTGGTTAAACCGGCGTTTTGTTGTTTTGTTCGTGGTACACGGTGCATTCGAATGTGTGTGTGGCGTATGTGGTGTGTGCATGTGCTTTGGCGCATAATCTGCTTTTAGAGTTTCAGTTGTTGCAGTTGTAGGATGTGGCTGAGACTATGAGTGGGAATCGGTTGAAATCGGTTCAAACCTTGCCTGGCAGTGGGCACCTCAGGTACCCGTCGGTTAGCGGCAATCGGGCCCCATTTCATCATAGACGCGGAGGGTCTACGGTCTACTAGCGGTTGCATGGGTGCATCCATATCAGAGTACGTGATGGGTGGCGTTTGTGGGGGTAAGGTAAAGCCCGAGATGGGCGTGCAGCGAAGCTCTGGAAGAACATAAATGGGTTTCGTTGGTTTGGAGGTCTCAAAACTGTATTTTCTTCAATTATGCACTCATGTTACAGCGCGTGGTTGGCATTCTTTGACGGAATAGTTGAGATTTGCTGTTTGGAGCGATAAGTTTTACAGTGATACAGAATGATGACACTTTGTTATAGTTCTCACAGAAAGAAAGAGAACAAATCTTTGCAAGGACTTGCGATTATATTGTACAATATATTTACAAACAAATGAGACATGGGTTGAGTTTGTCTTTCTAGTGATTTCTACAACTTTCGTTAACTATTTGTGTTTTGTATAGTTTATTTAGTTACATTCTAGCTATAGCACAAAAATATTGTCCGTCTGAATTTTCTCACAATCAGTGCATTTCAGTGATCTATGTTTCAACCTTTGACAAATTTTTCATATCTTTCAAAAGTTCACTATCTATCACATTATTAAAGGTCTATTATAATGTTATAATTAATTTATATTTAATTTACTATAACACCTATAGTATAGAACAATTTTTGAAATATTTTCCAATTTTACATATTTTAGTTTCTATACAACTTTGAAAAAGTTCACAATACTTGCATATTGTTTACGAGATTTATCTCAAGTCGCGATAGTGATGCGCGATGTGAATATAATGCAGTTCATAGCAGCCTATGTTCGTCCTTAAAAGTTTGACAGAAACAATTCATTTACGGTGCACGTTCCAACGACTAACGTCATTAGTGTTGATTGCTTCCGTTGCTCACTTGAAAGTACGCCCATCAGTGGTACCGGTAACGCACTTAGTCAAGCATGTAATTTACCATACCAAGCAAGCTGCACCGTCAGTAAACCCCGGTACGATAGCCCCATAATCTAAGTGCCTTTTTCCGCCGGATATCCGACTGCTGGCAGGAAATCGTGCAAGTTACGCCTTCATTAACCAGGGAAACCTTTTAATCCACCGTAATCATGGCTTCTATAGTGGCAGGTTTTACGTTTTTATTCATTGGATTATGGTTTCATATTGCGATCAAATATGCTAATTGCACCATGGAAATGAGCTAATGTACAACCTGACCTTTAAAAATGGTTCGCGTATATTCATTTTAAATTTAAAGGTAATTCGTACAAATTGATAATGCTTTCTCTCTCTGGAATTTTGTTTTATTTTATTGTTTTTCTTTTTCTCTTCTACATATGATGCACTAGAGTCTACTCAACCCATTCCATTAGTTTTATTGCACCGGCGGTAGCACATGTCCAATTAGCTCCTCTAAGCGTTTATGCCCGTTTTCATTTTTATCGCTACAGCACAAATTAAGGCAGTTCTCAACCAAGGGAATGATGGAGGCCGTGAATTTCATATCGGAAAATAGTATTCCGATCTACCTAGCGTGATGAGGGTCGCATGTAAGACGTTGCAATTTCATTATTAAGGAACTGGTTATGCAATTAATTTCGCTATGTGACACGGTATTGTTTCGTTTTTTTACTTTAGCACAAGCGACGCAACATACGTGTAGATTTTATAACGAGCAGTTTTGAATGTTATGTTTACACTTGCATCAGACGCGTTGAGCAAATTGATTGAGTTTGAAAGGACACATTGGGAAATATTTGCATTTTACACGCAGACAAAGAAAAAAAAAGATAATTATCCTAGCACCAAATTAATGGTGTCATAAAGGTAATGAGTTTGGTTCGTATAGCGCGTTCCATTATGTATTTGTATGTACCACATGGAAAGTAATAAATCAATGCCTAGTTTTGTTTCGAACGAGTTTCATACATCGTTCAACAATGGAGGCGCCTGGTGGCTGACGTTTGAGGAAGGCCTAATAAATTGGATACGGTACGGGTTTAAATGGAACAGTTTAAAAACAAAATGGAGGAATTGAATATTCTGTTGTAGTTGTGCCATCGTTAAAGTGCTTTATATTGGAAATTAGTCATAAAACAATTATTTACTGAATAAATTTGCAGAGGAAAACTATTTTAATCCCCTACAGATTCTCTCGTTGTTTTTCTGACTTGTTGACTTGTTGTTCTGTGCAGTAAAGATGGGTTTTGCACGAAGGAATGAAGAAAATTTTGAATTCACTAGCAACGTGCCACGAGCAATGCGAGCAGCGCATTCTAAATTATTTTACTATACCGAGAAAAGCAGTAAAAAACCAATTCATAGAAGCGGGACCAAGGGTACGGTGAATATAAATCTTCCATCATCCGTTTCGAGGCGGTGTGCTTTGCTTTTTTACTGTCTAATTGCGCACTCCACTACGCTACTGCTTTGGCATGCTGCAACAAGTGCACGCGAAACGTGTGAGAAGGTACCGGAGGCACGATAATGCATGGCACCACGCATTTTCCTTCCCTGCTTCGCAATATCTGCTGCATAATTCACACCGATTGCGGTACTGTTTTGTTTTGTTTTTGTTGGTTGCTCCGTGCCATGTGCGAAGAGAGACAAACGTGCCTGCGTACTGCCGTGGCCATGCCTTAAGGATTGCATCGCGAAAACCCCGCGCGTGCTGCAACACACCATTTCCGGTTAGGCAGGCTTCATTCTTTGTGTTGGTAGGCACACGTACGTAGAAAGGACAGGAACAGGATGGGGACTGGGGACGTAACTGAAGACGGTGGTGGTAGTGAACATGATCAGAATGAAGAGGATAGTGGTTGGATGGATAGTAATGAGATCTATGTTGAATAATTTGCATGATAAATTAATTTCAAAGGAGGCGCTCGATTGTTGAAAAAAATTAATAAAAAAAGTTAAAATAAATCCTCAAAACAAGTAACATAAATGTATGTGTCTATTCAATTTATTAAGATTGTAAATACATACGCATGAGTTATAAAAATATTTTCATCTTTTACATTTTTGTGTTTTGATCTTTGATTATAGGTTTATATCAACACCGTAACATGTTCAATCTTATATTAGTTTTCCTCTTATTTTTTCTTCCATTGTTAGATGACCAGAGAAAGCGATCAGTAAAATATAGATAATTTGAAATAGAAATTAATTTGAAATTGAGGTTTATCAACACTTACACATAGAGACAGCATTAAAACAAAAATTATCTTGCAGTTTAATTTGCCAAAGTTATGCTATTATAAAAACTTAACCACAGTTTTTTTCTGAACACTAATTGATCTGTAAAATCTGTTTGATTGCTTATGTGGTGGTTGAATGAAAACATATAATCAAATCTCAAAATTTACCAAAATTTTGCTTTTCTTCTCTTTTAATTTTCTAAACCATGTTTCTTTAAAATGTCATGAAATTGCATGAACCACAATTTGTGTTCGAAAGAACGCTATATAAAAAAGTAATAAATTTATCATTCCAGGCAGTAAAGTTATCGATTACAATTAAGACATAAAAGTAGCACACTCTAACATAAACCCCCATCACTTACATAAGCACTAACATGCCCGAAGATTAGCCTGATAGTGATTTCACTAAAATCGACATCCTGTTTTACAGCAAAACACTTGATCTCGATACGACCGGCAAGCGTTCAAGCGCGTTGCTTTAAATTCGACACATAAATCTCGCTCGGCACGGCCATTCGACGCGCGTTACTTTATGTGTGTCGTTAAATTTAAGCGACCAGAGAATGGTAAAAAAAATCATTGTTCGTCTGCAGAAATCCGCACAAGCAGAACGTTCGCGTGACATAATCTGATTAAAAAAGTCACAGCGGAGGGGAATTGCGAGCCACAGAAACAGAAATCCACGCGCCGCTAATGAACCGAACCCCAAACGAAACAGCTAAGGGTGGAGCTGTGGTGGAGCTCCCGTCCCGCGTGTGGAGACGCTCGATGAGACGCAAGCGTTACTTTCACTGTCGATGGTACGAGAGCGTGCAGCGTGTTCGTGCTGATACCAACCCTAAGGCCACAAGCAGATCAATCATACCGCACGGCACGAGTGCCGAGTGACACGCGAAATTCCCCAACGCGCGAATAACGAGAAAAAAAGGTTGAACCTTTCACGTTCATGATTTCACGATTTTCGACCACGGTGGCCGGAGGGGAGGGCCGGTTCGGTCAACGTTTTGTGTTTGATTTTTTGGACCACGGGCGACGACACAAAAAAGGGCTGCAAACTTTCAGATTGGCGGATGTCCCAACACATAACTTCAATCCGTCGCTCGTGCGCCCATGAAGGTACTCGTCGCGTCGCGATGCTGGATGGGTATGAAGTCATTAATTTCGGTGTATTTTATTACTACTGTCAGCAAACGAGAAAAGTTCGGGATGGAACGGGTTTTTGCCCGACAAATCGATGGGATGGCCTGTGGGCAGCGGCTTTCGGTGGAGTAAAGTCCGGCCGACAGCACACCGACGTGAAGTAAACAAAAAGCACAAAAAAACGCACCCCTCGTAAATCAATCGTTAACGTTCATAAATATGAAGGTTCACACAACAAGAAGCGCTGCTTCACGCGCAGGGCACGCAAACCAAACAAAACGTGTGTGCGAAAGTCATGAAAACCTTTAAAAAGGCGCGCAGGAAATCTCATAAAATTCTGACGGGTTTGATAATAAAAACTCACCCGAAGAGAAACACAACGTATTTCACGTGTGGATTGTTGTATGTGTGTAAATATTGTGTATACTCTGTGCGCGCCCGAGCTTGAAACGGGCGGTTGATGCAAAATTTATGCGTGTGCGTGTGTTGTGTTTTACCCTTTTTTGGATGAGATGGATTTTTTGGTCGTATACTTTCGAGTGGAGAGATTTCCTGACGAACCTCTCGCGATGCTTATATGGCACCGTGGATAGTGGAATAAAATCTGTACAACGTTCGATTTTGATTTTCATAGCTTCCTTTCCCCCTCGCAGCTGTTTGGGTCGTTCGAAAAAAAAACTGATTATCAATATGTATTCAAATTTTCTTTGTGTGTACGACAAATTGGAATGATGTCTATTTTCCTGCGAATATAAATAAAATATATCAATTTATTTTTTTCACATTTTATTCAACGTCGGAAGGGATCGTTCTGATTAACACTCAGAGTAAAATGTGTTGTCAAATGACACTTTATGCTTCGAGTGTTTGAAAATGCTTAGACCAATCGACAATTTTCATCTAAAGTCTTAAATTTGCAATTTTTGCAAAGATATTTTTTTCAAAAATATTTTTTTAAAGTAAGAAGATGTCAATTGACATCAAATTTACACATAAACAGTGTTCATTCATTTGACCGTTAGTGTTAAAACGCGTTGAAAACTTTAAATCTATGTTGTTTTTGTGCTATGTAATTGATTGTCGATTTACTCCTAGCCCTATAGTCGCGTGACCTGTTCCGAAGAGCGCTAAACAAAGAGCGCTGCTATCACTTCCAGTTCAAGCTCACTGTAGCCCTATAATTTCAATCATAAACAATCCAGCAGTGACCGTGAAACAGAAATGTCACTGAAATATTAATAACACGATCGATCGATGAAAACCCGTCATGCAATGTCTGGATCGGAAAATGGTGTTGCTTTGAAAACCGAAACAAAGAAAAAAAGGTTACACACAAAATGAATGGGAACCATATTTCGGAACTCATGTAGCGTAATGTACTAGGTGCTGTTGGTTTCGGTAATTAAACCATCGTTGAAATATCCCATCGTCCAGCCCACAATGATGCCCTGCCTTCTGCTGACCGCGCTCCGGATCCTTCTTGGGGTTTCTTTTGTTGGGCGGGAAAGGGAAAAGGTGGTTCATTTACGGAATAGAATTGTCAACGGTCGAAACGGGGCCAGTGGGTGTCGGTGCGCTGTTTCGAACATCGGCCTAACGAATTTAGTAGATACGTTGAGGCGTCGAGGGACAGGTGGTGTTGTTTGCTAATGTTAAAATATCCACCTCACCGTTGGAAAGCGCCCAAAATGCAAAAAAAATCCCCTTCAGAGAGCAACCATATCCGTTGGTACATTTGGAAGGCGCTGGAAAAGAATATGGTACCTTCTCGTTCCTTCAACCGTGTGTGAGAGCACGCGGGCAAAATTGTGTCAAGCGAAAAACACGATCATTTCGTTCCGAAGACCTGTCGGAACGGAACGGCGCTGTGGGTGTAGTGTCAGCTGATGACGTACATGTTTACACACTCCATGACACCCGTGTATCCGACGACAGGTGGCGTATAAGCTGTCGGGGGTGCTGCCGATTTCGTGCATCGCACCATTCATCATCGGGCGACGTAGTAGAGAAGTTTACGTGTGCGATATTTACACACCCACCTATTGAAACACCTCTAACTTGATCTGCTGTTGCCCAAATCAAACTCAATTGCAGTTGATTGTTCAAGACTTATTTTATGTTTTATATCTCTTCCAACGTAACTTT
The DNA here is from genome assembly GCA_000349145.1 of Anopheles dirus. Taxonomy (NCBI): domain Eukaryota; kingdom Metazoa; phylum Arthropoda; class Insecta; order Diptera; family Culicidae; genus Anopheles; species Anopheles dirus. Next base: position 844,949 of record KB672946.1, read on the forward strand.
CCCTCTTCGTAATAATAAATGCGTCCAGCACATCTTCACAACCTCGGTGACAAATTATGACATTAGGGTTCGCCGTGGGTAGCCTGACCCCTGTCCAAAGGTTTCGACAGATCCTCCGGGAGGATCCGACCGCTTCGTCAAACACGAATGATCAGCAGCGTCAGCGTTCTCTCACCCGACTGCCTCGCCTTCCAACCGGCACGAGGTTTCAGGCTGTCACGCCAAGATTTATTGTGACAGCTGATGGGTGACAATCGTTTGTTACGCCAGATAATAACGATGCGTAAGGAAGGAGAGATAGTGTGATCCCGGCGGTTGATTGTGGTTTTGTTCGGTGCGGTGTGAAACTCGACCTTAGCCGCGTTTCAAGCGGTGCGGTCTCCCTACTTCGAAAGCGGGTCGTAAAGTGATTAGGCTGAATCTTTTGACATCCAGACATCCATTCTGGCATGGTGAACTGCCGGCGACGGGATGAGAGATACTGGCCCGCTTTGATGTGACCGTACACCGGTTCGGGATCGTGTGTGTGTGTGTGTGTGTTGGCGTAAGTGGAAGCATAATTTTATTCGCTTCATTAACGCGACGCGAAGATGTTTTTGGGTTGAGATATGGTGCACATTATGGCAAGCATCGCACCGTTGCGACAAAGGTTAATCATGCGATATTGTCCACACTATCAAAACAGTAATTTGTCAATCTCCTATGTGGAGGTAATAACTTTTAATAAATCGGTATCAATTTATAAAAATCACAACATACAAGAATGTCAAACAACATTTACAAGAGTGTCAAACGATCGTTGTGCTAGCGTGAAGAAACGATTTACCAATTAATCTATCACATCATAATAACCAATTCATATTTCTAAACTGATACTAGTGAGTTTGTGCTATTTTTTTCATAATAGTCGTTTGTAATATATCTACAACAAATCTTGTGTTCTATTTAAACCGGGTTCCAAGAATAGACAGTAGATACTGCAAGTGCAGAAGTGTTGCTCAACGCCCTTAGAAACTATATCAGTACAGCTCAAAATGGTTTCATGCCTACCTATTATACTTTCACAAAATTGGGTAAATTTGTGTACGTAAGGGTCAAAGGTCTTCAATTGTATTACGTATATACGAATCTGACGTGTCTACTTATATCGATGTAAGATTGCTTATATCGAACTAGGCGAAGTTCCAACTGTTTACTATCAAAATTAAAATGAGAGATCCGTTATGTATTCATTTGGATCTGCATGTCAAAATTTGGAAAGTTTTGGAAAAAACAAAATTATCATCCATCCGGACATATATAAAATTCAATCGAGTATAAACATCTGCATCCTGAGGCAATTGTTGATCGTTAATCCTTGTTCAAATTCGCTAATTGCTATCGCTAATTGTTAGTTATTCAATTAATAGTTTGGATATCTTGTTACAAAAAATATGTAATAGGGAAATATGTCTTTATTTATTGACATGAAGCCTTCAAAAGCTATCGATCGAAAACCCTTCCGACGATAAGGCATAACCTTCATCAATGCATTTGCATTAATGCTTCTACAGACGTGAAATTGTCTGATACCAAAAACACCTCTCACATGGTTGGAAATTTTCTTTCTTCAGACAAATGCAGCCCCCGAATCGGCAATTCAAATTGCCACTAACTTCGTTGCCCGAGATTCCTTCTGGTGGAATGTGATTTCAATTCAATGACTGAATTAAAACACCGGCCTCCGTTTTACTCGCCAATATTGGATAGCATTCAGAAACGTGTTGAAATTGATCGTCTTTTTCTGTCCCGTGTAGAGAGTAGAAAAACTAAAGCAATCCCACAACGAGAAATGCCACAGGCACAATGGTTTGCTTTCAGTTTTCAATTTTCCATCCCCACGACATTCCATTCGGTCACATTTGCTGGAATCCGGCTGGTTCTCCTGGCGCCCGCGTTTAAAACAAGGAAACCGGAGTCGAGACTACTGCCAGAAGAGCCACCAGCGGCGTGAATGGAGGCGATTATTCCATTGTTAAAGCTTAATGAAGCGTACGAGCTAGATACTTTTCAAATGTTTCGCTGATAAAATGGTTCGTTAAACAGCCATTCTGTGACGCCGATACCGAGACAGAGAATTGTCGGTGCGATACTGACTTTTCGATCGATAGCGACAGTACAATCGATTATTGAGCGGTTTTATCACGCGGACTGATCGATCGTGGCGAATCGCAGCGCTAATCGCGTCACTGCAACTGACAGCTGTCGTCGGTAGTCGATCGGACGCTAGGATGACTGGCATTAGGTGAGGCGAGTTTTTCGAGACATGACAGTTCCTTGCTGTCCTTTGGCAATTGCAAAATCCGAAACCTGAAACCTTCCCATCTACGCCACATCCGAGCGCGGTGAAAGCCCAACGTAAATATTGTTCAGTAAGCGGACACGGGGAAGTACGCACTCATCTCCCTTGCCGGTCTTTATATGACAGGTGGTGGGAGTGGGATAGGCAGCGAATGTCCCGCGTGACAGGTGATACAGGCTACGCAGGCATGGAACGGAAAAGTTTGACATGGTTTATACAAAACGCCCGCTGTGGTGTGATTGTTTTGCTTACGGGTTTCGTGTCGCTTCGGTGCCGATACTCGATCCGAAATCGGCGATTTTTTGTGGACATGACATTGATGGAGTTACGAGCGAGTGTGCGGTTTGGGTTGAGGTTATGTAAAAATCGTATCCCTAACCTTTTCTCGTCCTCTCGTGCAAACCATACTAGGGAGACCCTATCGAGATAGTAGATGAAGCAGAAGACTTATGCGGGAGCGTAATCTTCTTAGTGGAATAATTTCTTCTCCTCAGTGCCGGTGGGCTGGAGGAGGTGGAAATTATGACAAGATTGGGTTTTCGAAGCACCGGAAGCAACAACAAAAAAACTCCGCAAAATACCATTCGGCTCAAACGGCGCATATCTAGACGGTAGGAAGCTGGTGCCAAAAATTGCACACCATTCTCAGCCGTGAAGCTCGGAACTCTTACAAGATGATGAAAGTTCCGTGAACTGTGAGTGTGAATGATAAACGGGCTTTACTTTCCGTCGGCTGGTGTAGCATCTCTTTTTGCATCATGCCACACAAAACTCGCACGAAAGCCGTCCTCCGTTTGGCGGAACGATGTGAGTGGCAATAAAGGCGCCCGGTGGGACACCGTGGCAGCCCTCCTCGGATGCGGTGTTTGCGTTTAATAATCATTCTTACGAATAAAACAACAAACAAAGTATTTTTTTTGGGACGTAAAATGTTACCGTCCAGGCAGCGACATAAACACCCGACAACAAGGGCGCACAAAACCAGGGACTGAGGCGTGCGAAAAGGTATCGGCATGGGGAAAAGGCATTGCAAAGATGCTCTGCCGTGGCGTCTAAACGGCTAACTGTTTTTCTCGTCGGTCGGGTGCTTGTTCTGTTACTCTTTTTACGGGAATTCAGTTTTTTGCTGCGTTGTGCTCCTGCCATTTCCATCATTCCCAGGCAAAACTTGGAACGTTGCGTTCGGTGAGCTGTCTTTGAGCTGGGGGGTCCGTTGTTTCAACACCGCGAGGGAAGCGAAAACTCCGCGAACCATGGCAGAATAATCACCTTCGACGGGGTGGTACTGTTTTGCGCACGAGAAGACAAGACATCATGGTGGTGAACGGAAAAAAGAACACCGAAAAAAGCAACAAAATCACATGCCTGCATGTAACACTTAGTTTCGCACTTGACTTTGTACATCCGCACGGGACTCTTGAGCCGCTGCCACTCTTTAACGAAGTCGAACGATGTCTCAGGGACTTCTCATTGCGGGCTGAGACCCAGTGGTGCTGCCAGGGACAGTTAGTGTAAGGTAGGCAACTGCTGTCATGAATGCCCGCTACCGGATACGCGTACCGGCGAGACCTGACGGAGGGTTTGTTTGATTATCTTTCCACGGGTGAGGGTAAGATGGTGTAGCGCTGAGCTTTCCCCGATGGGCGAGATTTTGGTCGTTGACAAATTTTAACCAACGCCTGCAGCCAGCCGCCAGCCGAAGCAGGTGCCTCAGATACAATGAACATAAATTTAACCGCCCATCCAGACGGCAGCCGTGGATGGAACGCGAAGTACCTGCGATACGCGAGTTTATGTGAAGGGCGATAAGAAAGTCCACGAGCGAACACTGCATGTTCCGGGGACGTGACGTGGGTAGGCCGGTTTCTCTTCGATTTCTTACTCAAGTGAGAAGTTATAGCGCGCCACCTACAAGTTGTCGTTTGGGGCTCAGGCTTTCAAGTGCGAGAGGAGGGTTAAGTTATCTAAGTGGATATCTTCAACTGGGCCCGGTACGAAGTTTTTTTTTGCATCCATCAGTGCAGGCTTAAGTGCTTAAAGAGAATCTTCGTAGATTGAATTTAAGCGTGAAAAGAGGAGGATATTTCCATGAAAAGACGAATCATATCGAAAAACTTGTTGATAGATATGTGCTCGCCCTGAGGTTTTTTTATTGAATAATCGATAAGTTACCAAACTGCACTTTATGCAATACTTTTATTAAAATTGATTAACAAATACCCTCATTGCTAGTGGTATAGCAAGTATTGTCTTACGTCTTAAGTACAACACATTTACAAAATGTCTCTCCAAGAGAGATTTCAACATAAATCTAAAAATATGCGCTTGTAAATCCATTCTTGCATTTGTGCTAACGGGGAAAAAAATTTAACCATATGTTAAATATAATAATTTCAATAGATTATTATATATTTCTATCACTAACACTATCGGAAATTTCGTGTTTCATTTCCGAATAGTGTTTATCGTTTCATCGTTTCAATAGTGTTTCATTTTAGAACTATTATTTAACTTCTATTATTCAGAAATAGTTAAAACTAGCATTTCGTTTCTCACATAAATACAAATAATGCAGTAAAGATTGTATGAACTTTTTATTCATTCATTCTCCTATCTCACAAGATGTTTGAAGGTAGGAGATGTTTATTTTATAATCAGTGTTATAATCAAATGTGTTATCCTTGAATTGTATTAGCATATGTAAGCAATATCCCTAAATCTAGAGTTTTGAAACAGTATATTATGAAATATTATTATTTCATATTTCTTCTATCTTTATGATTCATATTTAAAACTCACCACGATAGCCATCTTACTCAAGACCTTTACTGTAACAAAAAATATTCGGCACGATCAATGGCATCAATAAAATGACTCATTTGCTAGATTCAGCCAAAAAAAACCTGCGTTGCTACAGATGGTAGGAGAAAGTGAATTTAGAACGTTTTCAATATTTTTTATCGCCACACATTGAAAACCATCCGTTCTGTGCTTTGCCTGGTGAGTTGGCACAACGTCGTTCGGCGTTAATGACCTGCAAATTGTTTCCGGTGCTCGTTTCATCTCGCACACCAGTCTCGTGTGCCGGTTTGATTTAGTGGCGGCTCTCTAACCGTCTCGAGCCGTTCCTCTTGCACAACTCCCAGCAACCCCCGGGATCAGTCCAATCAGATAATCGGCGGCGAGGTGTTCGCAGAGCAATTTTTATGAATGATTGAAATTATAAATAGAGTATGTAAAATATGGTCGCCATTCGGAGGGGCCAAAGAAGAAGCAAAAAAAAAAAAACAACTGTCACCGTCGTTCGAGAACGGTAGCCGGTTTTCTATCCCACCTTCGAACGATTCAACCCACTTTCGAAGTAATGGTGTGTGATTATTCATGATATAGACTTTTTATATCGAGTCTCTTCCAAGTTTTTTTTTCGCCCTCGGATGGTTCGCGAACACTTCACATATATCCACCGAATGTTTAGCTCTCATGAGAGTCCACTTTTTTGCGCTCTCTTTTTGTGACGACCAAACGACGCACGGGGGCGGAAATATAATGCTAATTCCGAAACGTCTGTTTACATAACCTAGAAAATGAGCGTAGAACCGCATCAGAACACGGTGGACGGCGCAGACCAGACAGCATTGGATCGGAGCGTTCGTTTTTGTTCGCCCCACTTCAATCGTGCCGTTCGCCTTCTCGTGTACACAGCCGGGAAAGGAAACGGACAGTGTCACGAACTTGACACGGCCGGAAATATGATCTTCGTTGCTCGTGCCGATAATAAACTGAATCACATACCGTGAGGAAAATTTTGTGGCCCAGGTCGGGTTGGCAAAAAATGCAAACCAAAACATAGGTTGAAGTGCGAAAACTATGAGCAAAAACCAACATGTGTACAACTCACACCGCTCCTCGAAAGTGGGGCGGAAAAACGGGGCCGTCAATTGATGCTCATGGAAATGGCTACATGAGCCGGATCGACAGGACGGCTGTGTGCGTCTGCGAACGAGAAACGATTTCCAAAGGCAGCGGTAGACGAACGACGTACCAGCGTACCAGCTGCGAACAGATGTTTCAAGTCGATGAGAAATGTGTTGAGTTTCATTGAAACCTCAAGCCATGCGTTGCGGAACGTGGGTTGATGATTTCCAGGTGTGGATATACACGAGCATGGATAAATTGTGATTTTTATAGTCTCGGGTTTGGACCGAAATAACGGGAAAAAATCGACGGTGTGAAAAGTGATCCGAATCTAATTTTAAAATGATTAAAGACAACAAGAGAGTAAAAAAACTCAAGAACTAAGAAAAAAACAATTTGCAAAAAAACTTTTTTTTTATAAAATCGGCCCCCTTTGAATAAATAATAACACACTATAGCTATGGTTTAGAAAATTGGGTTGAAAATGATGATGATGAAGGATGCGTAGAAACTCATAAGAGAAAAATGGCACGACTGGCGAGTGGAAAAACGTAAAGGGTGCGTAGAAGAGAAACGGAGCAAAAGTGTGGGAGGTGAGCGAAAGAACAAAAAAAAAATCGGCAAATTTCACGCGAGATCGCGCGCTGCTGTGAGTGTTTGTGAATCGTGCTTGTTGTTGATGTATACATTTTTTTAAATTTTTTGCTTTATTTCGCTGTACTGCTTCGATTTTTCGTTTTGACAAAATGCCAGAGAGAGCGCACAAAATTACATTTATTTTTAAAAGTCACATGGGAAATATTGGGAAAAGGGAGTGGCGTGTATTGGAAGATTCTATGGGGGAGGGTGGTCATGTGGGAACCGCGGAGGAACGGAGGAACGAAACCAATAGCGTCAAACGGTGACAAACGGCGTTTCGGATCCGAAGTTCGATTTTCATCATGGCACGCAAACTGGCACACAGGGGCGGTTCGTGTTGCATCTAGTGCACGAGCATAATTTTTTAACAGAAACATTCCCAGGCATTTTCCGCACTTTACTAACTGGTCGGTGGTTGGCGGCATCGCTGTTTGGAGTGGAGGAATCAAGTTTAGGGATGAAAAATCGATCGATTGGACCGTACGCAAATATGTGTTTAGGGTGGCTGGGGAGCAACTGAAACATTAATTAGCTTGTGCTTCATTTTTTAATGAGCAGGAAAACAAATATTTATGCACGATTCTTATTTTTAGCAAGATGCCGCTGGTGGTTCGCTAAGTTGTGAAGAGAGTTTAAACGTCCGAGAGAGAGAGTGTGTGTGTGTGGAACAACACTAAAATATATAGTCAACATTCAATCAGCGCTGTGCGCACGATGAAAATCGCGACAAGAAATGAAAATATCGGATATGGGAAAAATGCTTTCAACATTTGACGATACTGATCGACGAAAAGGGAAGTAGAATGGAGTTTTTGGGTAGGTTTTTGGTCGTTGAAAAGTAGGTCATGTGGTGTTTTAAATTCATCTACATCTAGGCAACAGCTAAAACCATCACAATAGCAACCTTCATTGTCCTGCTTGAGATGGGCCGGCGAGAAGAAGATGTGCGTCCGATAGTGGTACTCGTCCGAGCCGGCACCACCGTAGCTATCGCGGGTTTTCCGCTGGTGGCGGCCAGTCACTTTGCTTTTGGATCCACCGCCGCCAGCACGGCCGCCGCCCTCGCGCATGTTTTTCCGGAACATCAAATTCATCTTCGCTGCTATTCTGCTTATTTCGCCGTTCGATGGTTCGTCGGAGTTTGTTGGCGATGGAGCGCGATAGTGGAGGAAACACGGACACCTATGCTGCTGTCAAAGCACTTGTAGACCGACAGATTCAATGACTTTTTTTGATAAACTATTCTCGAACGACCTGAATGAACCACATACGTTAAAGATGTTTAATGAACATTGACTCATTCATCACAACACATACTTTTTTTTCTTCAAATTTCAAATCAACCCAACACTAGGCAAGCGGTGTTTATGCTGCCTTGGCACATGACATTAAGCAAACGACACTCGCGACGGCCCTTGGACAGAAAACGGGTGGCGAAATACCGCACGCACCCAAAACAAAAGCCACTTATCACACGCCACACGCGATGAATTGAGCCGTTCTAGGCGGCGCTTTTCACGCAAAGGTCAGCCCTCGGCATAATTGCACTAAAATTGAAAGACGTCACACCGCAGCATCCCAGACACAGCGCGTTGGCGCAACCACGTCTGCTCGGAAGGGACGGCCACGAACGCTTCGCGTAAGGTCACACCACCTAATATTGAAGATGGCAGGCGACGGGAGGGGCGAGAGGCGCGAGAAAATGGAAAAACCGCGATCGTTCGGAAAGCCGCGATCGTCCGACTCGCGCGCAAACACAGTCTCAACTGACGGCGAACCGATCGGCGCTGGTAAGATCGGGTCCCACAAGTGGTTGGTTTTTCGGTTGCAGCGAGGAGAAACGAGCAAAAAAAAATATACTGCTCCGTTTTCTCCTGCCGTAACTTCACCGCACTTGTGGTGCCGCAAGTGGGCGGGTCAGAGCAGAGAGATGGCCCCATCGTCATAAACTAGCAAGAGGTGTCGTTTGCGATCATATGTTATTTGCCAGTGTGTGGGTTGGGAAGGGTTGTGAGCCGAGCAAAAGGTTCGGAAATGGTTTTATGTTTAAAATAATTATTTAAATAATAGTTAATAATATGCATGAATTATTTTACATTAATTTTTTTATGATGATGATTCATGATATGAAAAAATCTAAAATTAATTTTAAATTAAAGTATTTTTCTATTCCTATTACTCTTATATTTGCATTGTTATTCGTGTTCCATATATTCAAATTTATGTAACAACGGAATGCAACAAATTAAAAAGTATTACTAGATCAGTAACAAGAGTAACTTAGTGTATCAATTTGCATTTTAAGGTCATACTGTTCGAGATGGTATTTATATTTACATATTTTATTTATATTACACCACTACTACCTCTGGAATCTACGAACTTAGTTGGATTAAGATTTTTTGAAATTTATTTCTTAACACTTTTACTTTAATTTTTATTAACACCTATACTTATGTATAAGGCACTACGTTATGCGCCATTTTTTTATAATAACCCTTTCAATCCATATAACATTTTATAAAAGAAACATAGCAATTGGAAAATGTAGTTTCTACAATGTAAACGATTCCATTTTAATCAAGGTATTCATAAACGAACTTCTTGAGCGAATAACTACATCCACGAGGCGTGTATACACTCTAGTGCTATGCATGGTGGTCGCATGTACAGCCTAGTTAAAGTATTAAATTACTTACGATTTAAACAGTGTAATGAATCTCAACGATGTGACCTTCACGTTTGGTTTGATAACTAGTGGAAAAACTCGCATTTACCCAAAATGTTAGCCGCCTGTTACAGACGCATAATCCCACTGTTCGTGACCCTCACCGTAATAAATAAACATTGGAAAAATATTCAAAAACACACCAACACAAGCACCTTCGGTGTGCGAAGCTCGTTTTCCCCCAGACCGCGTGGTACATACGTAGCAAACCTCTTGTTCTCGCCCCTACAACCCGTTTCTTCGTCGGTGCAGGGCGGTGAGAGCTGAGAGACGCGTTGTGGAACGCGACCTTTGCGATTGCGGTCTGTTGGGACAGCGCCGGGCGTCCGAAGACGTTTCGGGCGGATTATGATTCCCAAGTTTCAACTTAACCACAGCTCCGAAGAAATGGTGGCAGCAGCAGGAAGAGATCGCCAACCAAGTTTGAACTCCCGGCAGAGCAGGAGGGTTTCTATAATGGACAGTTCGTACCCGAATTAGAAACCCGTGTGTTATATAAATAACCGGGAGTTGTCCGCGTGGCGGGACGGGGTGTTTGTTTGGTATAGAAATTAGATCCGACAACACGCTGTCCCCCTCGCTGCTGGTGAGTTTGGTCTTGCGGGAAAGAAAAAGAGAGCACCATGGGGGTGGAAGAAAGTGCCCCACGATTTGTGTATGTTAGGGTTAGTGTAAAACATGATTCCACCACCGGGATCGGCCCGGATGTGTTGGCACGAACTGTTGGTCAGCTGTGGGAGTTACCGGAAGCACGTCCGGAAGCTGCTCACCCTTCACGTGCCGGAGTCAAGAATGCCGGAGCGCGTTACGCTCGTGCGGTGCTGTACATTGCCTGGAACGGCCTGGAACGATGTTACGCGGCATTTAGGTGATTAGTCACTCGGTGTCGCAAAGGGAAGTCCGCTGGGAAATGCTACACTCGAACACTGATTGGTTTCCACTGCATGTGCACGACTCGGCGCGACTACAAGTAAAGAAATACACAGAAGGCGTGTCGGGTGCGGTAGAGCGGGGTCAAATCAGATGATGGAAATTAAAGTCCGAATGCGAGGTTGACCATCGTCACGTGGGAGAGTGTCTGGCAATCATTGGCGATTAAATTGCCATCCTATATCCGGTGGGAATAGGAAAGTGATAGCAAACACTGAAATTGAAAGATATATCCATCTAAAGCCAATTTATTACGCAAAGTATAATATTTTAAAGTAGGAAAAGAACCCTAGAAATGGAACCTAGATTTAAAAAAAATACAAAAAAAAACTAGGCCTTTCCAAGTCCGTTCTATAACCAGCATGTGGCGAAAATGATCGTGTAATTGTGTCGCATGCAAGCGTTTACAATGAGGTCTGCACGCGGGCTACATTAACAATCTGTAGCGTTTTACAGCCAGCTGGCAGGCGTGTTGTGTGAACTAAGTTATATGTCCTCGTTCTCGCACGAGCTCTTCCAAAGGATTCCGGGTTGCTTATTTCAAGCGGCTACACAGGCCAGCTGCTTCTGGTCTGCACAGTATGCCCGTACAGTTCGTACGGGCATACTGTACCACTCTTCAAACAGTTTGTTACCGATGGACACGAGCCACGAGGAGGAAAAGCAACGTGAAAACAAGAACAAAGATAGTTGCAATCACTGAAGTAATCCTCCATAGGAGGCTCTCAGCTGGAGAGTCCTCCGAAGGAGAGCAATAGAACGCACAACTAGCAACTGGAATCGTGCCAGATTGTAACGAGCGAGCATATACGGAACGAGCACCTAGCTAGTATCTGCTGCGACAATCAACAATTCGTTGGGTAATGCGATATTTCTGAACTTTTTTTATGCTCCGCTGGTTTATGTCGATTGCGTCTGACATTCCGATCTCGGGTTATAGTGTTTTATTTTCACGCAGAAAACCCCTATGCACGACGGCCACTATCTGTTGAGCTAATCGAAACGAGGCTAATTGTGCATGCATTTCAAGATCTGCCACTGCAAAGGTGTTGGAACGCAAATTAATCCTTCAACCACGCCACTCTCGGATCGCTCATTCAAATGAGCTCCGGTTTAATATGGCATATCACCGTGGGCCATGCTTTTTCGCAATGCCCGGGTAGCAACACTGACAACACTGATGCGCTCGCTCCGAACGATGGTGCCGGTGAAGTTGCTTCGCGTTGCAGGGCGGCACACGATTTCCGCTGCGGCTGAGGATTCTAAGATTCCGAGAAAATCCATCCCGAAGAGTGCTCGTCAGCCCGACCGAACCTCAATGCCCGACTTGATGCCAATTAGTATTCAGCCAGCCGTCTTCTGGGGGGTCTGCCGTGGCTCGGGAAGGAAAGGTTCACATCTACCCGACCGGATCCAACGACCACGAGCCCGTGAAACGTAATCTAAATATTGAACCACGGGAGGGAGAGATAGAAGCCGGGCGAACATAAGCAGGGTGATTTGGGAGCAAGCGCCATGCTCCATCCTAATCAGACCTGCACGATACCCGTACACGAGCTTCATCTTGCAACTTTTAAATGAGATCAGCAGAGCCAACAGTTGGTGGCAATGATTTGGCGTTACTGCTACTGCTGCTGTTGGTGCTGGTGCTAGAAAACCTCGAAAACCTTCCCGCCCACGAACAAACTCCCGCTGGGTAAAGAGAAACACCGAATGGAATGGCCGCTCCATGGTCGCTCCGCCATGGCGAATGCAAACACGGAACGGAACGAAAGCTACGTGAAGGATCGATTCTTCAATCCTCCCCCCGGGAGGCCGGAAGGTGAAAGTTGAGGCATTTGCTTTTTTTCGCCCATCCGATAAGCGCTGGTGGAATCAACAGATTCTCGGACGTGTTTGGATTTGAAGTGATAAATGAGTCGGAAAGCGGCTCGGACAAGGTGCTTGGGGTGTATAGACTGTTTTTCCTTTCGCCACTGTGATACACAACAGCGTTGGTACTGGGTCAGGTCAATACGAGTTAGGAAAGTTGAATTGAATTAGGGACTTGGAATCATTTGAACGAAATTAAAATGGACAACTGTTACGATTGAGATATACGTTTTGCATCAGACAAGCGTAATTATTTCTTATAATTGCACTTTATTTATAAAAGTATATACCAAACCGTTTTTTAAATAGATAATAGATAGATTAAATAATTTAACTAGGAAGAGCTGGGTAAAGGATAATTACAAATAACGAAATTTAGACATAACAACAGGGTTGTACGCAGCCATTCCATAGGCCAATAATAGTTAAATGCCAAGTTAGGTTATTGTAATCGGAAAAGCTATGATATATTTTTGATAAATTTTCGAACGCTTTTCAACATTCATCGAAATATCTTCGAGATTATTTGGACACTTGCTGTCGAAGTGGTTGGGTTGTTTCTGTGTTTATAGTATCAGGTTGAAAAAATCGATTGAAGAATTTGAAGAACGTTACCGTTTTGATGTATAAAATGTTTACAAAAGCGTTGGAATAAATTAGAATAGTAAAGATGAAGACTCCGCTAGATTCACAATAAAAGCATAAAATAAGTAATTTACACGAACCTAGAAAACTAATAGTCAATCGTTGAATTGAATCAATGAAAATCAATGGTCAATCGATGGATTGATCAATCAATCCATCAGTCAATGGAAAATCAACAAAGTTTGATAGTAAACTCTACTATACAGAATACGTTTTTTGTCCTTGAACTACACTATTTGAGAGCACACAATGGTTTCAAAATCTCATATTGAAGTGTAAACTCTGTAAACACTTAAATAATATTCAATTTAACTTGGCTTCAAAAATATACAAAATGAAGTCTAGCAAAAAGTATAGAGAATTGTTATGAAACATAACTCAACTACCCCGATTAAAATTTGGTAGCTCGCCTCCCCTTGTATGATTGGTGTGGAAGCTTATACCAAAATAGACGTTCCCATAGCATTTAGAAATGATGGATAAAAATACAAAAGGAAATGTATAAAAATATCGTAATAACGACACAGAAACGTCCGCGTACCGCAAACAAAATGTCAACAATTTTCTTCATGCAAAATGGACGGCGCGAGAGAGCATTTCTTATTTCAGGGCGACATTTTTACGGTCGATTAGGCACTTGCTAAGAGGGACGAGCAATCAGATGAGCACCGAAACGAATCTGGCTCATCTGGCTAGAGACATTTCTTTGTTTTACGTTAAGAACTATTCACTAACGAAACGGAAGAGAAATATGTAAAAACACAGCTAGCAACTAGCAAACATTGTGTACCTGTTTTCTTGATGTCACTGACGATAATAAAGCGCTTTCCTAATTATTTTTAATTGAAAGATTTGCAAAACAAGCACGGCAAGCGTCGTGTGTCGTCATCGAAGCGCCGAGACCGTGTCGCGTTGGTAACGGATGCGTGGCGACCGGGCGTATTCGCGATCGTTTTCAAGGGTTCATATGTGTGTGTGTTGATAGTGTAGGAGCACGAGATAATTAGCGCATTTGCGTAGCCCATTAGAAATGTTTCGATTCCAATGTCAAAGTGTATGCAACGGTACAGCGTTAACAATCCATTTCCATCGCAAGTTGCAGCGATCGTAATTGTGAAGTTTTATTGCGTGCACGTTGTGGAGTTGGCAATGAAAAGCGTGGCCCCCGTGGCATGAACCCGCGGAGGATAAGCGATGCGAAACCAGAAACGGAATATCGATTCGATTGCCGTTCCGGTGGTGGAAATTTGCGTTTGGTGAGCGTCCGGAAGCGTCGAAATTGTGCCGCGAGAGCACCAGCGAGAGATAGATAAAAAGGGGAAGAAAAAGAAGAAAAATATAGATTCATTAATTTATTGTATTTTTATTTGATTTGATCTACGGAACGGGTATCTATCGATTGAAACGACAATACTGTCTAACATCTACGGATCTGTTCAGCATCAACCGTGACCATACTAGAGGAAACCTATAGGGGCAAACGATTGGAAAGTACTACAATAGGAGGGAAAGATAACAGATTGGATAGACAAGTTCGACTAACGGTTAACAGGAAAACGGGCGTTTCGATTGATAGGGTAGCAAGATAGCGAACTGACCCTTTATCTACCACTACAGAACACGTCTAGACTACAGTGTCTACAAGGGATGACCGAACACATGCAGCTCTAAGACATTGAAGTCGGTTGGAGTGAAGTTTGTGTCATGTATGCTTCGTTCGACAACCCTTCGTTGGCTACCCTTTCGACTTCGTTCGAACTACCACACTCGTATTACTAATTTGTACCAATATTCAAAGCTACGTCAGCGACGGGGCACGGCTACAAACAATAAAAATGTAATGAGTTTCGGTCCAACTCAATCCACAACTCGACCATAGAGGACGAATGCCATTACCGACCGGGTACGGCGCTCAACATCCCTTTTATTGGCATTACCCCCGGGGAGCGATCTTGAACTTACAAATTGTTTAGCGCCTCATACCCTCTCAGAAACCTTGAGCAAATGTCTGGCAAAGGACAATGAGCGCCGTGAGAGTGAGTGCGACGGTGGCAGAACGTGAGACATGTGCCAAGTTTTGCGCAACGAGAAAGTCTGCCGGGATAACATTTTTGGCATACTTCTATTGTCGGTCTTGTTATTGTTACGCCGCGTGGTACAGGGACTCAGGGAGGAAAAAAGGGCGAACGATGGCCCCGTACGCTTTCTTTGCCGCTCAGTTTCTTGCCACATCTATCATAATGGTTTTCATGCTTTACAGCGGATGATACACAAAACGATTGTTTTCTCTCAGTAATGAACTGGCAGAGCGAACTTGTTGCCGTGGAAACCATAGGCATATCCTTTAGTACGAACGGCGGCACTACTCATCTACTGGCAACCGGTCAAAATACTTTGTTGAAGTTTGTTAGTAACACGTGATTACAATAACTAGCATTACGATATGATTGGTATCAGGCTATACGATGAAAATGGGAAATGGAGTTGATTTTTTTTTTTAATTAACAACTCTGTATATTGAGTGTTTCAACACAACAAAAGCATTTGCGCTTTCAACCACTTAAAAATTATTAATATACACTAAAAACACTGTCAATTGAATCCAATAGACTGATGTTAATCTTCAAGAGCGACTTCGTCCCTGGTTCTTAGTTCCACATTGCAACAGAGAGAGAGAGAGAGAGAGATAAAGAGAAAGAGGGAAAATGTGAGAGAGCGAGAGGAAGAAAAAAAGAGAGAAGAAATAAGACAGACAATTATCTTGATTTTCGATTGGCCAGCCTATGGATTCATGATGTCCAGTATTCTGACAGACACCAGGCGTCTCCATTGATAAAAATCTAATTGATAAGTTGATAAATTGATGAGTTTTGCATTGCAAAAAGAAGCGAGAGTAATTTATGTTACATCGAATGTTATGGTTATTTCTTATTATTTTTTTGTTTTTCACTACCATTAACTCTTTTATATCAAGAGATTATCAAATTATTTTGTATGTTATTATGTTATATCAAATTAAATTAAGTTTTTTTCAATGGTTTAACAAATCTGTATTTGTGCTAACATATTATATAACAAAGTAAGGATTGTATCTAGAACATCTAGATTAAGACTGAATTTTAAATGGTTTGCTTCGAAAAATGATTGATGAACACCTCGAATATAAAGCTTTAACATACATTAAATCGTAAGATTTAGTTACTTGACACGCAGCCTAATGTTATATTCAGTTAATCAAATATAACTCGACGCGTTCAACGCATAAAATCGAATTAGGCTCAGAAAAGAGATAACATTTTTATTACCATCTTAGAGAGCAAGCTAATTCGTCGAAACTGAGAGAAAAGATCACCCCCATTTGTGAGTTCAAAATATTATGGTGATGAGCATTCGGTGCTGTGAAATGTAATTTATATACCTCTTCACCAAACTTGACCACCACGTCGTTCTGCAGAGCAAGCGCTGGAACTGAGCAAGACGCAACGAAGGTAACGGAAAACTCGATTTTCGTGACATTCTTGTGTTTCGCGCAACGAACGAACGGCGAACAGACAAAAAACTTCAGAAACAAATTTAATTTAAGCTACCAGCCTACACACAAACACTTCATTAGATCTGTTGGACGGGCATTTTCCTCAATTTTGTACCCAACGCCGTTTCCGGTAGGAAGGGCACGAAAGAAAATGTATAAACAAAATGTCCACCGTGACAAGCGCACCATTTTTCACGTCTTCTGGCACCACCTTCCCAGGGTAACGACAAAAGGATTCTTTTTAATCTTGGCAAGCATCTCATCTTTTTGTGAGAAGATAGAGAGAGAAAGAGCGAGAGAGAAATAGGAGCGTGGCGAGAGGAAATCAAGAATCCAGATTCACGATCAAGGTTAGCTTGCGTTTCACTCTCACACTGATTGTCCATTGTTGTCACGCCCGAGCACCGAGCCGTTCGTTCCACTGAGTAGTGGGAAAATCATTAAAACTGATATTTTATGGACGCTCATAAATTCTGCTCTCTGGAGCCACCGAATGACGGCATTTTTGTGATCAAAAACCTTGCGTGGCGTCGCTCGTCCCTTTCGCAGTGGGGTCAGGATCACGTAGCAAACAGAAAAGAAAAAAAAACAAGTAAAACTCACTCCCACAGCAGGACACTATAAGCACAAAAATCGAAAATTTCGCAAACGCACCGGCACCGGATAATTTTGCGGCGTTGAACAGCATTGCCAACAGCAAGCAAATGCTCGTTTCGCTAACACTCAGTGACAACGTTGTGCAGCATATTACGATAGCGATACGACGAGGTGGTGCCTCGTATAAAAAAAAACTCGCGACACCGGGGCTGGATAGGAGCTATAAATACTTTATTCGATTATGAATCGACAAATCCATGCACACGTACCTATACAGCCAAGCCCCAGGCTGGACCGCAACGCTGGTTGGGTATCGAAAAAAGCTTTTATTCCACCTTGATACTTCCACGATTTATTCCGCGCTCAAAGTATCATGAAGTATCACGATGACAAATTTCCCAGTCTATCGATCCAACATTAGTCAATCGCTCCGGTGCATGTGGTGCCGTGGAAGGAGGAGCGCAACGGACAGCACGGATATGTGCCATCGGCTCAAGGAAATGGATTGTTGAAAATTTGTTTTGTACTACTCCAGAGCATCTAAACAAAACACGCTTTTCAAACAGACCCGTTTGGTTTTGTTATTCGAACGTGAAACAAATGCGTTCTTGCACCAGGTTGTCACGCACGGAAAAGTACGGAAAAGGCACATCAAAAACACCACTTCCTGGCTCCCGTGGTTAGCTTGTCGTCCATAAAGCACTAGACAGCACGGTAAGTCTATCCGGTAGCTTATTTGGTGGCAACGTTACAGATGAACTTCAGCGCCTTCAACCCAGTGCGCCTAGACAGTGGGAAGTGTCGGTTCTGGAAATGTTAAACTCTTCTGGCGTCCCATTTTTTACGGTGTGGTAAAGTTTGTCACGAAAAGTCGTTTCTTTCTCTGCTACTGGTCGGAAAAAAGTTATCATTTGCAGTAAGACACCCGCAGGTTCCAAAGAAGAGGATGTAAAGCAAACTTCGCCTCCAGGCAGTTAGCTTGCCGTGGCTTGGTTCTTCTTTTTCCGTAGCATGATTTATGCTGGGAAGTTTTATTTCCGATCAAAAGATACCCGTCGGATCGAGATTGTGAAGTATGCTTAGCTTAGCAATACAAAGCTATCGCTCGCAAGGAGACACGAAAAAAGGCATATGTTTACAGCGATCTTTATAGTCTAAATTTAATCATCTAACTTGGATGTCTAGCTGCCCAAGGATGTAGATTAAGAAAAAAGAAAAAAGGAAAAAGTTGTTGACGATAATTTGTATACTATTCACATATGTTCAGCTTGGGCGAGAGGCTAATAGGAAATCAAACATAAATAAAAAAACGCATTTAAAACAAAAACGAATATGCAAAAACGTCCGATATGTGGAGGCATTCCGATGCAGGAAGTTTAGCGATTTCCGTACGTGAACTAGCCGTTTCCGAATCAGCTGACTGTCTGGTGACGTCGAATAGACACACAATGGCATGAAGAATGCCACTCGAGTGGCAATCTCTCTACGGGGCATTCACGAGCTGGGCCACGAATCCGGAAGGTGGCCTGGGTGACACACCAGTGCCCGCCAGTGTGCAAAACCGAACCATCCGAACGGCGAGCGGAGAGCCGGCTTCCTGCAAACACCGGTCGGACGCGCTATGGACCAGAACGAACACGGAACAGAGTACGATCCTTCCTGCCTGCCTGCCTGCGAGCCTAAAATATCCGCAATGCGTCAGATGCGAGCCGGTCGGTGCAAAAAGGCACACGACCGGAGCCAACGAACCGGCCCGGCGAACTGCGAAACCCGGGCGAGCGAGCGAGCGAGTGTGTGTATGTGTGTATACGAGCATGAGAGCGAGAGCCCACACCGATAGCGAGGCACCCGGTTTTTGGCGGTTAAAATGCCAGCAGCCCCCAACACACCGTCGCGGGTGGACCCGGCACACCGGGCGGATAGTGAGTGAGCAAGTGAGCGCTAGGGAGCGCGAGTGCGAGAGGCTGAGATGATTTTCGCCCGGTGTGCGTGTGTGAGTGTGGAACCGATCTTCTCACCGTCGGAACCATTCCGGCGCATATCTCGGGAGTGCTTTGTGAACGTTTGTTCTTATGTACGTTGGGGTCTGCGGACGCATTGTGTTAGGAAAAACGATTGAAGAAGCCAGAAGCGAGAAGTTAGATAGGAAGAGCGAAGAAACACAACAGCCAAAAGGACCCACGGCAAAGCGATCCTCGGCCGGCTTCAGTGCGAGCGTTTTGTTAACGTTTGCCACCCGGCCGTGCACGGCGAAAGAAAAAGTCATAAATTTGATTATAAATATGCATGCACCGGGTGGAGCTGGGTAGGATGCGAAAGAAAAATCAGCAAAAAAAGAAACAAAACAAAAGAGCCTCGCAAGCGCAGATGGTTGTTGCTGCGGTTGGTGTCTCCCATATGGAGGTGGTTATAGCATAGACGCGCGTAATCGTTCTGTACGTACGAGCGGAAGGAAGACGTTTGTTCCACCGTCAATCCGGCTCCCATCGGCACGCCAGAATGATGCTGGCATCTTTGAACGATGATTGGAGCACGCGTTTGACACATGAACGAATGGATGGGTTTTAGCTCGACCGGGGGATGTAGAGGTAAGGTTTGGGGAGGGGAAGGAACGTCGGATTGTAGCCAAACTGTAGTACATCGTTTCCAACACGACCGAAGAGTCACGACAGAAGAGTTGTTTAGCGGTCCCAACGGAGGCAGCACGTTTGCATGTCTATGATGAAGATTAATTTCCTTCTAGGATGCCAGCGCAGATGGGCGGAAGTTGTGTTCAGTGTTTGTTTTTCTTTGACAAAAGAGACATAAACGACGAATCAGTTTGATTGGGTTGTGTTTGAATGGAGATGGATGAACCGTACGTAATTGGATTGTAAAAATGAAAGAAAATCCTTAGTTTTAACTAAATTGGTGCTCATTCATATCTATTTTAGGGTTTTTGGAGAGAAAGTAGGTTTTTTTATGTTTACAGAACTGCAGACTTGAAAAAAAAACAAATATTAAATCAATATACTATAACTAACCAAGTCTTGATAACCATGTAACTTTTTAAATTGCATTACTAGGTTTAGTTTAGAAAAGTACCTAATTTTTTTTTATTTATAGTGATTAAAAAAGTGATGGATAAATAAATATCCTCCGGCTTCGACTCTTCTGAATTGTTATACATTGTTTGAAGTATAAAATCTGAAATTTTATAAAGAGTTTACTGAATCTGGTTGAGTATCTTGAGTGGTTGAAACGGTTCAGAATGGTGTCGACTTCTATGACTTGTTTGCAGATGATGAAATCTTCAATTAATTTTAACGAAGTTAATAATCAAATTGAATTGACAAGGCAAGAGTCAGCCATTTTTAAATACGACAACGCTTGGCCACATGTTGCAGTTCCTGCCAAAACTGCATAATAATGGATAGGAAAATGCCTTATATACCCACTTATATACCAGACATATCTTAAGTCTTGAGATATTCCAAACCAAAAATTGATTCGGTTAGTTTTTGGGGATAAAAAAGGAAAAAAGTTTTACTAGCGAATTTATAGCACTGATAGAATGTTGAGAAAATATTGTAGAATTGCTAAGTGAAATTTTGCGATCAAAAAACGCTTGAAACTTACTTCAATCTCAGGGTCTACACTCCAAATTTATTCCCCTTAAACATTGACTGAAAAACATTGCAATTTATTGAAAGAACATTCATGTCTACTTTAACCATACTCATACTTTCATATATAGGGCAGCAGACCAAAGCATCGCGAACAATCTGTGCCGGTCAATGCCATACTTATTTTAAGTCTCAAGCATTATTTTTAAACCATCACGCCTTTGTATTATCGCGATAATCTAAATCATTTTTCCACTTCACTCTCTGACAGTAATTCTCCGTCCGAACCGTAAGGTCACGATTTGTACCGCGGTCCACATTTTCGTACCAAGCCGTAAGCATTCCAACGAGCACTGGTTTATGTGCGCTTTTCAAAGCAATGACACGCAAATGAGCTAGCTAATGTATTCATCAGCAGAAAACACTGCGGTTCCATTAGCGGAAAAACCTTACCGGGCTCGTTCGCGATGGTCATTTACGTGCCGTTTATGGGCCACCGTGTGGCGTTTATTTTGTTGCCCTGCCCTCATTTCCGCTGTTATCATAACCAGTATTGAGCATCTCCGCGATTGGACGATGGCGATGGTTGAGGTTGAAAAAGAATCTAATTAGGACATCCGTCGCCGACTCAACGGGGCGTGATATTGTAGGAACAATGTTTTACGCAAAATGGACCGTAACGCCGGGTGACACTACTGATCCGTTTTGCCTCCAAGTCCGAAGGTTTTGAATTCATTATGAGAGATTTGGATGAATTTATTTACCCAGAGGGAAGGAGGAAAAAGTCGATTTTTCATCGAATTCGCACCAATTTGCAAGCGCTCAGCAAGGATCATTGGATGAATGGAAAAATCTGCTTCCAAATATCTTTTTTGTACCTTGCAATCGTAACAACACTGCTGACCTTCAGAAGTCGTGACGTGGGATGCTAATGTTAATTTTATCCAAACTCCGCTTGGTTAATGAACCCATGAAACAGATAAGCGAATGATGGAGCTCGGCGGGGCTCGTTCCTAAATTTTCATAGTTAATTATGCATGCATAGTCACCAAAAAAACTGATTTCCATCCTTTTATCTCCATCCGGAGATTTGTTCACTGCGCGATGAAAATGCGATCATTATTCATCGTCAACTTGAAGCTCGTGTAAAGTGCCAAGTTACAAACCGCAGTTTTTACAACTTTTGCAAGACGGCTAGATGCGGAAGGATGTCTGTCCTGACGGCTTTCATGTTTCAATAAGTTAGATGGGATGGCATTACTCATCGGTTTCAATTTACCACTGCACAGCCTGATTTATGAGCACATTTTCCTACGTGAACTGAAGGAGCGAAATCGCAGAATCCTTTATGCAGTGTCTCAAGCGGGATAAAGAGCTTAAATCTTCTAGGAATGTTTGTGCACCTCCGAGCCGTCGCAAATATCTTCATTAGAGACTATAATTCAAGCAGACTGGCGGCGTTTATCATCAAACCACAGGCAAGCTCGGTTGAACATTGTGACAGAGCAGCAAAACAACGAAAACGAAGAAAAAAACGACGAAAACCGAAACCCGCTTCTAGCATTAACACGCGTGCACACGAAAATCGAAATCCGTGGAAAGTTTAACCTCCCAAAGCCAAAGCCTTTCCACCGTTCGGAGGGATTTTTGGAAATAATAAAGAAAAGAAATATGGGTTCCGCGCTAGTATGGGTGTGGGCAATAAGCGAAACATTTCCCGAAAATCGTCCTCGTACGCTCGCTGTGCCATGGGAAAAATAACGTCTGATTTTGGCAAACGGAAGCACGGAGCCCTGTGCGAGAGAAATGTGTCCGAGGATGGTGTCGGTCGCGGAATTGGCCGTGCTAGAGCCGGTTGAGGAGCGAAGAAAGCAATTACCGTGATTAATAGTTATAAGCAAGCGGCCAACACAAGGCACGGTGGGGCGTGGATTGCAAAGGTTTGTGCCATGTGGATCGAATTATCCTTGAACAATGTTAATCCCTGCACTTTGAGGTTTGTTTAGTGTCGCAATATCGAAGCTGTGCTACGGATTGTTGCCGTAGTAGGATGCGTGTAGTAGGGTGGGTGTGTTGAAGAATGGTTACGATCATTTACTGCTGAAATAGCTTTAAATTAGATATGGAATGTAATTAAAAACTTGATAATGCACTGTAATAACACAACAACACACAAGGAAGATTTTCTTCTATAACATATTGTAACAATATGTTAGAATTGTTGCAAAAAACGAAAAAGTAGTTTCAATAAATTTTACAAATTATATGGACTTTCGCTTTTAGTGAGACAAGAACCAACAAAAGAACATAAAAAACTGTTTTCAATCAAATGTGATTTTAGCTATACATATGTGCTATAGTTAATCAATTTTTAATTTATTCATGCAGCCTAAAGCAAATTTGGCTGCGTTCTTCTTACTCTCTGCTTCATTGGCTTTATTTTGCATTATTTTGTCCCAATTTTCTTGATAGAAAACACACCAGGCAATCAAAATCAATCATACTAACAGCACCCCCCACAAGATGTCTGTTTCATTGGCATTGAACAAACCACGAACGAACAAGGTCCACGATAGGGAAAGTCCACAGTTTTTACGCGGCCCAAAACACACACGACCCACCAGCGGGCCACATATCTTCTTATCAGCTTGCGATTTCCTACCGTCCCGAAACCCACACTTTCGAACATCCCATAAAGGCCTTTTCATTCGCGTGCGTTGCTCCTAACGAAATTTTTGGCGGCGCCCAACACGGCAATGTGAAGACGCGAAGACCATCCCGCGAACAAAACCCACAGGGATACAAAGCGAAAAACACGGTAAAAAAACAGAGATCCCATAACCATCGTTTGTTCGTTCCATTTGGGACCATTTATGATGCTTAAGACGGTGGCCGGTACCGCACCGGTTGAGAACCGGCTGAGTGATTTTCCGTGCCAGTCCCTCTAGCTTACGATTATGACCTCGAGCGGAACCATCATTACTTATTGCCAGGGCGTTCCGAAAGCTACCGTCACCGTTGTCAGCAGATTGTGGCGCTTCATCATGATTTTCTGCCGATGGTTTCCGATTTGCGAAGGGATGAATTCGCTTTCATGGCGGTAGAAAGTCGGCGCTTCTGGAACAAAGCTCTGATTGAGCAGTTTTGCTCTCTTTCTCTCTCTCTCTGCTATAAATAATAACACTTTTCCTGAGGTATTATGCTTATGTGGTCGATTTGAACAAGCTCATGCACTTGTATATTAAGAGCATGTTAGATTTCTAAATTACTTATAGCAATATAGAGGTATAGTATAATCAACTCGCTCAACATGTGTTCTAATACCCGAAAGGTTCTACGTACTGTGAAAAAAATAGTTTTGTTGAGTAATTAAATTTGCATTGCTTTTTTTATTGTAACACGGTTAGATCAAACGCTAACTCACCGGAGACATGACGATCCTGTTTTGTGCCTCTAATTTATGTCCATGCAAAGCAGGCAGTCGTTTCTTTCCCAGCTGGAAAATCGATTGAATCGAATTTCTTGATAGCTTTGGGACAAGTGGTCGTAAGGCTCAAGCATACCCTAAGGACCTTATTTACATTTAAGTGTGGAACGGGGAATTTTGGACGAGTCAGGACGAGTCACAGTCTTATCTTTGTCGGTGCATTCGTTAGGATGGGGTTTTTGCTTCCTGGGACAAATTTTCACATTTGTCTCACAGGATTTACAGACGATGAATTTGTTCAGGGATTGGAACCGTTTCATTGTAACTCGTAACATTGTAACGAACGAAACATTTACGACAGGTAATGACTAAGGTATTCTTGGAAAAAAGGTTTTTAGAGTGTTTCAAAATACTTCAAATTTTCGGAATTAGTATGCATCGAAGAATGTTTTTGAAAAATTGATCTATTGTTTGTTTGCATTTAGCAAGATCAATAAAATACAAATCGAAAAATAACTGCGAAAACTAAAAAAGTGTAATGTATAATGTATTATTATTCTATGAGAAAAAGGAAATATGAAATACATCATTACACTAAAGTTCCAAATAGATTCCAAACAGCATAACTTGAAAATCTGTAACATTTGGTCAAAAGTGTAGAAAATACGACGAAACCATCGGAAATTGATAAATGCAAAGCCAAGTTTGCAATAGCAACATTACGATTCATTAATAAAGAACATAAACCACACAATTTTTTAATGGAGAAACTATCTCATGTCCAAGTGGTGTGATGGATGCCTCCAATGTTGGCTTTCAAAAATGCATCATGGTCTGTTTGGCAAACCTTGAAAATTGTCCATCGAGCAGTTTCACCCATTTCCGCTCTGGAGTGTGGTTTTCGACGCTTCAGTGAAATATGTCGCATGTGGTGAGAAGCGCATCGCCAACTCGCACAAATCTTTCATTTTTCTCTCGATTGCTAACACTCATTGGATTAGCTATCGAACATCGTCCAGAGGTACCCTCGGCTGCATTCCATTTGGCACGGACAAGTTGGGCGTACGTGCCAACAAAAGCGAGCCGTTGATAAGAGTTTGATGAAATAAAAGTCACCCTATTCCCTTTCCTTGGCGTTTGGCTACCTGGACTACGCTTGTGTGTACGGTTGTCATTTAATCTATTTGGCCGACACGTTTTTGGCCGGATGTTGGCCAAATTCTCCATTTCCGGTGCAGTGTCTGGGGACATCGTGTTTTTCATTCTCTCTTGCGTGCTTGAAGCGAAAGAGGTTTCAGCGGTGGAGCAAGCAGAGGTTCTGCAATGGCGAAGAAATGCTATGTTTGTGTAGCTTAAGTGAAACTAAACGAACCGTACAAATACAAAGAGGTAACATGAATCTCGTGTGGTTCTTTTCAGGCTGTTCTTTGTATAATGAAATTTGCTGCAGCGCACCGGTGGAAATGAACAGATGCTCTTTTATCTTAACGAAATATTGTAAAGAAAATGACAAGCAAAGGTGTTTGATCATACCAAATCAAATGTTAGGAGTATACATAAGTTTATATGGTTTCGATATCAAAAAGTCCGCATTCCGCAACAAACGGTTGACCACCGTACACTCTTATGCTATCTGGGAACGCTACTATCTTTCATTACAATGCTTTTCCTTACACTATCAGTCAATAGTTTCATTCTTTTTTTTGCGACGGAGTACGAAAATAGCTTGAATTATGACAAAAACCATTTAAAAATTCGGACAGTTTATCCATCTTCCAATTGTTGTTTGAAAATAAACCAATTGTTCACGATTGAAAATCAAATGAACTTAGTCCTATTTCTTATGATTTTTTACCTAAGGATTTTAATCATTTTACAAATAATAGCAAACTACAATGTAGAAACAGTGTTACAGTATTGAAATGTAGCTTGAATAATCGTATCATATCACAAGTGTATATCCTGTATACAGGCTTTTATAGGACCTAGTGATACTACTTAAAAACTTAGGAAAAATGAGTCAGTTTTTTTTTAAATTAAACGACATGACAAATTGGGAATAAACATGTGGCATTGTCCACAAGTATCCCTAGAACCAAGAAAATCCGTTTACTATTCAATTGTGCATACCTATTAGTAATTCAACGAAGCAACGATCCAGCAATTGCAAACCGTACCCATTCCCCTGGATTCACTCGCCCGAAAAGCGACTCCACGGTGGTTGCATTTCTGTTGTGCATTCTTTTGTGTAAAATGCCTACGTCCGGAACAATGCATTTCTTCCCTTTAGCAACCACATCCATAACACAAAGAGAAACGTTTTCGCCGCTTCTTAATCATTCAAGCACACGCCCGAGCGCGAGACGGAAATGCCCGGCTGGATGTGGAAACAATTTCCTCCAGCGATTTGCATTGCGCTGTGGTTGGGCACCGAAAAAAAGGTATCCGTGACCACGTGACATGTAATTTCCGTGGAACGCTTTGTTTCATTCATTACACGTAGCTTTCGCTGGTGAGCGAGGCGTCGTTTACTCCCCGAACTATGCACGCTCTTAGCTTTCTCTTTCTCGTTTTGCAGTGGCAGCCCAAACACACATAACCGACCGCCGAATGCTACGCTTTCTTCAATTGCCTACACCACTCCTGGCCCGATGAAGCACGTTCTGACCCAAGCACAGGTTGCTCGAACGAAAGAAAAAGTGAACAACACCAAAACGCGGTAACGAGCATTCGGTGGGGATGGCGTGGGCACAACTCGCACTTACTAACTTCCGCCGGTGAAATGCGGCGGACGGTAACGATCGGATGCGAACGGGGTTAACTGGTAGCCGAACACCGCTTCCGTAATTGATCCCCAAACGAGAGCGGTGGCAGCTAACGACCGACACTTCCTTCGGCCGAGCTTCCCACGATGGAATGATAATGTGCACTCAGTACTTCCGGTGCAGGAGTAGCTAATTTTTGTTGCCCCCTTTTCGAGCTATCCTTGCAAGGGTAAAGTTTTTTCACCCGCTGCGGAAGAGGCGCTTCTTCAAGTGGCACTGAAGTTGTGCGGCGATGTACGACCCCCACACTTCCACGTTGCCCCAAGAGAGGGGAGGACATAATTGTAACTACTTTGACCCCACCTTCGGCCGCTCGCCGTCTGGCGTTCCCGCAAACGCCACGTTGTCCCTCCTCGGTAAGTAAATGCACACTAACGCAATCACTTGCGAACCAGCGTTCCCGCTCGTTCCATTGTATCGTAGCTGGTCTCCGCCAGCGTAAAGTCAACCAGGCCCGCACGAATCGGGACCACAGCCATTCCAGAAGGGCAATCGAGGCCAAAGGGCACTCAAGGAAAAGTGCGAAAGGTTGCTGGGAAATTGAATTAGCCGCCTGCTCCGCCACCGGGAGGACTTCGTGACGAGGGTCGCAATGGTCGGTAATTAATTGGTACACGCACCGCAGGACCGTCCGCCGGGCAAAACGCCTGGCCAGAGCGGGCGAAAGCAGAACGAAAGACACAAAATGAAACCTAATGTGTGCCGGGCACCGCAGCACAGACGTACCGCACGGACCACGAGTGAAACGTAAGACAAGCGGATCGCGTACCGCGTATCCATACGGAAGCACATCATTTACCAACTTAGTAAGACAACGTGGTGGTAAACGTGAAATGAAAAGAGAACAGCAACCAGCAGCAAATAGCTGCGGGTGCTAGGCTCGATAAGCGTGCAGATAGTCCGTATTGGAAAGGGCAATGAACTGAAAGGTGGGAACGCAATAATTCATTGCCCGCAGGGAAACACAGTTTGCCGCGCAAACTGGTTACGAGACACTTCCGAGCGTTTGCGGCGTTGATTGATGGACGAGCTTTAAGAGGGATGTCTAGAGAGTGTGGGAGCTAGACGGACCACCACCACACCACAAAACACAGGCCTACTGCTCGTAGGCGTAATGACGTAAAAGGGGGGGATGTACTAATTGAAAGATATCTTATCGCGATGGGAAATGGGAAGCGAAAATCCTTTCTACCATAGCACGTCGCTATTGATTGTTCGCGGAGGGATGGAATGGTAATTATTACTTTCACTGTATAGACAGCAAAGCTCGCTACTCGCTGCTGTTTACTGCAACGAGTAAATCGATGTCCTCCCGGCTGATGATGTGATGCATTAGGCTGATGGAGTTTGTACTGGGCTTGATGAAATGCTTCGTAGCAAAGCCATAATCATAATTAGTAAGCCGTATTATAATAGTAGACAAAATACGATACGATGACGATACGATACGATGACGGTTGAAATTGAGAGACCAAAACGAGGTTAGCAAAGAAAACGATGCCCTTTTAAGCATTTAAGCAAATTGATTTTTTGTAAATCAGAAACAAAAGCTAAAAAAATTAAAATTTGGTTTAAACAACAACTTATACGACCATTACTACCGACGAGATTTAAATTCAATCAACAAAAACTTTGTCTGAATTGTACGATAGCCCACCTCACTTGTATTCACGCAAATATACGTGGGCTTTACTGTTAGTTGTTTTCATTATTTTTCTTCTTTGGCACAACAACCTTAATTAGGTCTAGGCCTGCCATTTCTTGTTTTCTTAAATTTAGCAACTACAAGTAGCATAGATCCGGAGGGATGGTCAAGTTGAGATTTGTATCCGAATGTCTGTTTTTTAAAAGCATTCTGAACGGAAAAATAGATGCTTTCAATGTATTTGACAACATAAATATTAGTTTGCATGTACCATCATCTAGATCACAGACCCTTTTTAAGACTTTTTAAGAGTTTAGACATACAGGGAATGGATCAAACGCAACCCAACAACGGCTATGCTACGCTATGCATAATTTATAGGACCATTTCGAATTTAACATCAGTTACAACAGATTTAGGGAACGGCCGCAATTAACAGAATAAAGACTTGGAAATTTTGTATGTTGCGGGTTATCGTTTATGTTGGTCAATCCTTATCTCTTACATAGTAATTAAGAATGTTAAGCCATCTTTTGGCAGATTTTTTTATTTATTTACATATCTATTTATTGACTTTATAGCATTAGTAATAAGTAATTAAATCTATATCACCTTGTATGAATACCCTTACGCAAAGGTTGTGGACTATTGAACATTTTAACATGTTTTTTTGGTTAATTACAAACATAATTCTTCACCAATATTTGTACTAGATGTCGTTGGTTTTTACTGGAATTTTTATGTCATTACTTACTATTAACATTATTACCAATGTTTATTCATCATTTGAATATGTTCCAAAACCCGCTAATATTTTTAATTTGTGCATTAAAGTATTATTTTATTTCTTACATCATTTTTTTCAATCTTGTCCGGAAATGAAAGAACAGAAGTTGCGTCAGTTCAGTATTTGACCAAATATGATGTGATAAATTATGCTTCAACACTCCTCTCTACCATCTTTTAGCATCGTAACATTCAATGATTCATTGAGTTGCTCGCAAATTCCAGACCACCTCGAGAACATTCCGGTGACATGGAAGCATTTCTCCGAATAGCGTTACCGAGCGTTACAACGGGGATGGGTGTAGAAAATCGCTACCACAGTCGTGCTGGCTAAGCCGCCCGTTTTGCCGGAGTGTGGAAGTCCCATGCAAAGCCGAAAAAAATCACAATTTGGTCGGTCACTTTTCGGCTTCAACTGAGAATCCTAGCGTGAATGAAGATTAATGAAGTCTACTACGGTGGTGAGGCAGACTAGGTCGATAAGAAAACGCACAAAATAAGTAAAAAAAAGCCGCTTAAGCTAATCTGTCTCATCTTTCTCCGTTCAAAGTGGTTCAAATCGCGCCCGGTATACGTTCAGGCGGGACTAATTAATTAGCGATTCTACCGGTGTGACTTTTATTTCAAACGGTGTGCAGGATGGCATTGGAGCGATTGTCTGCTTCCCTCATTTCCTTCGGGAATAATTAATTTCACTACCGATGTACATCCGACGGTTCACCAACCACAGAGAGAGCACGGTGGCATTCAATCACTTTATCATCATCAACACCGCACCAACGTGGGTGCTACCGTACGCTGTGGGAAAACGAATACCGAACGGAGTTTGGATTAAACATCACCAATTCTGTACACCTCGAAAACAAAACCAATGCTCACTGCCTTCGACAAAAAACAAGGCAGCACACAGAAGTCACATCGGTAGCCACATCGGTAAACTCGTAAAATGAATATTTCATTAGCTTTTTCTACGGCTTTTTATCTTCTTTTTGTTGTAGACTTGCTGCACCATTTCCAGTGCACCGTGGGCGTTTTACGGTTTGAACACTTCGTCCCGGGAGATATTTGTGCAGTGAGTAACCTCCGACCGTTGTGCAAAAGTGAGCGTTGTGCAATTATGATGATAAAAAACGGAATGGAAATATCACATGGTGTTTTATTTACACTGCAAAATGCAACCAAACCTGTCATATTTGCTTGGATAAAAAAGAAATTGAAACGAATTAGAGAGAGAGAGAGGGAGAAAGCTGTTACAGCGATGAAATAAAAAAGCCGTACATTAGTGTACAGATCATACCGTTTCCCCGGAGCGACCAACAATAATCCAGTGTCCAGTGTTTTTGTATCCTTTTCAAGCATGACGTTCTCTCCACTATCTGTGATTTTATCGTTCACTTATTTCACACGATTGCTAAGCTATAGGTGTCGTTCATCCGACTAAGCTAAGGTATGGGAGAAATGTAAAACCACCAGGCGTCTCCATTGGTTCACGCGGCGTCTCCATTGCATTCCGATGGGAAGGTCCTTGCCAATCCCCACAGCTATGACATATCGTATGGCAAACAAAGAAAAAAACCAACAAAGGCAAAGGAATGAACATGCCACAGGAAGAAGACGATGCCTTTTCATCGGTGTATTACAAGTGGCAATGAACAAGCGAGGTGCTAGAATAATAAAAGAACATAAGCAGAATGTAGCGCACTAGTATATAAGCGCAGTAAAGATATCAAGATAATGCCCGACATGCAATTCAACGTTTTTTGTAGATTGTTTCACATCCAGCAGGTTGGTTAAACAATATTGGACGAGCGTGGAAAACAATGCAACTGCCACTGGGTCGATCATTCCTTCAACCGACGATGGTCCTCGACGCTGTCGAGGGCGAACCATGCCGTAGCTACTTGTACATAGCGACATAGCGCTACTCCTTGGAACCTCTTCATAGCAGCTGAAAGTGCTATACAAGGCTCCGTTTACCAAGAAAAGAACGCAAAAGAGAAATCTCCTAGTTAGACGACAGCATCTAGATCTTGCTAGCATCTAGCAAGAGTTTCGAGTGATTGTGAACGGATTTGAAATTTATAGACCCATTCAATGCAACACCGACAAACACGCGGTAAACGATGCTTACGAGAAGGAAGGAAAAAAACGTCGGTTGATACTGTGAAAGTGCAATGGAACAGTTTTCCATTACCCGTTTCAACGAGACTGCTGCGGACACGGTTGAACGGTAAATGAAATTCCCATTTCACACGCGTGCTGCACCCAACCCAACGAGGGGCCCACTCATAATCTGTGCAATAGTAATGCTATGTTGCATTTGCCCCGCTGCGTATTTCATTAAGGATGCATTTTATCTGTACGTGCATGCCGAAATTGTGCCCTGGCTGCTGCAGCCTCCCGGGGACAATGTGCAATGAATATTTTAAATCGGAACCGGCAAAACCGTACCTGTTTCGAGTATGCGCTGGTACGACACCGCACCTGAGCGGCGGTGGTAAAGTGAAAACATATTGTTTCAATATGCAACAGAGTTTTGCGCACGGCTTGGTGACTATTGATGATGGTTTTATTTAATTAGGAAGTCTAATCATGACTCATGGAGTGGAATTGTCGCGAACGGGTTATTGTTATTTGTTTTGAAATGAAGTTATTTCTGGAATGCGTATAGCGAACAAAAAACAATGGGCAGGATGCCATGTGAAACTATTAAATTTAAGGCAGCATAGCCAGACAACACTCGTTGAAAAACGTGACTAATTTTTATTTATGGTGAAAGTTGTGCAATTATCTCTTTTCCCTCAATTTAATATTTAACACCCCACACATAAACCACTGGGAAATATAATGAATTTTGGAGTTCCATACAAGATGGTTATGTAGAACGTTTGAATTTAGTAATTTTGTAATCTGTTGATGTTTTTTTAAATATTACTTCTTAAGATTTGAATAATTTCTTTAGACGGATTTGTAAGTCACAACAAGCATTCTTGAAGCAATTTCTTACAAAACCAAACTGCTCGTATCTTCCATTACGTAGAATTTGAAAGTCAAATGGTCAGTTGTAAATATGATTAAGTAGAGCGTAAGTATATCAGCCCTATCTCCCATCAGTTAAGCGAATCATTCCGATGAACTCTACTTCTTCTGCGACCTCTCCATTGCTGTTACCCATCTCATCAGCATTTGGGAGGTTCTTGTTTCGCTCGATCGTTTACACGACAAAACACCTCCTGCGCGGAGCAAAGACCAGAAAAGATTTCAATAGCAACGAACGAAGCTATCCGATGGTGTATGGAAACAATACCGAAACATCTCCACCGAACACACACACACACCGAACAGTCTGCATCGTTCTGCATCACCGCCGTCGAAAGACGTTTGTCAGCATTTCCATAATAAAATGCGCAAACTAACAACCCGCCGAGTAACGCCTGCAGCATTCGTGCTGATAAGGTTCCCTTCCCATCGACCCGAAAGCTATTGAAACGTTCGATGATGTTCTTGCTTACCATTTGGCTTTTTCCATTATTTAACAGAAACTCATCTTCTCGCTCCCTTCGGTCGGAAACGTCGATGCCAATCGTCTGCGAGCAATGCGGAACGATTGTTGCACTCGGTTGGCTTGTGATTGGGAGAACTTTCGTAATCTTTGCCCGAGCTCCAGTTTTGAAATTGACAATTTATTATTTTTCGAAGTGGGCAGAGCATAATCAGCATGCTGACCTATTTCAGCGTTCGTGAAAAGTTATGTGTGCATGTGTATGTGTGTGGGTATGTGTGTGGAAGATAATATTTCATTGGAATACAACGTCTGTATCGTGAAGAGCTGCAGATGGAGAGAAACATTCGAGCTCAATTTTTGTCAAATAACGAGCAACCCACTCCTGATTTTTCCGACGCAGTAGTCAGATTTTAAGAGACACTTGATAAAGTCGTACAAGCAGAAGTTATTTGTCATTTACCTTTGCGGAGAGTAGAAAATAAACGAGAAAAGCTGTCCAAGTTGATGGTTTGAAACAAAAAAAAAGTATTACATCCAAAGCACAATTTAATATTTTTTATACAATTTATATCGAGTTAGTATTAATTCACAAAGTTTATCTCTTAAAAAAATAAAAATAAAATGTTTAAACCTTTAGTTTCAACTAGTTTTTTTATATTACAAATATAATAATATTATGATTATGTCGTCCCTTAGCACCATGGAAAGGAGTAACAGTTGGTCATTACCATAGCATTTCATAGTACTCGTTTCCATAAACAAACACGGGCAAGCACGCGAGCCACTGAAAAACAAGGACTACCGGGTCATTCACTTTCGCTTTGAAACCCCTAGCCGTTTTTTAAGTCACTCACGTGTTCAAATGTGCCGGTGCTTAGCCGTGGAGAGAAATTTATGATTTCGTGCCAGAGGTAAATTTGGCAGTGACGCTGCAGGTTGCTGTGAGAAGACCTGAAGAAACTCCAGACCTTACTCCAGCAGGGTGGACAACATTTTCGAACCGTTCACGCTTTCAGTGATCACAATCACATGGTTCTCCGCTCGTTCACACCTTCAAGACGCGGCATTTTTGATATCAAACATACCTGGCTGAAAAAAGTTACAATATTATTTTTCTTCATTTCCGTTGCATTTCCGGTCCAAGGTAAGGTAGGGTGGTCGTATTTAAACCTTTAAGGTCGTACTCGCAATACACATCTACACTCTGTTGTGTTAAAACAGCGATAGTAGAACAAGGGAACAGGGTACGATCATTGTCCATGTACATTTTGTTCGTTTTTGTATACCGTTCTGGAAAGTTGTTTTTTTTGCGCAATATTCAATTTCTATGTTATCCTTGCATTCGTTTCCGAGTCCATATGAGCTGGCATATTCCCAGCAGAAGCTTCTAAAGGAACAGCGAAAAGCGAAATGTGCGCATTGCACGGCGGCAAACTTTTCGATGCAACAGAAGCAAAAGCGATTAGAATGAAGTTTTTGTTCTTCAATTTTCTAGATAGTCACGCCAGTGCACTACTGCAGCAGTTTATTGAAGGTGGGTTGATATTTGAAAAATAATGTTTTATGTACAACGTATGAAACATAAATGTACGACCATAGATGCACGACAGATCCGACAGATAGATGCACGACCTGCTTTATAGTATTAAACTTCAAGTTTTGAATTACTACTAAGTTGTAGTTAGTATAAAGATACGACTTTCCATCATTTTCCATCATACATTTTTACAAACACAATTACTATTTTGTCGCTGTTGTTACGTTTAACATAACGACCATGTAAGAAAACTCGTTTTTAGGATATAAATGTGAAGAGAGTAAGCGGACAACTTCAATTGTTCAACCCGAACTTCGACTTTATTTCACGTCTGCTATCGACCACGGTTGTCTCGCTCTATCCCTATCCATGCACCATCATCCCTTTTACACTAATCGCTATCTCTATTACATAAATAATTATTTAAATTCATTCCTAATTGCAGGTAATATTGAACGACCTTGAATACTGAAGGCATATTTTCAAATATTTTTTTGCATGCATTTTTTGCATTCAAATATATCTTATTGCATGCGTCTGATAAACCTGCCATGCAATTTCTCAGAATGTCGAAACGAAATTTTACGTGACTGTAATTTATATTGGAAAAGGTTATTTTTCTGTATTACTATTCAACACACAATCATAGAGGATACAAAAAGGAAGAAACCAAAGGTATGATTCTTTTTAAATTTAATTCCTTAACCGAGATAGATACTCTTACCAGATTTTCGTTGGAATCTCTAAAGCAAAGCATAAACTTAAATATGCTAATTTCTCCCAGTCAGCAACGCGTTTAGCAGCTCCGCAAAATCGTTTCCTGATTGAGAAGCAGCACAGCTATGGGGCCTTCCTGACCTTGGCTGCCAGGAAATTACGCTACAATTTGCGTCTTTATCCTCCGCTGCACGGCCACTTCATGCTAGCCACTGCAATGCGGCCCAGTTGCGTCAATGACCTTAAGTCAGATTCCGAACGATAAACGCTGCGAACGGAATCATCCCTCCACCTAAGCAAATAGGAATGTATTTTCTCCACAACTTTAACTCAAAACTCGCTCGTTTGGAACGTTTTCGCTCTTTGACGAGCGTTTTAAACGCACCACGATCGTTAGAAATGTGAAAAAGAAATAGAAAAAAAAACTTTCCATCAACGCGTACCTGTTGTGCTTTTCGAGCGAATTTGTTTAATTGAATGAACGACCGAGGAAGAGAAGG
The DNA here is from genome assembly GCA_000349145.1 of Anopheles dirus. Taxonomy (NCBI): domain Eukaryota; kingdom Metazoa; phylum Arthropoda; class Insecta; order Diptera; family Culicidae; genus Anopheles; species Anopheles dirus. The sequence goes on from KB672946.1 coordinate 880,695, forward strand.
GCGAGCAGATTCTTTGCAACTTGAGATTGTAATATCATTATACTGCTCGGTAGTTTCACGCCAAAGAGCAGCGAAGAAGATTTTTTCCTCTTTTTCTGTCGACTGTGATTAATCACCGGACGCTCCATGGAGGGTAAATACCGATGAAGAAACGATGGGCGTTGAAAAAGTAAATATCGACGGGTTTACATCGGTCCATGCGGGAGGTGATTTATGGGAGGACTGTATGAAAAAAATATATTTTTCAAAGAGTTTTCAGTTTCATTTTTGTTTCTTATTTTAAGCACTTTTGTGAAAATGCGCACAAAGGCTTGTCAGAACTCCATCGCAAGCAGATGTATAAATACAATCACCATTGGTTTCGGTGATCGTTTCCGTCGCAAGTAACCCGTTTTGTTCCAGGGTGGGATTATCGTTAAAAACACATTCAGCGAGCGATGTCAGGCGAAGAAACGAATTTAGATGTTGAAAAGCAAAGTGACACAAGCTGCATTATAGCTACCGGCAAACAACGATCCCAAACGTCGCTAAGGTCAAATCCCCTTTCCAAAACCGGTCTAAGACAGGATTGTTGAACCTTGGACATACAATCCCTTTTTATGGGAAAGAAAGGATGTTGTTGGAAGCGAGTTTTATGATAACAGTCAACAAACACAAACACATCGATCCCGTTGGATTAACAAAAAAAAAACACCCGGTGGTGAAATGGCGAGCAGAAGAACCGAGTTGCAGAGCAGCGAATTTTGGAAGTTATGAAAAACTTTATGAGGATGTTCGCTTACTCGCTTTTCGTGAAATGATAGACTCACATATTCCTAACGATTGAAACGTGATCTTGGCTCGTAAAGATGCCATTAGGATACCCTTTCGAAATGTTTCCCACCCCCCTATATGCGCTCGGTATGGGTGTTACGTGTGCGAAATTTCTTATCCTCCACTGTTGGACCATATTTTGCTGACCTGCCGATGGGTTTATCAAGCCCGAACATCGGAACGGTTTTGCCTCGGGCGGAGATAAACTACCGGCCGGGACCGTAGACTCATCTCATATTCCTGTTTCATCAACTGAAATCGTTCGTACCACGAACGGCAGCACACGCCCGGCCACTGTTTGGGCCAAGACACCTTGGATTGTTTCTGTTCGCACCGTGTACCGTGTAGAGGGCAAATGAATGGGTAGAAGGGTTTCAAGTACAGCAGCGCGCAGTGCACTGCTCTCGAAATTGAAGCCCCGATAACATCCGCACCGATGGAATGTGACGTTTCGCATTGCGAGCAGCGAATCGTACCGGAGCATATATGGCTCAAAAACGGAACGATGACAGGATGCAAAAGTGAAAGGATGCTCACTAAACCCGATCCGGTGGGTGGTTTAGAAACCAATCGATCCGTATCTAGCGCTGCTTCCACCCGGTTGGACACGGCTAGGGCGGGGAGAACTCGATCGATTCGCTTTGTTTGAGTGTTTGAGTTTCCGGTCAGTCACCGATTGTGGCGCAGAAGGCAGAAGGGACACTGCATCACGCTCGACTAGACGTTGCTCAACCGCAATGCAGCAGCCAGGTTCGGTTGTTTGTGTGAAGATAGTTTTCTCAACGGGTGTGCTAACACTAACGGTCGGATGCATTGAATTTGGTGTCAATCGACACATAAAAAACTTTTTGTGTGGCATTTGCACGCTCATTTTTCTAGTTTTATAATCCGTTTAATTTCTATTGTTACTTTTTCCCAAAAATAAAAAATTGGCATCAGAAATGACATCACTTAACATTTTATTTTGTTGAAAATTTATTTTTTTGACTATCAATTATAAGAAAAACAATTTACTAATAGCATACATAGAAAAAAAAAACATTGTTGAGAAATGAACCTGAAGGTGTAAACGTGGGAGTTTTTCACATATGGGTTTTTGTTAACGTGCAAATACACGTAGCGCAAAATTTCTCGCTGATAAATTTCTCGCTATAAAGTGCATATATAAAAAACGGACGTTAAAAAGGGCCGTTTTTATGTATGCACTTTACAGCGGGAAATTTCGCGCTACGTCTATTTGCACGGTTACTTGTGCGGTCGATAGTGGTGTAATAAAAAATGGAGTTAAGTTAAATCGTTGAAAGTGTTAACACGTATGGTATCACCAGTAGAAAGAACAAATTTTCCCTAAACAAACATGAATTATGGTTTGAATAAATGCAATGCACAATACAATCGAAGACTGATCAATGAAAATGTTTCAAATTATAAGCTTAAACCATGATTTTGTTTATATTATCATTCTACTTCTTATTTTCAAAATTGAAGTGATGTGATGCCATGCCTGCAGTTTTAACCGAAAATAATGTTTTTTTATGCAAATGGATGAGTATGAGTAGAGGAGTAGTTTAGTGACAATGGACACCAAATTTGCACCAAGGGAGTAACAAGTAATTTTTTTGCAAAAATATAAGAATTTAGGCGAAAACCGCATGTCCATAGCTTTAAGCCTTTTCGAGCAATCGAAGCTCAACGTTGCAGAAATTTCTATTGACGTCAAATTCGACCGTTAGTGTTAACAGAAAACCCTGTTTGTGGCCAGCGTTTGCGTCACGTTTGTGGTCGGAGAAGTAGCTTTTAATTGTAAGCATCAATTTATGCGAGTCTGAACATGTGTTAAATTTGTTTCGTCATTCGATGACGTTTGGACGGCATTTGTTGAATTTTCAATTATCAAATCTTATCGAGAAGCTTTCTGGATGCTGAATGCTGTAATGTATAAGGATGTCATACCATTTTGATCGTCGGTAGTCATGTCATAGAATTGGAGAGATGTTAAACAACAAACTCTTTCAGTTCAAACTTTCAACAACAAACTCTTACAATGCCACAATCATAAAGTAAATTTGCAGTAGTTTAAAGAAAAAGAATAGAGCTGTCCGTATATTTTTGGTAACTTTCACCGTTTGAAACTTAGACTGGCATCATATCTGGGACGCTTATAAATTTTCACCAAAACGAATAATAAACGTAGTTATAGCATGATACCAGCCCGCCTCATGCAAATGCCACACAATCATGATTCGATTTTTATGGGACTCCACCACAACTGGTACCACGCAATACACGCACGAGAAAGGTCCACGTGCGCGGCGTCCCACATACACCGGACGACGACGACGACGACGACGTTTATTTTCGCATATCGCAATCGAAAACTATTTTGTACGAGAAAGAAAAAGAACCCAAAAAACGCGAGTCCAAAGCGGTCGGCGGCGGATGTCGGCCTCTCGTTCACCGGCTATGCAAAGTAGAATAAATACGCAACTAGCAGTGGGACGGCAGATGGCTAAATTTCGCCATAATCGTTGTGGCGAACTGTGGGACAATATTGGATACGATACGACAATCCCGACTGGAAGAAGACTAGCAACATAAGCAAAGTCCTAGTAGGGATGTAGTTTTCACTATTTGCTTCGTTCGCGACCCTTGTTTTGTAGATTTCATCTTTCTACTTCGGACATGATTTGAGCATTAAAATAAATAGTTATTCTACAAGTGTTTGAAATAACTAAAAAGCGTTTGTGCTGTTGCATGAAGTATCGGTTAACTGATGAAACCTTTTCTCAGAGCTAAATGCAATTGCAAACAACACACAGACTATTCATTAAACCCAAACAGCCAGATGAAGACTGAAACCACAAATGTACGCTCCGAGAAACATTAGATACGAGCCCACTTATGCAAGACGTAAATCATCCCTATCGTGGGGAGTTACATTTTCCATCCAAGTTATCGAGAACTTGCCGGTAGTAGCACACGAACAGTATAACAAACCCACACATGCATTCCCGTGGTTCGGTCCTGGAAGAGATAGCTCACTAAAGCCCCAAAGTAAACCGAGTGTGGATAACGCGGACAGGCAGATGATTAATTTGTCGTTAGTTTTAATGAGTTGCAAAGCAACTGACTCATATTGTGGGATGTTGACAGCTTTTCCCCGATAAGAAAATCGTTGCGAATCGTGGAAGTGATTAATGAGCCCGCTTCGGGGAGCTGGGAATGTTGTAAAGCAATAAAAGTCCGTTTGATGGACTGGGTGTTAAATGGCAGCAACGACGCGTAATGGAACGTTTAGAAGTATCTTGAACAGATGGAACAATGATTTACTATATATACTGATTTACTTGAATCTCAATTATCAGTTTTCATTCTTCGTATTATGTTTTTGTTGTAAAATATAATCCCATTTGTTGGTATATCTGTATAAAGTATAGATCCATATTCTTTTGAAAACATATTACTATTGACACCACAATAAGACCAACCACAATTTCGAGAGAGAATCTTTTGAAAGATTAATCTATTTTCCCATTGAACATTTGTTTCCGTAAGTAGCAAATCATACAGCGGCTATACACTTGTTTCGAAACGAATCATCCGATGATTTCAACAAAGTTTCTTTACTTGCTATACATCAGAGTTACTCTTTCACAGAGCACACTCTTTTCAAGAGAACGCAGGTTTCGGATGCTTTAATCTGTCTTGTTGGTCTCTGTATAATAGAAGTAAACAAGAAGAGCAAGACCTGATTTAACATGGTTTCTTAGGTGTCAGCTACAAAACATAACCCCCTTCGTTTTTAGCTAAACCCTGCTTAACTGGCCGTAGTTATGGCTTACCACAACATGATATGCTAATTGCTGCCATTATCGAGCCCAACTCGAAGCAGAGATCTTAGTGTGAGTTTGGATCAACCCGCTTTTGAACTTCAAAACTTTTATAGTTCTCCTTCTTCCCTGGCACAACGTCATCAACTACATCTAGGCTGGCAATTTCTAGCTTTCTTTAACTTAGCTATTACCAGAAGCTTGGATAGCAAAGGCTTGCGTACGGGCGGACAGTCCAGTTGAGATTCGAGCCCACAACCAGTGATGTGTAAGCCGTTGCTCTTGAGCACAGGATCATACGACCGTCCTTGTGTACCGCATCTTATTTAGCGCTGGAGTTTTATTAGGCAATCAGTTTTTCTTATTAGTGAGCTCATAGGAAGTTTATATCATAAAGTTGTAAATAATACTCTTGTAAAACATTCAACGTTGTCCTATTAATTTGACTGTCCATTTAATTGTTTAAATATATCTATCTGCCGAGTACTGTCATCTTCTGTACAAGTACAAAACGGACATGTATTGTAAAATGTATATTTGTAAAATGTATTCAACAAACTTAAATTGATAGCACTAGATAGTTTCGGAGGTAAATAAAGCAGAACAGAGACAGCATGGCACGCAACTACTTGAAACTGAAAGCACACGTATGCAACAGTGCAAGACATAACAACACTCTACCTACGCACGAATACAAAACACACGTAAAATTCAACAAAATACACAAACCCGAAAGGCGCTAGCTATGCGAGCTAAATCGTAGGCCAAAACAAAACCCACACTTACCGCTGGAGTTATGATTCCCGTTGTTGTTGTTGTTGTTGTTCCCGTTGTTATGGTGTTGGTTGGCCACGTGCTTTTGTCCATCCGCGTGCCCCACCAGTCCGTGTGCGACGTTCGGTGGAAGCTTTCCTGGCACTGCCCCCACGACACCGCCCACCACCGGCAGCGAGTTGGCGTGCGTCAGATTGACCGGGTGGGGCCCGTGGTGGCCACCGATGGGGCCGTGGTCGGCCGTCGTCTGGATGGCGGACAGCGGTATCGCAAGGCAGTTGTTCCCGGGGGCCTGCAGGCAGTCCTGCTCCGATTTCGGCAGTGGCGAGTAGGCGATGATGGACCCCCGGCCTGAGGATGGACTGATACGGTTGTACCGTCCACCGGTTAGCTTGTCACTCATCTTGCGGCGGTACTACTGCGGCGCGCTGGACGGCACTGGTCGAGGTTATGGTCGGCGCACGACGGATGGATCCGGCGGGTGGTCGGTGGCAGATCCGGCACGTGCCGATCCCAACTGCACATTCTCGGCTGTTGCCGCACTTCTAGGACACGGTGGCGGCGCGCTGCTGTTGCATACTCGCCCTGGACGCGTTGCACATGCGACGGGTCGTCGGAATAAGCTGAGATGCTCTCGAATCACGCACTCGCCCCAAAACACCCGGTTGGCAATGACCCTTACGGACACGGTGACACCATGAAGCGATGCTCTTGAAAATAAAACATTCGATTTCTTAAATCGCACAGTGTGGTTGTACGGCACTAGACACTTTATGAGTGAAATTCACAGCACACTAGAACAGAAAACCATCACACGAGCTTTCTCGCGTTGTGCAATGCTTGCGATAAACTCGTTTTACGAGCGATAAACACGCGCTGTGCAGTAGCAGCAGTAGCAGACAATTAACACTAACCTCCAAGTGTGAGGACACCTCTCATTGTTTCATCATTCCTATCTCTTTCGCATTCTTTTAAGCGTACACTTAAAATGTATATTTATCCATTTGATATTTTTTTGCTAATTATTGAAAGTGCATCCCAAATTATCATATATCTCTTTTCTAAATTGCATTGAATCTTCGCGCTTGCAGGAGCACTGGTTTGTTGTCACTTTCACATATTTTTCGCATTATCCGTACAATCCCTCGAAGCCGTCTCAGCAGCCTCGGTGCAATCCAACAAAACAGCCGTAGCATTTCACTTACTCATCCCATTTTAATCCCCCCGAGTAGAGGTACACCTCACACTGCCACACATTCGCATGGTGTGTCGAGGTTGTTTTTTCGGAAAGAAATTTCCGTTTTTCCTCTATAATTAGATGGTACGACGGGCAGAGTAAGTAGCATCAGAAATCATCTGGTCGCAGCATCTCTCGTTTTCACTCTGTCATACAAACACACTCTCTCTTTCTCTCTTTCTCTTTGCAGTACGTTCTATGTTATCTGCTCAATCAGCTCTATGTTTATCGCAACCTTTTGCTTTCTTTTAAGATCTTGCTAACTGCTCGGAACACACGCACACACATAAGGCAACAACAGTTTGGTTAAAAAACTGTGAAATTTAAATGTCTTTACTAGAGCAAACCAGGCTCGGGTTAAGGTTACGGGAAGAGTTGTTTAATGTTTCGCGAGTTGCTTTAAGATATCGCAAGTGCATGATTTTTACCATTGCAATAACATTAATTTCAACATTAAATTCAACATTTTCCCATCAATCAGGCAGGAAACGTGCACATAATGAACCAAAACTCTGGAGCGTACAAAGAATGTTCCGTAGGGAAGGCGGTAGGTAAACAAGATTGCGTATCTTCAATTGTGCCACAAGCGAACAGTATGAAAAAATCACACATTATCGAAAATGCCACCTCCGCGCAACACCGCGGTTTCGCACACCTACACTACGGTAAAATCCGTAAACCGCGTGCTCGCCAGCCGTCGTGTGGCGCATCCGAGCCGAACGGAAATCCCGGCGCGCGAATCGCAAAGCTACCGAATACCGAGAAGGCGTACAGGGGGGAGAAGAGCAGAAGCAAAATCGAGGGAAAAAACACGGTCCCCAACCGTAGCGGGCGGCCGTTGGTGGAGCAGAACAACAAGAAAAACAATATTACACACAACACCACGCGATACCGTCGTTGTACACACCACTACCGGAAGGACGAAAACTACCGCACAGCTCGGAAGCGTTCCAACGACTACTACGTTTGTGGCTTTCGAGGAAACGAAGCTACTGCTGGTGCACGAGAGCACGCTGAACGAGCGCGCGAGAGATAAAATGGGAGAGCCAGGCAAGGATTGTACATAAGTAATCAAGCAAGCCTTGGTGCTCCTTTCGGGGAAGAGAAAACAGCGCGTATCCACGTCGAGGCTCGCCATCAGGGGAAAATGCCGAACGACTCCCGTACGAAGAAGGACCATCAAACGAAACGGGTCAAAAAGCGAGTGCGTCTGGGCACCAATGCCGGTCTACTGGAGGATGCTGGAGTAGATCCTTGTGAAATGATGCTCCATGAGGTGTTCCACTGAAGGATCATCTTTGGTTTGTTGTTATTTAGAGCTGCTTTGCGGGAACGCAAAGACCTGGCCGTGTATACCTCAACCTTGCAAGGTTCGATGCTCACTTATATACGTGAGTATGCAGTGAGCAAACATCGGTGAGCAAACATCTCCGCGCGTTTGTAGCTGGGTCTTTTTTCGATTAAAGATTGTTTCGGTTCTGCACGTCAATGCCGATTTCGTCGGACAGCTGATCTAGAAACATGTGTTTCAAAAAGCAAATATGCACCGTATGCTTGAGTTAGCATGAGAGATTTCTGCGATGATATCGTTCTAACTGACGGTCAGGGCTAAAAAAACCACTAAAGCATACTTTCTGGAGAAATAGAAGAGTGACTAAATAAAAAAGCTCAAGTATTGTTGGGAATAATTACGGAAAAACTGGTTCGTTCTAGTAGCCCATCAGAAATGATCTGTCAAATCAAGCGACAGCAGAATATCACATAGTTTAAGATCTCTGATCGTGTTTATTCTATGTCTAATATCAGTACATCATAATATGTCTTTTCTATAAATGATTGTAGTCAGAGTGTAGCTGTTAGTATGCTGTTACCATGCTGCGTTATTTAGTAGTTTGCTCACGAAACTGTTCCCTTTCGGAAAGGTATTTTTCTAATTCAATCCTACCAAACAAAAACTATTGACGTATAAGCTACTGTGTCTGTGTGTTTCAGCCCTGCGCTATAAGCCTACGGTTGAATTTCCTACATAAATGGAATTCGATGTAATATGGCATTATGGGGTTTCCCCCTCTCCAGGTTAGGGAAGGAGAGTCCGTTTTGTTACATTGCCCGCTCAAACCGACATTATCCGGTAGAGTGACAACCAGAACACCTTGATCAGCAGTATGAACACGAACAACGTGCCGACGACGTTGATGGCGAGCGAAATCACGTCGCGTTTGCTCTTCTGCGGTATCCGCTGCTGGATCGTGCCGTCCGTCAGCAGCGTGTTGACGATGTGCTGCCCGTCGAAGCCATAGCAAGGCATAACGTTGATGAACGCCAGACCCAGGGCGAACACGGTCACGTACTTGAGCAGCAGCTGGATCGAGTCAGCAAAGCGGGGCGCAAACACGGCCGTCTTCGGGACGAAGCGCGAAATCTGGACCGTGCGCGTGGCGTCCCCCGGATGGCCGATGTAGATGACGTCCGGTTTCGACTCACGCCGTATCTGCATGATCGTGGTGTAGTTGTTGATGCTCGGCTTGAAGCAGTGCCCCTCCGAGCACTGGCCGTTGTGCTGGCAGTAGCCGAAGCTGTTCTCAATCGTCTTGCGTATGTTGAGGCACATGTGCTGCGGCAGCGCCACATCGTCCTCGTTCGCGTCCACCATGTACTCAAAGCAGCTGGACGCGGTGTTCTCGCTACCGCAGCACTCGATCAGCCCATCGTTTTTGTGCGACATCGGTACGGATTCGTCGTTGAGGTGCACGAAGTCCGTCGACACGCAGTAGGCGGGCGGCGAGTGGATTGTCTGGAGGAGACATTCGTACCAGCTTTCCTCGTGGTGGATATCGCAGCTGTTGATCGACTTGATGATGTCACCGTGTTCCAGCCCGCGCGGTCCAGCCATCGGGGAATTGTTTTTCAAAGACGTCACTATCACCGCATCATTGGTGCGATAGACGGCCGAGAATAGCAGCGGTGTGGAGATGAACAGCAGGTACGTGAACAGCCCCAGCAGCAAATTGTGCCAGATGCCGGCACACAGCACGCGTAGTTTCTTCCACAACCGTAGCGTGTTTAGCTGGTCCGAGTCGAGCTGCGTGTACGCCATGGGAATTATTAGCAGCACGTGTAGCCCAAAGCCTTTGATCTGAACATCCTCGAGCACTGCGGCTAGCCCGTGGCCGAGTTCGTGCACGACACTGTTAATGGCCAGCGCCGCAACGTAGTAGCCGATTTCGTTGATCGGCAAATTAACGCCCGGTATCACAAGATCGATCTCAACCGTGCGACGTTCGGGTGTGCGGGCATCGGCCCCGCCCGCTCCACCGGAAGCGACGACACGGGCCGACTGTCCGTGCAGGTTCGTCTGGAACGAGGACACCACGATCATCACCACGGCGAACGGCATCATCAGCAGGCTCAGGTAGACGCCGATGTTGAAGCTACAGTCGAGTATTTTCGGATATTTCGTACTCCATTTAACGATGGATCGATTCAGAGCCGTGGTGTGCCACTGCAGGCGCAGGAACTTAACCGTCAGGCCGGTCCCTCGGAGGAATGCATCGTAAGGGTAGTGCATGCAGCTCTGCAGATGAGCGTTATAAAATGTAAGAAATGACTGCACATTGCACGAGCCCGCGTTTTCCTACCTTGAAAAAACCATCGAAAAACAGGAGCACCACGTAAAGCAGCACCACAATACCTAAAATTACAATCAGCTCCATGTCCGGTAGTAGCTCGCTCAGCGGTAGCACTACGTTGGTTTGCGGTTGTGTAATTTCAATGGAGCATTTTATACGGGGATAGTTAAGAAACTCTTATTTTCCTAAAATCACCGGCAAATTGCATTATTTTGTATGTTTTGGTTTTTGGTTTGTCATTTTTTTTATTTATTTCTTCCTATGGGCTGTTATCTGTCATAATCGTTTGACGCAATGCTAAAGCGGGCTTTACACGTCTGTATAACGACCTGAGAACCCAGTGGGACAACTGTCAAAGTTCTCACTTGGCCGTTCCTTGTTTTCATACCGAAAAATATTAAACTACACCAGTAGCAAAATCTCACGATTTTTCAAATTTTCGACCCAAATTTCGACCCAAATCTCGGCCGCCGAAATTT
>KB672946.1:893442-924785 GCA_000349145.1 Anopheles dirus
CACAGCCGTTTTGACAGCTGAGGCTAAATTGCTAAAAAAAAGGTCGATCGCTATGACTACACCTCCTATATATCTCCTTGGTGAGAAGCAGGCGAGAAACCCCTTCGTTTGACGTCTCGCTAGATCTTCTCGCATCGTGCTCAGATCGTTATATGTACAGTCAAGTAAAGTCCGCTTCAGATTGTTAGTTGGGTACTGCCGGCCGTCACCTAAATAAACCCCGATAATAACTGAGAACTCAAGACATCATCATAAACACTGTCAAGCAAAGTAGAAGAAGAAGAAGAAGTGCATTTTCGCGCGTGCAAGCAAAGACGACCGACCGTAAAGAATTGTGGTGTGCGATTAATATCTGTTTCCGTTGTTCCCCGCGTGCATTTTGCGTTCCCCGTTGGATGATGTGTTTCAAGGCGGAGCACCAAACTAGACCGACGCGGTTGCTGCTGTGGAATTAAAAAAAAAACACGGTCGTGATTGAAACGCGGAGCTCGAATATCGCGCGCGGGCTATCTCTCTCTCTCTCTTGCTGCCCTTCCCGTTGTTTGTGCAGTGCTGGTGCTAGACGGCTGCTGCTGTCATTCGGTGAAACGGTAGTTTCCCCCCTCTACACTCTCCGCCGCGCATTTTCTCACTAATGTGATCCGCATTTTCCAAATGAAGATGTTCCCCGGGACGCTTATATCGCGGCTAAAGCAGTTGCTAACCGGGGGTGGAAGCGAGGGCAACGATCGTAAGCGAAAGAGTGTGGTGCCGCTAGACATCGAGTCGAAGAAACCTCGACTGACGACACTGTCTTCGATTCCAGTACCATCGGTGGAGGAAGCTTTCCACAGCAAGCGTCTGTACGGTGGGCACAATACAGTGGCGTCGGCGACGGCGAGTGTCAAACAGAACGGTGGGGGGTTTGCAAGCTCGATGGCAAACGCCCGCCGATTGAGTGAAATCACCGACATGTCCCGAGCGAACCAACATGGGTACGGGTCGCACCATATTCCCACGCTCTCCGGTTCCTCCATCCACCGCACACCACTGGGCGGTGGGACAGAATCGCGTCCGCTGGCGTCCAGGCGCAGCAACAACGGTCCACCGAACTTGATCCCGATCCAGTACACCACGCTGCGGTCATCGTATGGGCAGCAGCGGGGTGGCCACCCGCCGAAACTATTCGCCGGCACCGGATCCGGTCGCACCGAGCAGAACAGCGAACACGTTCCAACGCTGGTTCCTCTTGGAATGTCGTCGACACGCGGCGACACCGGTCCCGTCCCGGAACTTACCAGCGAGTTTCGCAATCTGCTGCGCTCGAAATACAGCACCACTCCATCGACCGGATCGTCCTCCGGGTACATGGCGGCACTGGATCGAGATCTGCTGGCGCAGCAGGAAGCACGGAAGAAGTATGAGGCGTTGATGAAAAAATTTACCCCGATCGCGAACGATCCGCCGCCAACCGGTGCCTACGATCGGTTCAAGCGTAAAACCATGAACGGCAACATCCAGCGGTCGGCAAAGGCGGGCTCGATCGAAACGCTCGCACTAACCGACGATGAGGATGACGACAACGACGGCGACCGGGACGCGAGTGACGACTGCGTGGAGGTGGTACCGGAGGCAGGCAGCAGCACCAGCAACATCGGTCGCCTGTTCACGACGATCGACCCCACGCATTTCAACCTGACGGAGGATACGAAACAGGAACAGTCATCGCTGGAGCCGGTGAACACGGTGCGCGAGCGTTTCCAGACGAAACAGGTCTTCCGGGACAACATCATACAGGATGTGCAGCAGCGTTACGGTTCGCTGTTCAGCGAGCGGAAATTGCTGATCGAGCAGGAGAAGGAGCGGCTGAGCAGCCTCAAGAAAAACACGCAAGCCCAGGAGTCGGAGATGCGCAACAAGATGCGGAACTACGTGTGTGCGTTTTACACGTTCGACGTGCTGGACGAGACGCAGATCAAGGAGTCGACGCCGGAACCGGAGGAGGTGCCGCTGCCGGTTCTGTCGAAGGAGCATCTGGAGCAGATGCACCGGAAGCTGCGCACCGGCAACCAGCTCGTGATCGAGAAGTTCAACCTGCCGATAACCGGCAACGATCTCGTGACGCTGCAGGGAATGAACTGGTTGAACGACGCGGTCATCAACTTCTACATGGAGCTGCTACGGGAGCGTAGCGAGCTGAAGCGCGACCAGGGTCTGCCGAAGGTGTACACTATGAATACGTTCTTCCTGCAGCGGCTGCTACAGTCCGGCTACGGGGCCGTGCGCCGCTGGACGCGCAAGGTGGACCTGCTGGCGCACGATATAATCGTGGTGCCGGTGCACGTCGGCGGCATCCACTGGTGCATGTCGACGATCGATCTGCGGCGGAAGACGATTCACTACTACGACTCGATGGGCGCTCCGAACAACGACGTGCTGAACGCGCTCGAGAGCTACCTGTGCCAGGAGTCGCTCGACAAGCGCAAAACGCCGTTCGATGCGGCCGGCCTGACCAAGCAGAACGTGCGCGACTGCCCGCGCCAGAGGAACGGCAGCGACTGTGGCGTGTTTAGCTGCATGTTTGCCGAGTTCCTGTCGCGCGACCACGCAATCACCTTCGATCAGTCGAACATGCCGTACTTCCGCCAGAAGATGACGGTGGAAATCATGCTCGGCAAGCTGCTCACCTAAGAGTAGGAGGAGGAGGCGAACATCCTTTTGTGAGCGCGATCGAATACACATACACGTACACACACACACTCATGCAATGTATCTAGATTTGGCTGACTAACGCGCACACGTTTCACTTTTCCCCCACCCACAGCTCCCCATACGGGTGTTTACTGAACAATCTTAGTTTTGCTATTTGGACGATATTTATTCTTAACTTTCCTGCTGTTCCTGCTGCTGTGCTTCCGCCGGCGTCCGGTTCTCGAGGTAGCAGACGTCGCGCACGCAAAACAGCGCTCTACACATTGGGCAGGTCGTCTTTTTGCTTAGCCACGAGTCTCGCTCGTAGCGCTGCTGGCGTGAGGCGAACCACGTGGCGAGACACTCGACGCACCAGAGCGGCCGGCATGCGCACGGCTGGCAACGGTCGGATGGCGATAGCGGCGCACCGGTCGTTGCATCCACATCCAGACAGTACTTGACGAGCTTCACATCCGGCCGGGCCTGCAGGCAAGCGAGACAGTTGTCGCCCCCGGCATCGGGCACGACCGACGGCGGGGCGATTGGATTGAGTGCCACCTGCTCCTTGAACACCTCCACGAAGCGCTCGGTGAGACTGCGAAACTGCACCGTCGGTAGCACCACGATCGGGCGCTGCACGCGATCCTTCAGGTCGCGGATGTGCGCGGTGTGGATGCGGATGTTGAAGGGGCGGACACGCGCTTCCAGCGGCTTGGCAACGATGTTCACGAACTCGGCCGACTCGACCGTATCGGTGATGACTTCCTTCGTCTCGATCTGCGCGAGTGCGATTTAAGTGGTCACAAGCCGGAAGTGAGTGTGTGTGGGTGTGTTCGTGTGTGCGGGTGTAGATGCGCTCATGTTTCAAATGCAGTGTGCAGCAAGGACCCGGACTATTCAACCACTCTACTCACCTTGTACGCGCACATGAGCGCGTCGCTCTGCGACAGTATGTTGTGCACGTACAGATTCGTTTTAATGATCCAGCTTTCCGTCACAATCAGCGTCGAGATGGCGTTCGCGCGTATGGAGAGTTTTGTGTCGCTGTAGGGAATGGAGGGAGCAAAAATTGTGAAGGATAATTTGTGACCGGGAACGTGTCCGTGTGCGTTCCCCGTGCGTGCGAAAGCACATGTTTATTTAATAATAAAACCATCATCCACGCGAAACTAACTCTCGGAAGCTGACTTTTCTTTCACCAGACATAAAACACATTCGCCACCTACCGTCGGTATTCGTCGTTGATGTTGGTTGCGACCGAGCGCCAGTCAGGCAGGGTTGGGGTCGTTAGCAGCTGCAGTTGCTTCGCGATCGGATGATTACTCCAACCGTCGGTGGCCCAGTATCCCACCGTGAGCACGGCCAACAGCAGCACCGTCCCGGAGGAGGAGCAGAACGCGTTCCAGGCGAATTCGGCCGCGTACGAAGGGTCCGCCGCGCCCGTGACGCCAAATTCGTCCGGATTGGTCCACGCCATGATCCACACGAACCAAACGAAAGCGAATGGCATCGTGGCGTGCAGGAGCAGCTTCGCGCTCGTCGCCTTCATGTGGTACTGGATGAAACCGTGCTCGGCGGCGAAGTAGTGTGCGCACAGACGGTTCACCGTCAGGCC
This sequence comes from Anopheles dirus, assembly GCA_000349145.1. Lineage (NCBI taxonomy): Eukaryota > Metazoa > Arthropoda > Insecta > Diptera > Culicidae > Anopheles > Anopheles dirus. Next base: position 897,728 of record KB672946.1, read on the forward strand.
GGCCGATTCCATCTCCGAAGTGGGGAAGATGAGAAAGAAAAACAGCATCACAAATCCGATACAGTAGATGACGTGCGGTACCATCGCGTGCCTTGGGTGCGATTTACAAAATCCCGACCAGAGGCTGAACCTGAACTTGAAAATCGTATGCGACGAAATCTAACCGTATCCGTATTTGGGAGAAAAACAAATAAACTCGTTGGCACTGGTTGTCACACTGGGGGTGGATGTTTTGACAGTTGCCGCTGTCACAACATTGTTTTTTATTGTTTACTAGCGATCAAAATAAAACTAGATTCGCCAAGAGATTTGCATCGTAGCATGTGCTGTTGATTCGTTGGAGTAAAACAGACACAGTTTGGGGTGATTTTCCTGTAACGGATCTAGGAATTAACGAGCGTAGAGCTTCATCTATCGGATGAAATATTGCGGGTAGTTCTGTGAGCGCGTGTGTATTGCAATTGCAAAAGACGCGGCGTGTGCCGGTAGTGTGATGCGGCAGGATAAATTGGCGATACTGGTACGTTGATACGGTCACGCAAGAGACGCACAATGACGGTCACCAGCAGACGGTTCCATCGGGCACACATCCCGACACCGGGCCACTTCCAGCATACGGCCGGCACTTCGCAGGCCTTGTCGCCATCGGTCGGGAGCACCGCAAACAATCAGCAGGACAGTAACGGCGAGGAGGATGGCAGTACCATGTACACACCCTTCCCGAAGCACGTACCGTACCCGAACGTCGAGAAAAGCTCGGAGCTGATGAACGAGCTGTTTCTTTTCTGCTTCACGATCATTGCCAGCGCAACGCAATTTCTCCACCTGTACCGTTCGGTTTGGTGGCTGCCGAACTCCTACAACCGGCAGGCGGTGGTAGGTTCCAGTATTCAACGTGTTCCACGAGATTCCCGGTTCTAGATGCATTCCCATTGTCGTTTCAGAACTTTTACCTAATTGACTGGGATCTGGCGATCTTCATCGACATAATGGCCAGCCGGCGGCTGCTGTACTGCTGCATACTGAAATTCCTCGACGTCAACTGCCCGGAGGCGTACGTGGAGTTAAGTAAGAAAGTGGCAAAGTACACGTTTCTCGCGTTTGTGGCCGTTTCGTTCGTTGGCTGTGGCGCGCAGATCTATCAGAAAGCGAGCTACATCCACCTGTTCGTGTTGAGCTATCCGCTCGTCCTGTATCTCATGATATTTGGCCTCAATCTGGAGCAGTTTCTGCGCACGATCGTCGATACGGAACCAAACTGCATCAACGGCATGCCGCTGCACAGTTGTTCGTCCAATCCCTCCTCTATACGCGCAGAGATTGACGCGCTGAAGACGGACTTTAACAATCGGTGCAAGCAGGTAATCTTTACCTCGCTGCTGAACGCGTACTACGCGGGCTTTGTGCCGTGCGTGCTAGCGTCGAAGCATCTATACTACAACAACTTCTGGACCACGCAGCACCTGGCGTGCGTGTTTGTCGGTGGGTTTACCATGTGCGTAACGTATTGCTTTCCGATGCGATACTGCGATGTGTTCCATCGGGCGGCCCTGCACCTCGGCCAGTGGCATCGGGTGAACAATCGCTCGAGCAGTCTGCCGACGTACACCTGGTCGAAGACGAACGTTTACCCGCACGGGACGTACGTGCGCCATCTGGGGGAAGTGTATCGTTCTGTGGGCTACTGCACTTCAGCCATTCCAGCCAATAGCAGCCATTATAGGTTTTACGTAAGTGGGATAGCTTGTGCAAAACAGTAAACAGCTCATGGAATGCTAATAATCGTTTAAATAATGTTCTTCCAGGCAATTTTCAGCAACCATATTCTTATTTATATGATACTGTTTGGGCTGCAGATGGTGTTGATTGTTCTGCAACTGGCCATATTTGCACTTACACCTGAATGGCAGAATGTCCTGTCGGTTGGCTTCCTGTTATTGGCAAACTTCTTCACACTGTTTCGGATCGCGCGCGACTATTTCATCGCACGGAGGATATACGCCAGCGAGTTGCTTTTTTTGGGCATGAAGCTGCAGTAGTTAGGTCACATCTCTTAACGTTTGCAGCAGCAGTAGCAGCATCAGTTGCCGCACACGGATGATTCCTACGTTTGTAATTTATTGAACTAAAACTTAAAGCTCCAATATAAGAACTCTATCGCCGACCGGTTCATTCTCCACTAGCAATTGCCACATTAGCTGCGTTTCGCGTCCGAATTACTGCCCGCTGTCCCGCTAAGATCGAGACTCGTCTGCAGCTCCTTCAGATTCCGGTTACCATGCTGCAGCAGCATTTTGATCGCCAGTTCGTCCGTTTGGTTTTTGTTGTTTCGAAAATCGGCCCTCGCCCAGTCGCGTAACTCCCGGCGGCTGCTGGCATCTGGGACGTGACGGATGGTGCGGAAGATGGTTCGGTATAGCTTGAGCACCTCTTGCCGGAGCATGAACTAAAACCAGAAAGGCACTTTGTAGAGAATCCAGGCAGTAAGCAAGCTCAACTCTGTTTTTATTTCATCCACTTGCCTGCTTTAGGCTAAGAGCCGCTTTTGGAATTTTCGACATCCGTCCTGGTAATGTTTTTCTTATATTTGCAAAAATTCGTGAACAGCCATCTGATTTTAGGCGATGTTGTTATTGTTTACGTTTCGGGAGACAATTTCTTGTTCAAAACTTTCGAGCTGTTATGACAGCTCCGCATGTTCGAGCACCTGCGTACCCAGACTACATAGAAAAACATCGAAAAAAATCAGCAGTTTTTTCAGGGCATTTAAATTTTTCATTTATCGTGGTTTTCTATTGCGGAAAATTCATGTTATTAGAAAATAATGTGCTACTGACTGACAAAACTCTGTGTTTTTAAGTTATTAACATTACTAGCTGGATTATAACGAGCTGAACAAATGGCGTTGAATCTTATGCCAGAACAATCGGGATAAAGGATCAATTGTCGATGGCGCGGGACCATGAGCGGTTTCGGACTCTTTTGCAACAGCTCAAGATCTAGCCGAGCATTCGTATAGCTCTGTTTCCTTCTTTTTATTATTGAAAATAGAGACAATGAGAAGAGGGCAATGTCAAGTGACCAAAATTCTGTTGATGCAATTATAATCGCAATCAACGAAATACATCGTACATTGAGACGTGACGAGAGATGAAAAATTGATATGCTTTGACAATTGAGGTCACGATAGTGATTCTGCATTGGTGGCTACGGTAATCAGCATGTCTTTAAGCTAAACTGTTGTTAGAGTTTTTCGATAACTTTCCCGTCGGGGAAGGAGTTCTGAAACTGTATTTAAATTTTAGTACACTCAATTACAATTTTAACATGGTATTCCTCACTTTCTCGTCCGCTTCCTTTCCCTGGCTTTCTGGGTTGCTCTGTTGTCCTGTTGGCTGTACTGTCTTTCCTCTTTGACGACTCGATTGCTTCTCCTCTCTTCTATCTCATCTTCTACCTTCTAACTCATCTTTCTTCTCTCACTGTGTTTCGCCCGGCTCGGCGAATTGGAGCTCCAAAGGTGTCGAACCTTCGTCGCAACAGTAAACCGAACGACTACCTAAAACCGAAGATGATGCTATCTGTTTGGTATGACCAATTGGTAACTAAGTTGTAGGAACTAATTAAGTTACGCAAAGAAGTGGTTGAATTGTTTAACCCCTTGGCCCCTAGAATCCTACTACAGAAGATTTACAGCATTCTTTATTTTTATTGGATTGAGACCCGAAAATAACAATTTTAGATTTAATTTGTTTTGGAGATGTTATTCAGAATTCAGTTTTTATGTAGTTTGGTTTTTGTATTTTCCTTTTGTGCAAGGAACACTCCGGATTGATCCGATCCGGAATATAGCCGGATTTGCCCATCTCTAGTATTGATGCTGCTATGCTCGCCAGTGCAGTGATGTTCCATCGGGGGAGAAAACAACAATAAGAAACGATCCGGTTTAATCAAGTTTGGTGTTTAGCTAGAAAAACATGGTGTAAAATTTATTCGGCGAGGTGTGCTACGTAACACTTTACACCACTTCATCATTTCTCTGAAAGGTTATCTAAATCGCTCCTCAACGCTAAAACCTGGATTGACAATGTAATCGTAACTGATTCTTAATTCTTAATTGGTAGCATCTAATTTGAATTATTTTTTTATTAGTGTTGTTTTCATGAGTTAAAATCATTTTGATAAATTTCCAAGTGAGGAATTTATTTGTAAAATTGAAATAAATGGCTGCTCTATACAACTGAGTGAAGACCTACATGTAGAATACACAACCATTTTTTGCAGAGCGCGGAATCATTTTGATCAACCCTTTGGATCGGATCGGAGTCACTCCAGCACCGGATCGGAACGAAATTGAGAAATTGAGCTATTTCTATGTTTGCGATGACAGCGAGAGCCGTTTTTTATGTATGTACTTTACATCGAAAAAACATCGAAATTCATCGAATGACAGCGAGAAATCTCTCGCGAGAAATTTCGCGCTACGTCTATTTGCACGGTGATGCTGATCGAAGACGGTCGTGCGCGCAGCTGGCCGTTTTCCGTTTTGAACTGCTTGCGTGTAGCGACGAACGTATTCGAGTACACTGGTACACCGGTTTCTAGTTACAACCCGAAACATGTGCTCAGTATCGTTGGAGTCCTGGCAGTGATCCGCCACGGAGCTATTGTGCCAAGTTAGTGCGTTATGAAAAGCTAATCAGTCTCTCAGGAAATCGCAATAGTTTTCGCAAGTCAATTGCGATCAGGTTCAAAACTGTGTTTGCAATGCACTCGATGATCGATGATTGGGTTCAGTGATTCATGGTCAATCAATGCAACATTATTTATTTATCTATTTCGTTATTATTTCGGAATACAATCTAAACATTATCTTCGTAATCAATACACCGTACTATAGAAGTTGTTCATTAAATGTGAAATGATGAACAACGAGATGGTTTGAATCAGAAACAAACAGAAAAAAAAATTCAGTGGCGTTCGTACTTTTCCAGTGCAAACATCTTTCCTACCATACCAGATCAGAAGCATTGAATTAGAGCCGCCAGTGTTACGCTCCGTAGGAAATTTGATATCCCTTTGGCTTATAACCACCGGGAGGATGTGCATGATCGTGTCGCGCCTGCAGGAACGATATTCTTGTGTGATTGTGCGTTCAAAAAAGTGTATTTAGAACCCTAATGAAGATATTTTCGTTATTTTTCAAAGAAGTGCCAGTTCCGAATCGAAACGTTTGTGTGGTGTTTATTATCAAAAACTATTTTGATTTTTAGTTCTGCCAGCATCGTGTTTTTAATTCGATCACAAATAGAACGCACTTTGGCTGTGTTTATAAAAAAAGTAAAAAAAGACACGAGTGCTTCCCATGTCTTAAAAAATTGCGAAACGGAATGTTCCATCCGTCGTTCTGGCGGGGCGTCCCATTGCTCAATCTCGCATTCGCTGTAAACAGTGCGATGGAGAAAAAAAGATCAATTTCAATCATTAGCATCCGGACCAGGTACACGTCCGATGTTGCGCTTGTTTACGATTTTCCAATTTTTCATCGCATATCATATCACGCGCCACTTTGGACGTGTTCCATACAAACACGCAGGCAACAGGCGCAGGCACAAGAATACATCCGGCACCGGGGGACGACGATGCGAGATGCTAAAAATATTATCTAAAAATGGTGCAAAAAGGGGGAGAACATATCACGCACGCAGCCCTGCATCCTTTCCTTACAATGTTGCTATTCCTGTCGGAATTTTTATTAAAAATGTAGCATTAAATTTAGAGACGATTTATAAATAGACGATGGGGGCTGAGCTTAGCGGCCCAACCTTCGTGTGTGAGCGCGAAATGGGTGACGGTATGGCGTGTTCGCGTAGGGTTCGAGCATCAAACGGATTGATATCAGGTTGCGGTGGAGAGTGTGTGCTTTGTTCGCTTTTGGATGAGCGTTACTTAGTGGAGTTCTTTAATGTTTGATGAATTTGTTTCGTTTCTAGCGTTTCATAATCTTACAGTGAGCGAATATTAAACATTTACTAAAGAATTCAATTGCAGCGTATTCGTGGAAACTAACGAAACATAATCTTCACATACAAAATGGTCTGTAAAATATGTGAAAGTGTGAAATATTCGGTGTAACCTTGTCCGGTGAGCGTCGCTACCAGTGGAAATATATTTCAAAACACCAGTGACGTGTGTTGGGAAATTGGGGCAGAAAATTGTTCCGGTCGCCGGGGGGAGAAGCGGAGCTCGTTGGAAAATGCGAAAAGCGCCAAAGTGAACGGAAACACAATTCGTATCGTACCGCGAGCCGTGCTGTAGCGCGTATCGTATGACATGGGAGGAATTTGGTGGCATGTGAACGGGATCATATTTCGGTGCTGCGGTACGGCGGCATAAAGAACCCGGCCAGTGAGCGGCAGTTGGCCACTGACCGGCGCGTCAGGACCACCGCTTTGGCCCTTATCAGCAGCAAGCGCGGACAACGGGACGCCACAAACTAGAAACTTCATCTCTTCACACGTGCGCTCTCTCTCTCTCACTCTCTCTCATTTCGTGCACTCGGTGGTAATGCAATCCTAGGCAACGAGCGGTTACCATGGCGACGGCATCATCATCGTCGGCGAGCACATCGCCGCCACGGATAAAGGTGAAGAAGGAGATCTGTACCGAGAACGACACAATCAAGGTGAGTTTTCTCTTCCTGTTGCGCTGAAATATACCAATAAACCCTTAAACGGGTAAAATTAAAACAAACGCAAGGGATTGGCTGCATTCGGATCGATACATTCGCTTAACGCGCAACGTGTGAAGTGGCCTTGCACCAGTGGGGGTCATTCGTGCCCGGGTGCATATGCAACGGCCGGTACGTCACCTCGAGGCTCAAGGATCGTGTTGGGTTTCACAGGAGGCACACGGGCGCTCGGTTGCGACACGCGGGAATCGATACTGGGCGATCGATTATCTTTGCAGTTTTTCTTGAACTCATCATAACAAAAGTTGGCCAGCGGGAATGAGTCGAATTATAAATTACTACGACTACTTTGAATGGCTGCAGAGCGTTCCTGTCATAAATCTGTCCGGTACGTTGGTAACTTTTCATAAAGTTTTTTTTTATGGAAAGTTCCTTTGAACTTTGAACTTTGAGTGGAATTTAAAACGCTCCTTTTTACTTATTTATTATACACTTATCCTTTTTACTACTCCTAAAATCAAAAAATCAAAATAATGCATAAAACTCCAAGGAAGACCTGACATGTTAACGAAAACATGAAAACATGAAACCTTACATGCTATTTATACTGCGACACATTATGGATAAAAATAGATGAAGAAATGTGCAGCCTTGTTGAAAATATTGCTAGTTACATTTTTATTGGTCATTGGCTCATTTAGATTTTTTTACTTCTGTCACGTCTAAAACAGACTATTGAAACAAAAAACGTCTAAATTGAAAACATTGAAAACAAACGATAAAGTTGTGCACGAGAGTGAATGTTAGTTATTCATTATTTCCCAAATATTTATTTTTCATTTAACTATAATTTGAAATTTTTAACTATAATGTTGTGTTATCAATTCTGCGACAGATTTATGATTATGTGTTGTGACTTCAAGCCATTCCTATGGTCATCATTGCATACAGTAGTACCAAAACTACATCACAAGATTCTTGGAACCTTTTAAAGGAACTGAAAAAATAAAAATAAAAAATCACAAAAGTTTATGATATTCGGTAAAGATCACCAAACTTCTAGTGGAGGTCTAAATATCCCTCGAATAGTTTCAAAATTTCTCGGAAAACCATAGCTTAGTTTCGATCCATCGGTCAGTTGGAAAGATGTTTACCGATTTGTGAACGGTTGAAGTGGATAGGTTTGTATAAATTACTCTTTTTTGTTCTTTGCTACTCTTTATCCACACGGGATTAACTCGATGTACGAAGAAGCTTTTAATTGATTGATTCTAAACTTATGTCGACAGACAACAAAGAGAGAGAGAGAGAGATAGAGAGATAGAGAAAATAGAGAGAGAAAAAGAAAGAAGGAAACAAAACGGGACCGTTGTTTTGTTACATAACCCCAAGTGGATATAACCCCAAACGGCTAGAGCTTGTGCTTCCGTAGAGGCGCCCTCGGGCAGCAGGACAGTCTATTTTTGATGAGCCTTGATAGACGAAACCTACCGATTTGGGAACGGAAGAAGTCTCGGGTGTCCAGTGGCACAGTTAGTAATCGAAGATTGCTATGTCAAGACTCCCGGGAAGCGCAGGTCCGGGAGACAAACATCGATGGGGGATGCAGTTGAAATGCGAAACGGGAGCCGAGAAATGCGACGTTTGGATCCTTGGCATGGTATCGAGCATACAGAGTCTGCTGGGTGTGAGAAGATTCTTTTTGTTTCCTTAAATAACATTGTCGTTTACAACATAGTTACAAATCCTATCTGAAAGGTAAGAACACACAACGACCGATAGACAATCGTCTATAATGCATTTTCTTTAAAGTACAAGTATTCTTGTTGCTCGTAAGGCATGGCTTATTTAACAATGTTATGCAAATGATAAAGTATAATCTTATACACAATATCAGTTTATAGCAAACAGTATTTTAACTCAATTTCAAAATAATTAATAATATTCTTTTTAAACGAATCGTCCTACTTTTATCATCTATAAGAAAAACTTAAAAACAAAAACATTTACATACAAAAATACATTGCTTAACGGATTTGGAAAAGTTGTATAAACTCTATATTTATATATATGAACTCTATGGAAAGAAATTATTGATTTGGAAATGGAAAACCTTCTTGTGTTGCTCAATTTGTGAACAATATCACAAATCGGTTTATCCTGTGGCAGAAACGGTCTCCTTTTCTGTACAACAAGTCCATTTGATCAAGCCATGAACCATTGTGAACCATTATGTCATATCCACCTTTGTATTGGATCCTATATTGTCTCAGCATGACAAAAAAAACGAAAAAAATCGTTAATAATTTTAATTCTATCGCACGCAGCTGTTAAAGCTTTCAGAAAATGTCTAAACGACAAAGGTCCTCATCGTTGTCAGATGTTTGTATTATATTGGTCAATATCGTTGCAATCTCGTTCAATTCGTTGCTTATGATTCATATTTATTTTGCAGCAGACATTTTTTCTACCAAACAAATAATTTACTAAGCAAATCAACGCGTCTTCTCACGTGGCGGTAATACTGCACACTAGCAGCACCGAACAACTGTTGCCTAATTCATCACTAATGCCACTCCCCGAGCCGACCAGGTCCTGGTGACGTACGTTCCTTTCGCTTCGCGTTGCGGTCCATCAAAGTGTCACATTTCGGCCATGCTAATCGCTCCCGCAGCATTAGACACGATCGTGGCGGTAGAACAAATGCGATCGGCTTACCGGGAGCGCACTGTCTGTGGCGGGCGGTCTTTGTGGCACATCCTATCAGAAGTACAGCGTGTTTTGCAGTTATTCGTTCCCTCACACGTCCGCAGGGTTGCCCGCCAGTTGCGACGACGAGCAACAAGTAGCGACGGGGAGGCCAAATCCAACGATCGCGCCAACATTGACTGCATTTTATCACGAAATCCGCCCCAGATGGGTGCAATTTGCCGCGGCTTATATTTAGCCCCCGCTCGCCGGATCAAATGGATCCCGCGCCAACCCGAGCCCGCGGGTGGGAAAATTAAATAGGCGGCAGGGTGGTGCGGCGCTTAGGGGTCGGGTTTTTGGGATGTAATGGCACATGGCAGCGCCATCCTGCACCGTGTCGAGATATATGAACCCGACGCGGCCACGGTGACGGTGCCTTGTGAAGTGTTCTACGATTTCAAACGGCCCCACACCTGCCGTTGTCAGTTTTTCGCCGGCGTGCATTGCGGACCCCGAGCGCAAGGAGGGAGCACGGTATCGTATGCGATCCCTATTGCCGCACATCTCACACGCCGCTCGTCAGTGCACACTGTAAGATGACGATGTTTTCCCGCGTCGATCGTTTCCATTTGAATTGCATGGTCGGAAAAGCCAGGATGGGGGTATTGCACGAACGATAAAATCGCTCACCGCTAAAGTCTGCTACACCGCGGGCTCATTAACACTCACGTGCGAAGAGTTCGTTTACTCTTTTGAAGGCCGTGGTGGGTCTTTTTGACCCTATTAGACGATTTTCACACATTTGTGAACGGATAATCGTAAAGTTTGGTTTGATTGCTTTTACATGATTTAGGACTTGATATTGATTTACTTCTTACTCGTGCTACACTCCTACTTGTTCCTTTTTCCCTCGCTTAATCCTTTCTCTCTTTCTCTCTTGCACTTTCTCTCTTGAAGACAGTGAAATGGACACGACAAATGCCGGTCAATGTAATAAAGATATGCCCGTGTGATGGTACTATGATAGTACACATGGCCAAATCTGGTATAAACAAAAAATGTTACAAACTATGAACCAATAGCATGATTATTTCAATTTATTTGTTTGTTGGTTTGTTTTTGTTTCTTCTCGTTCTTGTTGTTTTCCGACTTATGAAATATTCATATAATTTGTATTAACATTTTGATTTTATTATTTTGTAGGTAATTTTAATAAAAAAAATTGAGGACCGAGTATGTAAGAAATTGTGTTTTTTAAATATTTATTTCCTCTCTATTTATGTTCTTGGCTTCCGCAGTGAAAGATATAGATGCAATGAAAGAGGATAGAAGAAGAACTAAGAGGACTGAAAAAAAACTAATTGAAATTCAGAAAGGTTTCTGATTATTCAAGCCAAATTACATTACAATGTGCAACACAAATATGAAATTGTTCCATTGAGTCCACATGACCCACCTTGTTTTGGAAAGAATTAGAATTTTAGAAAAAGCTATAGATCAAAAGAGACAAACCGTTAAAGAAAGTATGCAAATATATAAGATTCTAGGTTAGAAATATTGTAGCTTCACAATCTAAATTTGAACATCGCTTGGGTCAAAATGACCCACTATACTCCTGCTGGTGTTAATAATTGACACATGCAGCGGCGGGTTTATTGTGCGTTGGCTGTTATGTGAGTTATTTTGATTGAAGTGGAAAAAAAAAACTCGCTAATGGGTTAATGGTGAGAATAGTTTGTTGCCATAACGATAAATTAAGCTGCCAGAAGAAGTTCGCCCGGCACCGAAAGACGAGCCGTTAGGAAAATGAATCATATAACATTAACATTTCACACGCTGCGTTTAAAATTTAAATTATGTCTTCATCCGTCCTAAAACATTTTAAGTATTATTAGCATTATTGAAGTATTACTATGTTTATTAGTAGCTGTTCACTGTTCATGTTCACCTGCTGAGCTCGATTTAGCCAGCGCTAGACAGAAATAAAGCAAAAATTTCCGCCAGCTGATTCACATTAGTACATCCCATTTGCATAATATCCTCACCTGAAATAAACGCCCTGCGTAAATCTTGACCGCGACGCGCAGACACGCAAGCTCACTTTCAATTGGATGGAAAACTTGTCATACGGTTTTAACTTACCACCGAAATCGCCCGATCCAATCGTGCGGATAATAAATTTGGACACGAACGCCGGCCGTGCAACACACGGTCGGTTTCGATTTCTATTTCAAAGACATTACCCCCCCCCCCCTGCCGTCACCCCGGCACCGTCACCGGCGTTTCCATCCGCGCCAACGTCACACGCGGAGGAAATTTAAGACTTTCACTTAAAGCCGCTGCAGCCGATGTCGCACTGGCGTCTGCTCGTGTGGCGTGTGATCCGCAAAAGGACGCACGCAGAAATGGAGCACGTGTGTGTGTGTGTGTGTGTGTGTGTGTGTGTGTGTGTGTGTGTAAGCAAGATGGTCACCGATTCGGATGTGTTTTTGGTGCTGTTGTTGTTTTTTGGAAAATGGATATCGGAGAAAACTCGCCGGGTATTTCGTTTCGGGTTGTTGTGCCGAAATTTGGTGTCCCTCTTCAAAGGCCATGATTTACGAGTCTGTGAGGCGGATGCGCATGGCGCAGGTGAACACGAAAGGTGGACCGGTTTCGGGATACTCGCGTTACGCGTTGGTCATGTTCATAACCTATTTAGGTACTGAATTTTTAATCAGTATTGTTATAGGAGAATTTTGAAGGACTAAAATTGACAGTGAAAGCCTTAAAAAGCTGGTTTCGCGATAAGAAAGTGTCGGTGCCAGATAGAGAACAGTGTGTACAATCTCTAGATCGAACACTTTTGGAGGTTTTCGATTGATAAACTAAATTGTAATATTAAAGACAAACTACCTTTTACAGCAATGCGATGGAGAAGTTTATTATTAAAAATTTCCGTCTTTGATGAAGGGTGGCTATTAAAATAACCGTTTGTGGCGTATATCTTTGGATATCTCAACTGTTTTTTTTCTCAAAGTTGTTAGGAGGTTCAAGGTAAATCACTACTGAACTGTATTCAACTGCAAACGTGTTCAAGCCAAAAAGGAAAATGTCTGTATGAGAAGAAATATGCACAATTGTATTTGTTCTTATAAAATATCGTTTTTATTTATACATAAAAACAAGACTTACATTCTAGTTTACAAAAGTTCAGTTAGGGAAACAAATGATAGACGTACAGAGGGTTACAGTGAACATTTAAGGATGTCTAAATCAATCACAGCATCGTTGTTTCCAACGATGTGGATGATATAATTTGTAAAAACGTAAGACGGGAATTCGCTTGCTTGAACTAACGTTTGTTAACTTAGGTAAGCGAAGGGCAAGGAATGTAGGGTTAAGTCCAGGAACGATGGAATCGACGTTCTGCTGCAGTAGTCTCCAAGCATCGGAGACTCTTGGACAGCTGGTGAATTTGTGCTCAAGTGTATCAACCGCTTGGCAGTTCGAGCATTGCGGTGCTGGTGATCTGCCCATCCGGTGAAGGAGATCGCCGTGTTCAATGTTGTTGTTGAGCAACAAATAGAGTATGGATCTCTGCTGGGATGATAAAGAAGCGGATAAGATGTTTTGCCAAATTTCTCCGCAGACTGATGCCGCGAACCATAGCTTTGGAAGCAAAAAGGTGTTTAGAAGAACTGTTTTTTGTACCAAATTGAGGTCTCTAACTCTATGGAGGAACACTAGCTGTCGGAACTTTTGGATGATTAAGTCCCACGCATTCTGAAACACAATTCTTCTTTTAAAAAAAATACCATTACCAAACGCTGCGGATGTCACTCTTTTCTCAAATGTAATTTCCGCAGATCTAATGCAATCGTAGATCCTTCCGATCATTCACAAACTTCCTCTAGCACTTCAGTTGGAATTAATTGATTTGAAAAATTATAAAATCTCCGAAGAAGGATGGATGAATTCGATACCGTACATCTTACAGAACAATAATATAGAAACAATAATTGCAAAATAATGTTTGTACACTGACACATCGCCTATAGCTGATCCTTTACAACAACTTTCTTCAATTAGGTTTATGCTAACTAATTGTTTTTGTTATTTAACTTTTATTTAAAATTAATTTTCTGAGTTTTTGAGCCACTTCGATACGAACAATAATGTTAATGGATATGAAATTGCCCTAAAAGCTCACGTGAATTTACCAGCGCACGCGTTTTTTTCTTATTGATGCGCACCGTTTTTATTGTGACCTTTGCCAATAGTATGATCATATTAGGTTTACAAATAGGAACGTTCCGGAGTCATGTCGGAGTGGACGCTTTGATGGTATAATGTGAAAACTTACTTGCTCCGCGGAGTTAAGAAAAAGTCCATCATTTGGGCAAGTCGCGATATGTTTGCCCATGCCTGGATATGCTGCGAGCAGTTTTGGGCAATCACGAGTGATTCTTAGAGCTGCTACTTTTCACATATAAGTGAATCCAATACAACTTTCGATAGCGATAAAAAGTAGGTATCCGTTTCGAGCGATCAATGTTTCATCGTTGTTCATCTAATTCGTATCAACTGTATCTTGTTCCAATAAAGTAACTCGTATTTATCTCGGTACAGCATTTCTTTGATTAAGGAGGAAATGATCAAGCAAATTGGGCCAAAAATAACATTAAACAACTGATGTCATGGTAGTTTCACTCTCACGTCTTCACTCACACTTCCTTCTTGTAGAGTGAAGTGATCACAAATCAAACACTTACCATGCTAGAACTAGAGTACGGCAGGACCCAGAGTATGTTTTAAATCACGGCTAGCCTTCCCGAACGCGGACCGCCCGCTAATTGGATATTTAAAACAGCTGCACTTTTGATCAACACGGAAAAAGCAAAAGTGCAAGGTTCGCTGCAAAACTGCGCTGCACTTCGACCCAATTCGGCCGTCGGTCGCTTCTTGGGCCAGTTGCTTGGGTTCGTTTGGCCAGTGAAACACTACCCAGACCGTGCCAGGCCGGGGCGGGCTTACTTTTCCCGCTGACGAGTGTGCCATTTTTTCTGCCGCCGAACAAAACAAGTCCCCACGGGGTATCGATTTTCATCAACCGACAATCCCACAACCGCCGGTGGAGGGGAGGGACCCGTTGTCCCGTTTGGTAACAAAAAACCCCCCAAAAACCATCAGCCGTTTGCCACTGCGAAGGACGGGTCAATGAATCCCACGCGAGTTGGAGCTGGAGGTGTTTTTATTTCTTTTACTCTAGCTGTTAATTATTACATTTTCGACGTTTTCCCTTACGATCACTGTTGAATGTACACGATCCGATCACATTATTGCAGGCCACTCGTATCGAGTACATGCGCGGTTCGGGAGGTAAACACACTTTCCACCACGGCCAAACCGGCTGAAACTGTATCCACATTGGCCGGCTCCGAATTGGGGCTGCTCCTCGAAGATGAAAAAGTTCGAGAAACCGAACAAACGATAGCTACGGCAAGAAAGCTCCTTCAAAGTAATACTATCAATCAGCTTCAGCCGGCCCAAGTGGCAGTCAATAAATCGGGCCTGGTATTGATTTTATCAGCACAATTAAATCATATTAATTTATTCGATTCGTGCACAAACCCCAGCATGTGTGCACCGTTTGGAAATGGGGACGATAACCAACCGAACGAGCTCGTTCCACGAAAACGGATGCGATCGGTGAAATGCGATACTGTTTTCGGTTTCATAATTATGCAGCGCGTCGGCTTCGGGATGGATGATACGTGATGAGTCGCATACGGGACTAGCAGTGGGCTGGATGGCTTCCGTGTTGTTCAGGCTGTCCTTGGCGCATGTGTGCACGCTGTATTGTGGCGCCGCTCTATGAGGCACGAGTTCGTTTCGCGATTTAATTGGTTGTTTCTCATTCTCGTTAGGGAGTATGTATTAAACTGGAGAAGAAAGTGCTACTAAAACATGAGTAAAGTGTTGTGTTGTTAAGATTGCATACTATCTGGCACCATTTCAATCCCATCACTCAGTCCGAAGGTTCGGAATGAGATCGATTGGGAAAAAAAGGTTTATTACTAAAGGCGGCCCAGTGGAATGATCGCGTAAGTCGTAACGTAAAGCATATGGCTTAGCACGAATTATGAATGATAGTACGGTGGATCGTCATTGTGAGCATTCCCATGAAGAACGTTTGGACGCAGAAAGTGCGTTCAAAAGTTTGCATCGAGTGTTGAAAACGCTTTATTAACGTTTTGCTAACTCTGTGTTGGCACCACATCTAATCTCGCCGCACAAGATCGATTATTTTGCAGGATTGGTTTGACATGCATTTTGTACCTCACAAGGAGTTTGTAGTTTTATTAATAAGATATAATCGCATAAAACCTCAAACTTTTCTGAAGCGTACTTGCTCTTGACGTTTCAGATTAATTTTGATATTTTTTTGGGATTCTGTTTCATTGAAGTCCAGTATTTTTCATACGTGACGATGCACATTTAACACATTTCTTAACACATTTTCAACTCCATCACCATCTTACCGCTCAGCTATAATAAAAGCTGAAGCAAAATGACTTGGCACTTCTTCTTCTTCTTCATTTCTGGCCCGCTCACGGTTGAGCACGTCGTGCTAACATGGCCTGGTCACCAATCGATCTCCAGGTCGCTCGGTTCATGGCTGCAGTCCTCCATCCGTGGTTGTGCCCGATCTCCGTCAGATCGAGCTCCACTTGATCCAGCCAACGAGCTCGCTGCGCTCCTCTGCGCCTCGTGCCGAACGGGTCGCTGACGAGAACCTTCCTGGTGGGACAAGAGTCCAGCATTCTCATCACGTGTCCCAGCCAACGTATCCTTCCGGCCTTCGCCACCGTCAGGATGTCAGGTCCGCCAAACAGCTCAGCTAGCTCGTGGTTCATTCTCCTCCTCCACACACCCTGCTCGCACACCCCACCGAAGATAGTTCGTAGTACCCTCCGTTCGAAAACAAGGAGGGCATTGGCGTCCTCTGTCAGGATGACCCAGGGCTCATGCCCGTAGAGGACCACCGGACGTATCAGGGTGCGGTATATCGCGCATTTTGTGCGGGGTTGGAGTCTTCTGGATCGCAGGAGTCTGTGGAGCCCGTAGTAGGCACGATTCCCCTGAACAATGCGCCTCCGGATTTCGCTGCTCATGTTGTTGTCCGAAGTTAAGACCGTACCGAGGTAGCAGAACTCCTCTACCACCTCGAGATCGTCGCCGTCAACTAATACTCTGCTCCCCAGGCGGGCTCTTCAGAGCCTCCAGCAAGCAGGTACTTCGTGTTCGTCGCATTGATCAATAATCCAATCCTGGCGGCTTCGCGCTAGTTTGGCCTATTACAAGGTAGCACATGCTTTTGTGGGCTCAATGCTCTCGAATATTTCAGAGTGCAGATCATCTTATTCGTGACGAAAAGGCGTGTTGTTTGGTAGCAAATGCAAAACAGCAATAGAAATGAATAAATTTCATACAAACTGAATGATGAAAATATATTTGTTTTTTCACTCTTGCAGTGATCATTTGAAATTTAGTAAGTCCGATGTCCATCTAAAAAGTGGCTTTATTCCTTACCATGTCAGATGTATCACCAGATTGTGTAGAATAAATTTTCGACGATCACCATCCATATTGTTATGTAGTGCATGCTTAAGTTACAACCTTCGAAGGAAACTGGTTTTATAAGTACTTGAGTACTTGACATCTAGTATGGACATCATTCCATATATGATACCCATCTGGAAAGCTTTGTTTAGACTAGACACATAAATTGTTAGTAATGCAATCTAAATCCGTCGAGCAGATTTAACGTAGTTATGCAACAAGTATGCAACAAACTAATTAAAACGCTATATAAACGTTTTCTAAACGCTGCTATCTACAAAATAACATCTCTTAGCCACAATACTTGACAGCTTTTCCTTGCCCTTAAAATTCCCATTATCAGGATCGCTTGAAACTGCGATACCTTTTCCTTCTCATGCGTGGCACATTAACCAGCCGCGACACGTACGCGAGAGAACCCGGGAGGACTCGTCCGTAACGGGACACGCCCTGTCGCATGGTACGGCGTGGTGTTCCTTGCGGCAGGAGAAATGATTTGCTAATTGAAATGCGATCCCGTGCAAATGAAGTTGCAGTTGATAATTTGATCCACCGGCAGCTGGCCGCGGGCCCTGGGTGAGGTGTACGCAAATGATGGCAGCGGTTAATGTTCAGATTGTATTCTTTTCCGTCGTGAGTGTGTGTGTGTGTGCTTTTTTCATTATGTCTTCTGAAATGGTCGTTACAGGAGGCAAGAGTTGGTTTCGATTGCATTCTGTAGCGGCCGGCGAGCCTTGGGAATGGTTGTTGTATCGTTTTCACAAAACCAAATGTAATCCTTATGAGGCCGCACATAAAATGTCATCGCAATTTTATGCATGTGCCCTTCTACTGTTTTTGAAGTGAAATAAGCTCAAGATGAAAAAAAGGCTTCGAAATCCGTAAACCGGTGCGAGAAAACGTCAGAGAACAGCGGAATGGTATCTGGGGTTTTTATAAACAAATTTTGCTATGTTCGATTGATTGACTACGAACAAGCACAACTAGTGCAAGTAGTGCTCAAGTTCAAGAATAGAAACATTTAGCCATTTTTGATGTACAATCTCTACCATTTAATAAATCTGAAAAATATTGGAATTTCTTATCCATATCCTAGCCATAGCATGAAAGGGAACGTTTGGAAAAATCGTTCAAAAATCATAGCACGAACGTTTTTTTTTATTTACTTCCATTAAAATATTTTAAACGATCAAATATTTGAAACGATCGAGAGCTGAATGTACGATACCATCAAGAGATTGAAAATACAGATATTTCATTAAGGACTTGGAGTTGAATTATCACTCAATGATTAAAGGATCCAGAAAGGATGTACCTCATTCACCAGCAATGTTAGAGTGTTTCTCATAAAACCGATTATTTTATAACATTGCCGATGTAAAGCGATCGATAACATACCGACCGGATTGTTTTGACGTTACACATCGCACGAACAGACACGGAACGCAGACGAATGCTTGAGGCACTGATCGGAAAATGGTGATCCCAACCCACCGGGCCGTCCGCTTCCGGGAAACTGGCAACTTTCGTTGCTGCTCGCAGAACCCGATCGCGCCCAGAACCCAGCACCTAGCCAGCGAATGGATATCGGATTCGCCGCATAGTTGCCAAAGATGACTACAACAGCGATGACGATGATGACGACGACGACGACGATGATGCTCGATGTTCTTGTTCGCCCGATGCACATCGTCAGGTGTCACATTACGCCCAAGCCCGAGCAAGCTTGGAGGGGAGCAACCGTTGCGTGGTGGGCTGGAAAAACGGGAGGCCCCGGGTCGGTTTAGATTTTCCATCTATTACCGGCTCTTTACCGGCCGCCGGGTGGAGTAGAGTGAGAGTGTGTGTTTGGTGGAAATTGAAAACATATTTTCCACACCATCAGACGATCGCTGTGGGGAGGATCGTCGTCGTCGTCGTCGTCGTCGCCCGGCCCGGCACGGCGGTGTCCGGTGTTGTGTGAGCGCACCTTTCGAAAACTAATAGCGCACTTCGGTTCCGCAGAAGGCACGCATGCGGATACATTTCGTCCGGCGAAAAGCACGGCCCGGCACGGGTTGGGAAGTGTGCCATCAGCGGCTGGGGGTGGCACGGTTGCAAGATGGTTTCGAGTGAACCGAAGGTATCACATTCCGGTAGTCCGGCAGTGGGGAAAGTGGAACTTCCCAGGATTTAATAATGAGCGTGGCGCTCTGTCCGGTGGGCAGGGTGGCGGCGGCCGAAGGGTGGTGCCTCGTTTTCGGTAAATGAGACATTTCAGGGTGTAGGATTACCTGCCCCGGCACCGCCGTCCGGCCGTTGGCTCTCCGTGATCTCGTGTCGCAGCGTGCTCTATTGTGCCCGGCGTGGATGCGACTAATGATGCTGGACAGTCATTAAAAACCACTGCACCGGTAGGTGACTTTTGGCCAGGAGATTCAGCCGCCCTACCGAGCGTCAGCAAATTGCGTTTGAGTTTAAAAGAAACATACACATAAAACTCGTTTTCAAGGTTATTTTTCGAAACAATTCCACAAAGGTATCTGCAGAACAAGCAGATGCCTAGGGGAAATTGGTTGAAAACAGCTTCAACAAAATATACTCGATTTATTTCAAAGAATCTTTACCATTGCTACCATATCAATGTCGAGCATAGCGCAATGCTGAGGATGTGCTCTGGGAATTGAATTTTCAATATATGATATGTAGCACATACATTCTCAGTTTTGTTCATTTCACGGTGGAGTTACGGACAGCTTGGGGAATTGAATTTTCCATCTTTTGGTGCATAATGCTCGATATTTTGGTTGAGAAAAAACACACCCAAACAGAATATATCAGTAATTATTGAAAAATAGTTTCGAAATTCCGAAGTTCATGTCCACTCGACCCCACGAGTCCAGTCCTTAGGGGATCTGGTCTAGTCTAATCGACCTTAGGGGGGATAAGCGTTAGGTCATGTTATATGCAGTCATTTATATATCCGCCCGACAAGTTCGAAGATAAACATATCCTTAATTGGAAATGGAGAATGGGCAAAATAGCAACTGCTTAAGTAAACAAGTCTGTAATGTTGATAAGAAAATTGCTGTTGTTTAGGACAAGAGATGATGATGCTTGTTGCTCTTGTTTAGGACAAGAGATGATGTTAATCGAAACGTAGAATATATAATTAGAATAGAATGTAGTGTGATTTCGGGTAAGTTAGCTGGGTTTACAACAATAATGTGTTTGGACATTAGCTGATAATACACTTTTAAACAGAATATTGTTTTGGATTTTAGCTGATTCGTTTGTGAAATTCACTAATGGCGATGAATGGCAAAGACATGTGCTAAGCATAATTCACTTCTTCACCTATAGGGTGAAGGTTTGGAAAAAAAATCAGTTCTCTGCCAAGAATGCGATCCAACGTAACTTTCATGCCGAAAAACGGAAAACGAATCACGATTCTTTCATTCAGAGTATCCAAACACAACTGTAATGAATGTTTTGCTAGTTTGTTACGATCGTGGTCAGAAATGTGGCACAGTTTTGTGTTCAAAACAAGGTTGTAAACCCTCGATGCAAATTTGTGAACAAATTGTACAAGAAAAATTGAGATGCGGTCTATGTACTCATCAAAGCTCATTCTCGCTGTTGCCATTCTTAATGGCGACCTAGAAGAAAAGTGTCTCAATCAAACCTGTAGTCCTGGCCAATCTAGTCACCGTGGCACTGAAGTGAACTATCTGTAGTTGATATTGGAGAAAACTTTCGAGAAATGATTGTACAGTAATCTACACTGATTAAAGTTATATTTGCTGATTGATTGATTATTTATATAATAGCGCAAACAGGCAATTAAATACCACACAAAATATAAGGCATCCTTGTTCGTTCCTGTGTTCTGGACCAGTATAGTGAAGCACTACCACTGGTTATAACGTTTCGCTGATGGACTAACGATCTCGTAGTCGAGTGAACGTTACCCCCAAGTTGCGCATATTGTATCGCATATTTCGGAATTCATACCGCGGGAAAACAAAGTTTCATGTTACACCACACCATTGTGAAAGGGTATGGAAATTGCATCGTGATGGTGCGGATGCACTTCGTTTTTGTTAAGCAGGAGCTAGCAATTTCCCAAAGTTTCGAAATGGGAGGTTTTCATTGTGATTCTTCATATGGTGTGCATCTTTTGTATTGTTTCGTAGAAACTAGCTCGTTCCAGCATTTCGTTTACAAAATTTACAAAATCTTCCTGCTCACAAGGCAGATTTCATCTCCTGCTTCATCTCTTTCAATACGCTTGATAGATCCTCGGTTGTGATAGAGGTTTATTTTGTTACGTACTGCCGAGCGCGAGATATGTGACCAGACAGCGGTTCCGGAATGTGGCTCGAGCTCTCGTTTCGAGGAATTGCGCCAAAAAATCATCGCCAAACGGACACACACGCACGCGCACACACACACATACACCCATACATTCATTTTGGGCAACTGAAACGCGCAAACCGAGGGTGCAGCGAATCTCCGACCTACCCGTACGGTTGCATATCCGGTTACAATGATTTTTATCGCGAAGCGACCGTATTCGCGAGCGTGCGTATATGTTTTAGCTGTGTTCTCTCCCGGCCGTGCTGTTGTGCTAGGTTTTGGGTGAAACGCTCTCCATCTTCGATGGGTTTCAGTTTCGAAAAGTTCTCGCCTTTCGCCATCGCCGAAGACGATCCGCCATCGATGTGTACGGATAGTGCACGAACGAGCCGAAAAGGGGTGGTGGGGCGGCACGGTTTCGGCGATGGTTCCGGTTACGCGCCGACCGTCCGTCAGGCAGTGCGATGGGAAACAAACCCCCCCCTCGCGATTCCAAGCCCCCGATGATGATGGTGATGGTGATGATGATGACGGTGGTGGTTGCAGACGGAAGGGGTGGCCGTTGGTGCCGGGGTTGATATTGGAGCCGAGGGTGAATTCGTACGCTAAAATAACACATAATTTTCAAACGTTAAAACATTATTAAGCAACTCGAAACCGTCGCTCGAGTATCGAATTTGAAACCAAGCCTCGTCGGACGGCCAACCAGCCAGGCCGGGCCAGCCCTGGTCGTCATCAGCAACGTCCGCGTGCACCAGTCAGTGGGAAGGCGCGAGGGGGAGGGGGAGGTTTCGGGTGTTCTATGACCGATCGGTCCTTGCCGTGGAAGCATCCCGTTACGGTCGGGCAGGGAGGAGATGTGAGAGTTTGTTTTTCTCGCACATCCATGTTTTGAGCATCGCGAACTGGGAAGTTGTGAGTTGTTTTCAGAATTTTTACATCAAGTGGGTGTGCTGGAAAGTTAGAGAAAATATTGGTTTAACTTTCAATTTAGTTAAAAATCCACTAGTGTGACTTTTCTGTGCGTTTGCAAAGTAATTCATAAAACGGTGTAGTCAAAGGTTAAAATAGTACACATTTTAGTATGGAGCATTTTTGTTAATACCTTCTATTATCCTAGAAGGTGTTGTTAATTGTTATTAAATCACATTTTATAAACTGAATTAACTTTATGATGTGAACAGTTTTGACGTAACTGAGCTGGATGTTTGAATGTTTTACAAAATTAATCTCATTTCATCAAATAACCACACGTTATATGTACTGTACTGTATTGTGACATTCTGGATTCACTAATTATTCATCATATACGTTTAGTTGAAAGGCGGATTTTATAACAAATAGTTACTGATTATATATTTATATTACTGATTGTAGAGACACAACAGGAAAGAATTCGTTAATCGAATATTCAAAGGTGATAAGAATGGATAAAGCAATCTAAGATGAAAACAGGAATCAGGTCAGGAATCCCGCGGTCATTCCGCTAGAAGATAATACTTCACAATCATCTACTATGAGTTGATGCTACTCCCATAATGAGCACCACGCTGTCAATTTGTGCTCAATAGTATTTAAAAGCAATAGATACATCACGCGGGACTATCGAATGTTTAATCAAACATACGTATCTTGAACATTAACGACACTTAATAATAGTTTAAAATTAGGAAGTTATGCCCTGCTAGTCCTAGTCGATTTGATGGCACATGGTCTGGGTGACCAACAGTTTCGGTCGCAAAAGGATGTACAAAATGGAGTGATAAGTGGATTGGTACGAAAGGTAAAACACTTTTCTGAAAAGAATCTCGAAATTTTTCAGAAAGGTGGCATAAACTTATAGATAATGAAGGGTTATATTTTGTATGGTCCATTAAATTCAACTAACACGGTCATATCAGCTGTCAATCAACAACACTTCGATCAATCAACACTTTTGCAGCTTTAAGCTTCGATTACTCATTACGTTTTTTTTTATTTTAATTTCCATACATTTCTGAAATACAACTTGCTACTCCTACCGTTTGGAACACGCGATACATTTCACCATAAGTGGTAATATCGCTGCGCTTCTAATACAGCCGCACACTTCATTATTATGCCATTCTTCGCGACCTATGTCATTCTTCTTTATCGCAAAAGTCATTTCGGAGCAAAACAAAGAACGAAAACAGAATATTAGAAATATTTTCCACAATCCAAGGATGATGAACACATAAATTGAAAATAAAGCAGACACAAACATTCTCGTACCAAAACGACTACCACTTCGTTTGAAATTAACAAAAGATAAATGCAACTGTGATTCTGTTACGCACTATAAAATCCATTTATAACGCACGTAATTTATCTACCACACACAAATGTACTCAACAAAGTAGTGCAATTGGATAGTAAAAAAAGTCGTAAATATTGTTCTACACTAAAATTAATTAATGAGCCAGTTCTTTTAGGAATTTCTGATTGCTTTCGCCTTCCCATCTGTCAGGTATCGCGAACAAAGATCTTTCTCTCTCTCTCTCTTTCTCAAAAACCAAATTCGAAGACGCCTGAAGACGTTCGCGACAACGAACGCCTTGGAGACGCAAGTGAAACGACGCGAGCGCACGCGTGCACGCTCACGACCGCGCGGTCGTCTCGTTCGCTGCCAAGGGTTTCGTCTTCGTTCCGTGCGTAACTTGACACCGCGCCCGAAACCCGATATCTTCCGTCAATGCAAAACATCTTCGGCCCGCGTCCGGGGTCTTGAACCGTCAGCCCCTGTAAGATCCACGCTCAAGGCAACGAACGGGAGGGCGATGCAGGGCGATACTTGCGTACATTATTTTCCGTGCCCCGTGTGCAAGCGGTTCCCACACGACCGATGCGGGTTCGGCGGAGATGATCGTTCACCAATTGGCATCACTGGGAACAGTGTTGCGCGATTGCGCCCCAACCGCGTATGGCGCAACCCTTCCGAGCGGATTGGTTGATCCGTACGCCTGATCTCATGTCTCGTCATGTTCCGTTCAGGTCGCGCCCGGGCGGATGGCAGGATGCATCTGGCAATCGCGTAATCGGCCGGAATCCTGACGGGTGGGAGGCAGAAGTTCGAGTTCGAGCAGGAAGGAAACATCAACGTTCCACTGAGACATGGGCGACAGACGCTGCGAATGGCATTAATTAGATCCATATTTTGTATCACGGGCGCAATGAATAAGTATGCCTCTCTCGTTATCGTGTCATGGGAAGAATAGCCGACATCTTCGCTAAATTAGAATGAACGATAAAACATGAGGCAATATTCTCCCAACTATTGCATACAACGCTAAAAAAATGGCTAAAAGGTTCTATTCAATTACAACCACCGTATCGAAGTATGTCATGTTTTGTACATGAGGTGTGCGTGTGTGTGTTAGTATGTGAGTACAGCTGCTGTCGTCTCCAATGACGGACGACACATGAAAAGTCCGACTACTGTTGGATAATATGTCATGGCATGGACTGGCTTACGTTTGCTAAATGCGCGCAAACGACCTTTATCGGGAACGTGCGCTAGCGTGTAACATGGCCTCGGACATGCTTAGGTGTGGATTTTCGCCTGCCGCTCGCTCCCGCCTCTCCATT
The DNA here is from genome assembly GCA_000349145.1 of Anopheles dirus. Classification (NCBI taxonomy): domain Eukaryota; kingdom Metazoa; phylum Arthropoda; class Insecta; order Diptera; family Culicidae; genus Anopheles; species Anopheles dirus. The sequence continues at coordinate 922,659 of KB672946.1, forward strand.
ATGTTTCTTGTTGTTTTTTTTTTACTAACATTGGTTAAGGCTCCTCCAAAGCCACCACGGTTCGCCATCGTTTATTAATTTGTCCGAGCGAGCATGGGTTCGCTTGATGGTCGGTTATAATTAAATTCTCAGCTTACCCTCAGCATACATTGTAGCATGTGCGGAGTGTGGTGTATGCGCCATACGAATTATGAACTGCATCGGTTATTCGCAGTGTGACCGGAAAACCCGAGGGAGGGGACAGCGATATCGGGAGGGCCTCATTACGGGAATTTAAAGAGACGAGGATCGGTGATCTTTTGCGCGGTCTAGGCTTGTGGTCGTGTCTTGCTGTGGGGTACGATGCGACGGAGATGGACGCAAATTGAATATCAACCGTAATTTTAGAACATTGCCAGCGGTTTTTTTTTGTACTAAGCGGGGATTTTGCAACTTTGAAGTCGTATTTGAAATGGCAGTAATGAATGCAGATACATTGTCGAGAGTTATATTAAATTATTTGCAATAAATTGATCAACATGAAAACTTTAAAAGAGCATAGCCTGCAATCGACGATTGAACGGCTTGATATATGTACTTTTGTGTAAATTACTGCAAAAATATATATATTTATCCATTTATTGCTTGTGCTTTTTCATGTTTGTTTTCTAGTCATTATATTACATAGTTTTTTAAAAATACTCCTACTCCAATGATTTAATGTTAGGCCGTTTTTTTGCTTTTAAAACTATAATAATTACTCGACCACTTTTTGATTCATATTTTGATTCATATTTTTTTTCACAACACAATGAGTTTGAGAATGAATGATGTAAAAACAAATTTGGAAAATGTGGTACAAACTTAAATATTTTTCAGGTTTTCAACATATCCCCTCTTGTTTAATTCTTAGAATATTTTAAATTATTTCTATGCACTATTTATACGAAAATCTTATAAACATAAAAAAAACCATAAATTATTCTTCTTTCTATGCTCCAAACTTCATGTGTCGATGGGTGTTTAATAAAATATCAACCAAAAATTGAACTTTACACTTATTTTCTTTCGATTAGTATTAGTACATTAAAAGATTTATTTCTCGCAACCTGTTTGTTTTTGTGATGTTTTTTAAACAAATAAAATTTCCAAAAAAATCCCTTAGAATATATTATTTATTCAGAAGGGACGGACTGGCCGTATTACTTACTCCTCTTAGAATATATTTGTACCAAAAACAATATTAAGAACAAAACATAATAACTTCCTTTATTGAATTAGCAGTTGGTACAATACGTACCTGAACAAACAACAGTCGATTTTCGTTAGTTGTCAAATACGAATATGTATATGTAGAACGTCCTGCCTCCATAACGAAGTGTGTCTCTTCGTCTGAAATATTTTAACGTGACATTTTGTCTTGTTTTCTCCAGAAATAAATGATATACGCAAGGGAAACGTTCTGTAGCTATCTCCCAAATCATTCAAGAAAAACATAAAATGATGTGCTTAAATATAGATGAAATTACAACATTTTGTGTCTAAAGTATTGTTCACGTTTTGTAAATTATTTTAGCAATCCTGGATATCATTCACTTCAACACTTCATCAATATTATTTTGCCATTTGCCTAGTCCACCTGGGTCTTGTCCAGTTTGATCCCATAACCTGTAGTGTGTGAGGCCATGTTTTTCGCACCTACACTATACGATCGCCCTTTACTTCTCCATGTTTTTGGGTGATGGTAACTACAACATTAAGCAATAAAATGTAATGCTTTTAATCGATCGCAGGATGTTACATTGATTTTAAAAGGAATTCTATTATGTGTGTAGAGTTGATGTAGCAAAAACCATCCATAAACGCGGAAGCAACCAATCCCGAAACCGTTAAAAACATCCCGGTGGGAACATGTCCTGCAGACATTAGATTGTAGTTCAATGCTAATTATTTGTTAATTATTTATTTTAAAATTCAATGGACCACGAGGCCCCATAGAAGCACGCTTAAGACTATTACAAATAGTACACTAACACGTAACAGGCCGTACAAAACGAATAATGTTCAAAAACAACGTGCGGGTCAAGTCGGGTTCGTAACGGTCACAAACGGCATTAAATTCACGGCACATAACGAGAAACGGATCAG
>KB672946.1:926370-976973 GCA_000349145.1 Anopheles dirus
AGCATTCCGTCTCCGGGATGAAGAGCAGCACAAATCGAGCTAATGCAATCGGTAATATTACGAATCGTTGATGCGTTCGCACTGAGCCTAGGCGAGATATAGGCCACAACAATGAACAGGCGCATACCAACAAGCTGGACGATGACACAAGTCAGCTCGAGTGACGGAAATCTCGTTGGGAATTCCCGGGAGGCCAGAGAGCTGGTACAGGCAACCAAAACTCCACCACCACGAGAGCATGTGCTATTGGAGACGCTACGATCGCAACGGTAAACCCGAAAGATGCGTCACCGTCAGCCGGCTATCGCTACGAGTAATTGGACGAAATTGAGCGGCTCGATACGTTTCCCGTTGTGGCATATTAGCCAAGCTTCACATTTCGCCTTGGCACGCGGGCAGCGCGAACCGTGCCGCCTTGATCCTTCAATTTTGTTTTTATTCCTGCTCTAAAAGGGGTTTCAGTGGTGTGATCGCGAGCCAAAGACGGAGCGCGTACTTTATTACAAAGTAGTGGACGGGTGTCTTCCCGTCACCGGCCGGCGGTTAATGAAACCTTCGCCAAAACGTGTCGTCACACAGGCCATGCACGCACTCCGCCTTAGACCGATCCCGGACCGAGCGTGCGCTGCAACCATCTGCACCGGCGGTTCCGCTTTTGGCGGTCCCTAACCGGGGCACTGCGACATACGGGGCAAGTGGCAATAAATCCTGGCACTTGATCGGCCCCGGGGATCGTGTGGCCTCGGATGGGAGACGTTGGTCATCGGCGCCGACGACGATCATGATGCTGATGACGACGACGACGGCGACCGGGTTCGGCCAATTGCAAACCATCACCGAGGCCAATCACTGCCACATCGCATCCGGCCGTTCCTCCATGCACGCGGTGCCGCCACGCACGCCGTGTGTTCCCCGGGCCGGCGGCAATGTGACACTGTTCGTTTTCTTATTCAATTAATTAACTTTAGTCGTCATCGTATTACAATACTTGTTTATTTCCCTGTCCCCTCTGCAACGGGAGACGTTTGTCAACGGCGGGCCTGCGTCTGTCCCGCTTCCCCGTGCGTTCGCCGTGCGGCACCGGGAGTGCCTTATCGATTTTCAACGTTAATCTTCGTCGCGCTGGAGAAGGAATCTGAGCCGCTCCGTCGGCGTATGACATTTGCAGCAGCCCGGGACGGGCCGGGCAGCTGGAACGGGGTGCCGGTGAGGCTGGGGGTTGGCGGTAAATGAGTATCACATTTACACTTCTTCACAATTCACCTACCCTAACGAGCACGGTATCCACGGGCAGTTTGTTCGCACGCCGTGCGCGTTCGATCGCTTCATCGTGGATGAGTTGCAGGGCAAGAAAATCGGAAGATACGCGGGCTTACGCACACTGCCGGCAGTGTAATGGCGGACGGTGATGATGCAGGGAATGAGTTACCGGCCATCGTTCCGCCCCCCACACGTACGTCCGCGGTCGTATGCCACCGTCTTAATGAAATGCAGACACTTTTCGTCAGTTTCCACTTACAGTAATGCATCGTTTAGTGTGCGACCGATGGAAACCCCGTTCTTGGTAATGCTGAAAACTATTGCCCGTGCGGGCGCGGGCGACTATGGGCAATAATGATGCTGTCTTTGCCGCGAACAGATCGTATCAGTGGCGCCCGCTGCTTCAAATTTCATGCAGCTTTAAGCACGAGCAATGCGACCATTTCCGGATATAACCTCACTCTAGCAGCTCCAACGTTCTGCACACGCACGGCACACTAGATCGGGGATTTGCTGCTTGAACAGTTTGTTGCGGCGTCGAGGAAGCCGCGCTTCAGTGCACGGTAAACCGATATTCTGCACTACGAGGGAGAATTTGTGTGAAATATGGTTAAAGATATGGTGTGCAAGCAGAGAAACAAGCAGCAAATAGTATCCGGTTTGTTTTGCATTCGTTGTGGGCTTTATGTTTCCGAAAATAAAGTTCAATCAAACGGACGTTGTGAGCTCGAATAATCAGGGCCAAACGACTTCAATGCCTAGGATTTTGGGGTAGCAATAATTGCCTAGAATTAATTTGGGTAACCTTGACTTTGGAAGAGTAATGTCAATGTTTGAAGAAACGAATAACAGGCCAAGTTTTTCCTCAGAATTCAAGAGTTCGTTCCACCAAAGATCAATAAATCTCTTGTACTCTGAATAACATTTCTGTATTACTTAAATTTCATCTTCGAAAAGGTTTGGTAAGCTTTTCAATTACAAATGTAATCATAGTTTTAACTGGCATTCGGTAATCTTAATTCTGCTCCAAACAGTTTTAAGAATCTGACTTTACTAGATTCGAATAAATACCCGCTTGAATACATTATTTTAATGCGTATAAGAGACTCTCATTCATTTGAAACTTCTTTGGTTAAGATACAATAATGGAAAATTTCTGCTTTTAGTATTGAACTAGTCTGGGCCGACAAAGGTTAACTCTTCTACTCAAGGGAACCTTGTTTAGTTTTAAATTGTTATTTATTTTTTCACATACTTTTTCCATCGTTGGTTGGTATGGCTTAGACACTCAAAGGGATTCATGGTCAATTAAGTAATTAGTGGGGATTTATGCTTCGAATAGCGTCTCTTGACAGGTGGTATAACTTTAACTAAAAACCAAAACAATGTTACACCTTTCCAGAGAGCTTATGTTAGCTATGAAGGAACATTCATTAAAAATTTAGGTAATTCAATCCTTACTAGAACCAAGACGAATAGAGAAGCATCATTCAAACTGATCCACCTTTTCCAGAGAAGTACTACATTTACCGTCTATAAAGTATTACTCTCGTCTACAAGAGACTTCCTTTTTTTAAGGATTTTTTTTACCAACTAAGGCTTATGCACATTGATAATCAGACATTAGTACGAATAGAATTACCTTATCTTTAAATCGATATTAATGACCCAATTAATCTATCTCAAAAAACACCCATTACAATATGCATTGCCTGACATGGAGTTGCCGGACACGTACGCGTCTCTACTTCATCCCGACAACATCAATCGATCGAGGTGTGATGAACAGCGTTTGAAGTGGCGACGATAGGCATCGGTTACATTATGCTTAGCCCTCCCCAACAATACAGTGATCCTTTCGCGTGTCGCCTTTCACGTTACGCAAAGTAATCGATCAGACGTGTGCATTCCCATCGTTCCAACATCCTTTGCTTACCCTTTCGGCACGTTAGCCCATGCCTTGGGTCTCAGTCTCCGAAGTGGAGCGGTTCATTTTTCTTGCTTTTGGATGTTTGCTGTTGATTCGTTCTTCTCTCGTTTCGGGAGTACGACGCCATCGGTAACCGAAAAACACTATTGTAGACAACGGTTTAAACGATCGATTAACGCCATCGGGAAGAAATTCGATCCGTCGTCCCGGGCGTGCGACACCGCCGAGGTGCTGACATAGTGTGGAACACGACCCGAGATACCCGAAATGAATCCGAATCCTTAGCTGGACACCCCTTTTTGCGGTGTGACACTTTGGTTTCTTACACCTTCGTGCCGTGCTCTGTTGCAGTGGTCTAATTTCTTCGTGCAGCTCGAAGCACGGATTGCGAATGTGGAGTACATACACACTGCAACATTAAAAAGAAATAAAAATCGCCCACACTCCCAGCAACGCGCGGGAGATTTGTGAGAGCAGCAGAAACTCAATATTCTAATAACCGTTCAAGGACAAACGATGTTAATCGGGGTTGGGCATTGTGAGCGCGTGTCTTTTCGTTTTTCTTTGCCATACAGTCAGTCCGTTGGCCGATGGATTCCAATATCACCCAGTCTCCTAGAAGAAGCGGGTGAACGCCGAGTCGCCCACGGAACGCTAATTAATACGGTCGAACTCGTTGGACCCGATTTACTACCGTTCTCCCGTTCGAGACCCAGACCCTATTTTAGGTTAGGCCGGAGCGTTGCGAAAGCTGTCATGTATGAGAAGGTATCAAATTTCTGCCCTGGAAGGGTTAGCCCGTGTCCTATTATAGAGAATAAACACGCTGCAGCTCCAAGCCGCGCGAACAGCGGCATCCTACTGAGATCTTGAAGTTCTGTTTCGTGCATGGTTCGGTCGAAAGAAACCAGAGATGTGATTGTTTACTTCCAGCGTCGCCGGCGCTGTCGAGTGCTCGGCGGAATCTGGAGAGATCGATGCAAAAACATTCTAAAAAAAAGGGAGAATATCTCCATACAGCGGATCCGTTGCGTGATCGAACCTCCCTAAAACCAGTAGCGTAACGTGCAAATTTGACTCAATTACCCTTTGGCATCGATGCAGATCAATCATCGCATCCGGGGCTACAGACTTAAGACTTAGCAATCATGGCGAAATCTCGTCTACGACCGGTGGTCGCGCAGTTTTTCGCAGCCGAAGTGACAAATTGATGGATGGCCTGATACGATCGTGCGCTCGTATGTGTGTGTGTGTCTATGAGCTTACGATGGGAAATAAGCCTACTCTCAAGGCTTTCTCTAAAACCTATACCCAGTGCGCCCAGCCGATTTGTTGTCGATTGGCAAGGTATTCGGTTACGTCCCGGACTCCCCAGGGGTGAGTTTTATGCTGTAGCTAACGATCCAATAGTGACCGTCACGCCGGTAACGTGCCCGATCCGATCTCTCCGGTGAAGTGTGATAAATTATTTAATGGATTTGTTATACGACTGTGAAACACGACCGTTGCGATGAAGGATTCGGTTCTCGTGGCACGCGGTGTAGGCCACGGAATCGCATCGACGGTGAGACGTTGCGACACGTTGTACAATGTTGATACTTAAATCTTAGGGTACGAAAGGTACGTCCACTGTGTGTTTCGGGTTGGTGGAAATAGATTTTTCTGATCATTCATTAAGCCATGCGATTTTTTTTAAACCTACCGTCCTCGTCAGAGCCATCTTTGTTGCTCGGTTGAGTTTTCTTAGCGACACGGCTTCACTTTCAAATCACACTGCTCGATCTAAGGAGGCGTTTTGTGATGGTATCGTTTTCCCGCGAACTGCCCCTTCCTGCATGCCCGTGTGACACAGGACCCGGACCGGTTTCGTTAGTTAATACTTTTGTTTTTATTAATACTAATTTATTGGTTTACACTCGATTATCGAGTCGAGCCGTGACCGTGGTCACGTGGAGGAGAGTCCGGTGGAGAGCTGGCCTCCTCGAGCGCAGCCAGATCGTAATGCAAAACGACTGAAACACCACTGTTCGTGGAGGTTTTACGCTTGTAAGGGGTGCCACAGGGCCCGGACATTCAATCGAAGTCAAGCTTCTCTCGTTCGTCGCCGTGTTGTACTCGTATCATCTTTCCTCGATATCTTCCAGCAGTGAAACTGGCGGCACATGGTCAGCGGAGAATTAATTGCTGAAATTTAGAAGTATTATTTCTATCTGACCATTGCCTCCAGGCCAGAGGAGAGCCGCTGGATGTTGGATATCGTATACCTTCGGCTGACTTTTACGAGCCGTACCGTGAACGCCGTGCTTTATGTGGTCCAAACCGAATCGGGGACTGTCGAAAACGGGGACGGGAAAGTGCCGCAGGGGGGGATCGCCTAATTCGATTCGTCATCTGGATAGGCACGGCATGTAAATACGCTCAAATGATATTGTAATACGGCCGGAAAGGACGGAAAACGAAATCGAAACGCGACCAGCTTCGATCGGATTTGGACGTTCATCATTAAATCGATTCAGAGAATCTAACAGCAGATTGTTAATCAGCGATTGCATCGTGAGGATGCTCCTTTTGAATGAAATGCAATACGCGATTATCGACAGAGGCCGAGAAAGGTAGAGATCAATATACTGGGTTGAATGAGTTATAGTGCTTATAGTTTTTTTACGAAGCTAAATACTTGCTTATCTTCACGTGATTTTAATTTGACGGGTTGTTCTCACAATCCTACCGTCACCGAAATCCCACATGGACCGTCTTACCCTTGGAACAACTAACCATCTGACTATGGTGGTATAATTCATCTAGTAGGCCGTAAGATGGCAGGCATGTCGGGATGCCTAAGAAGAAGAAGATGTCATCTTTTCGGATGAAAAAACCCCGGAAGACATGGTGCTTCAGATAACGTAATATGAAGATTTGAACAAATAAATTAGCATACGTTTATTTATTACAGTTAGTCATACAAATCATAAATTTACTCGTTATTAATCAGAACTATCTTGTGTCGTTGCGCTTAGATAAGGTTAGGTGTGCTTTATCTCTTCAGAAAGAGTGCTCTCTCACAGTTTTTATTCGCATGTACGGATCATCAAAATGACGTCACGTCATTCTCATCAAGTGTACCTTTTTCTAATAACTATGACGTCACGATAGAAGCTGTTGTACGGTTTTAAAATGGGTAGAAAATATAACAAAAATATTAATAACATTAAGTTGCTGTTTTAAAGCAAGGAACATTTGATATACAAAATATCTTTAAGTAATTCTATATATTGATGGCGTTATCCTATTTTAGATCGTTTTGTGAATTAGACTTTCTTTACGATTTATTTCCGTTAGTATTTCATCCCTTGTTTGGGTATCTCAAATATTTTCAAGAATTCTAGTATATTTATACTGGTTTTGGATAACAAACCAACAGCGTAGAGCGAGTCCATAGTACATCCATATTGGTTTTCAGATAATTATGTTCAAAAAATAGTGTAAGATTTCATTTTTTATTCATGCTGGCAGATTTTCATGTCGACCTTTGCTTGAGTCGACATTTTTTACAATTTAGATTAAAATTCAATGCGGGAAACGATTCATATAGTTCGTTAGTTTCTTGTTATTGTTAGTTTTTGACAACATTATCCAACCTATTATGTTCCACAAAAATAGTTTACTTAACACTAAACGATCCATAGGAAACATAGGTACTCCTAGCCATTTCAGCACACGCAAAACATCACAGGAATAAGTAAATAAATAGCACAGTAATAGCACATCAAAAAGTGTTCGCAATTTGAAACTAATAGTATCTATACTAACACCAAAAACCGGTATTACTATTACGATAAGTTGAACTAAAATCATTTCTCACATTGGCATTGTCTGAAAATTATTTTTTCTAGTATAGACGTCAATAGATCCGCTCATCAGCTTATGTAAGATAAGAAACTCAAGTCCTTGGTAAAAAAAACTCTTAACACTAACATTCTGAATAGACAGATTCCTCAAAAGGACAGAAAGTTGAATTAGGTTACTATAATTTCATTTCTTTTTTATCTTGTACTTTTTTCTTTTCTCTTTTACCTTGTATCTTTTTATCTTTTATCTTGTCTAATTTATAACTTGTATTGTATATCTTGTTTTTTTGTTTTGTTAATACGCCTTTAAGATAGGGTAGTTAGCGTATTGCAGGCATATTTGTCGATTCAACCGAGTACTGTCATGTTTATCACACCAATTTGACTTGTGCCTCGCAACCGACTTCATCAATATAAGCGACATCGACGATTAAGCGTTTCGTTTGACACTACGCAACTGTTGGAACAAATTTCTTCAACTATCCAATCATCTGTTTAAAGTTATAAAACACCAAGATTTAAATAGTAAACTAATAAAGTAGTACAATACTTGTCAAAGAATGAAAAGCACAACGGACATATGGCCGCATTCAATGACTGTAGCTCATTCATGGCTTTCTTTGTCGCCTAAATGCTTTGAGGCCTACTATAGTGGAACCATACTTGTCGGACGCTGCCATAAAGCGTCCGAAGTCCGTTGTTAAAAAAATCGGCCCAATGCGGTCCGAAACAGCCCGATGCGACCGATTTTTGTATGGATTTGACAGCGTACGTCAGACGCTTTCTCCGCCGTCCGACAAGTTTAGCTTGACTATTACAGCTTTAGGCTTTTTCTATAAACAGTTTTTTACTCGGCACCTTCGAAATGAAAACCTTTCATCCCGTGTACCGTTTTCGATAAATAATTCCCCGAAATACACCCTCTCCATGCACACCGATCCAGCCGTTAGCCGACGTGTAGTCTTTGAAGCGTGTAAACTGATGCTGATCATTGCCTCGCACATACACTGCAAACCGGGTTTAATGCTGGCACCGGAATCGCGAAGCTAGTCGCATGCAGTGTCGGGTTCGGATTTTTCAATATCCTCCACAACGATCTCGAATTCCCAACGTGCGCCAACGCACCTGTCACCCTTTGGTCGCTTCAGCGTTTGGGCCCGTGTGCATTCATTAAGGCGTAGCCCTTTTGCCATAACGTTTCCAGCGCCATCCTGCCATATAGCATGCGCCAAGGTTCTTGAATTTCGCTACCCCGTCCTCGGCGAGGTAACTTCAGGCTGTTTATGTGTGTGTACGTGTTGTTGTCATACGCTCGCTTCGTGTGTCAGTTTAAAGTTTCACATGCTCATCTCATCCGCCCGCTCGTATCCTTTATTTGGTTGTGTTTTGTGTGCTCGTATCCGATGGTGGTTGTGTTTTGTCCCGATCGAGCCCAACCCTCAACTCTATGCTAACAAAATAAAAACAAAGGACGAGACACACTAGACACAACAAACGGTACGCTTCATCGGGCTGCCTTTTTGACGGTTGTCAATGGAAAATTACGTGGTTGCAAAGGTTTCCTATTTATTTTCAAATTAGCGGACAAACTTGTGAAGTACATTGAAGGTTATGACTAAACTAAAGCGAAGCTTCAATGCTTCATGAGTTCTGTAGTAGTAATTCGATACATATAATTACGTGTAACAACATAGCAACACAGCAATCTCGACATGATAGAAAATCGAATTTGATTTCAATCGAATACTGTGAATTGTACATATTCTTGTTATCATCCAATCAGTTTTAACTGCAGTTCATAATTAAGGATTTAATTTCAATCAACCAATCTGTTCAAACTGGCCGTTGAAGGGACAGGTGTGTACATTGTGTACGAGAAATACCGATTGGTTCACTACGTACTAACAACAGTCGCTGGTCTGCTGTCTTATGTGTGGAAGCATGCTCAGCCATTGTGAATTTAATAAAATAATAACATCCTGACCGGTGGAGGGAGCACGATCCCCAAGATATCGAATTATATGGACCCTTCCATCTGGAGACGCCGTGGTGCATCGACTTATGATCTGCGTTTCATGTGTCTCCCCAGGAACTCGCCGAGACGGCCATGAACGATATCCTCGGCTGGTACGGCTACGACAGCGTCGATCGGCTCGAGTTAGCGGCTAACAATCTGGCATCGGCTTCCACCTCGGGCACCATCGACGAGGACGGGGCGGAAGGGCGCCTGAAACCAGACAGCGACCACATCGCCACCCGGGTTGCCGCCACCAATCACCTGCTCCTGAAGGCAAAATCGATCGCCCAGGCATCGGCCGCGTCATCCAAGCATCATCCACTTCCGCAGCAGCCCTCCCTCGGTGGACACTTCTTTCCGCGCCAGCAGGACGACCCGTCCGGCTCGTCCAGTAATGAACGGCGTGGCCGGGAAACGCCCTCCATCGCCACTGGCCGGCCCGGACTTGCCGGTTCTCCACCAGCGACGACGGCGGCAACGGCACGGAATGGTGTCGGCTTACATCATCAGTCGCACCACCACGCTCCGGTTCCAGCCGGTGGCGGAGAGAGCTCCACCTCGGAGAAGGACAGTTCGCGCGAAAGCTCCAAGAGCCCGATGCTGATGAAAATGCTCGACAAGCAAGGTGAGGATACGCCCAACGCGGGTAAGGGCATAAGTAAGGGACGAACTAAGAACGGGGAGAAATCCTTCCGGTAAGATTAAGATGCATCGATCACAGCCACTTTCCAGGGCGCAGTTGTCACGGCGTATCAAAGGTAGCCCGTCCACTGCGGCAAGGCTTGTAGGAAGGCCGATACGCAATTAGATTTTTCAATGTCGTGGAAGAATAGTCTGCAATGGCGCGTAATTGATGAAGCTTGGGTGTCGTATAGGACACTCGCATTGCATACTTATTACCCTTCTACACTTTAGTATAGTCTTCCCGTAAGGCATACTGGGAGTCTGTCACCAAAGGGAACTAAACATTAACACTAATTGACATTTTTGGGTACTTTTGACACTTTTAGCTTAGATCAACCAACCACAATTAATTTTTTATTGTGTTTTTTATTTGTTTGAAACTGTTTTTTTTTATTCAAATAAGTGAATAGCTTTGAAATATTAGCCTATACTTCTGACTGATAGCCCTGGTGTAATTTTACTTCAATATGTTTCAAATCAAATTTGTTGATCGGATCAAAGTGTATGTCGGATTTTGGTTTTATGTTAATATCGTGTATGTTTAGCACATAAAAAGACAAATAATCCAAACTGCTATGTTCAATCATTAAAAATATTTAGGTTCAACACCCAGTTCAACACCCAGTCCATCGGTTTGGTATTCAATACCTATTGAGGTCTCGAGTGGTTGTGAATGTGTTGTGATACTCAGTTTTTTTTATTACTTACTTACTTATTTATCAGGCGGTACAACCGCTTCGCGGTCTTGGCCTGCTGCAACAAACGGTCGCGCGCCGTCGTCAGCCAATCACTTATCCCGGCCGTTCTGGCGGAAGAATCAACGCCATCCATCCAGCTCAGTCTGGGCCTACCACGCCTCCTCTGTCCATGTGGACGGCCTAAAAGGACTTTACGGGCTGGGTCGTCCGGTGTCATTCTACTGACGCGACCAGCCCACCGGAGCCTAGCGAGTCTAATGGGCTGCACAATAGTGAGGCCATCTTACAGTTCATAGAGCTCGTCATTATAGCGGCTCCTCCATTGTCCTTTCACACATACGGGGCCAACAATCCTCCTGAGCATTTTCCTCTCGAACGCGGCTAAGAGGGCATCGTCAGATTTTGACAGGGTCCATGTCTCAGAGGCGTATGTGAGTACTGGGACTATGAAAGTTTTATATAGTCTCAGCTTCGTCCGTCGCGACAGGTTCGTTGAGTAGAAAAGTTTCTTCAGGCTGTAGTATGACCGGTCGGCTGCCAGCATCCGGGCGCGTATTTCGACATCTACGTCATTATTGGAGCTGACTTCAAAGGTGTGATCACCTATCTGTACTTCACCCCCACGTAGGCTATTAGCATTTCTTAGTAGGGCCGCTGGTGCCACCATCAACTTGCAACAATTACTAGTTAGCAAAAAAAAATTATTCAGAATTGTACAGCAAAACATAAGGATTTCATTGATAATGTTAATGAGTGAGTTAATGTGAATTTTTGATAAAAATGTATTCAGTATTCAATAAGCATTGAATGCAATTGAATGTACATATTTTTAGAATTTTATTTCCCATCTTTTGGTGTACATTACACTATATTCTGATGAGTATTTTGTAAATTACGATCGGAAAACCAAAATCATATTTTTACTATCACTCAAGCATTACATCTTTTGAGGCGTTGTTCAAAGTAGATGCATCCTCTTTAAATTACTGAGAATTCGCCGAAAAAAAAAACCATTCCAAAGTTTTTTTTCACTTTTTCTGATTTTAACGGAGGATGCTTTACAGGAAACAGAAGAGTAAACGGAGGAAGTTGACGGTTAAAACTAAATCAGTAAGAAGTTACCTTTACTCTTATAGTTACTAAACATTGAAGCTAAATTGCATGGAAATCCGTCAACAAATAATAAAAGTAGTCGTATTTGGTCAAACTGATTCGCCGTGATTCTCATTTAGTTTTTAAATTTAGTTTAACTCATTTAGTTACATAAACATGCATTTTTGATATCACGATATCCTGTTTTCTCACAGCTTGAACTTAAACATCGTTTGTGTCAAAACTACCCGCCACGGTCCTGTTAGTGTTAGTAAATTTATCGATCGTTAACGATAATTGCAGGGTATTTTTCTGATCAACGGGTGGTAACGGTGAAATCTGTTGTTTCTTCATATTCTTCTTTGGCGTAACGACGTGCTTGGTTATATCTGCACGGCTTTGTGAGCGGCTTTCTAGAGTATTTTGTCCTCCTTAGCCGGTTATTCAGCCTCTGTGCTAGGGAGAGACGGTCAATCTGGGATTGTGGTGCCGGTGCTGCCGTATGGATACCGACGACGCTACCAATACTCAAACAACTATGGAAACGAAAATATGAATACACGAAATATGACTACAAATTTTTGGGAAATGAATATTTTAATGTTTTACTTCGTGATCCATATTTCAATAGGGGTTTTTTTTAAAGAAATATGTAAAAATACAAATTTCACGTTCACTAACACCCTCACTGAAAGTACTTTTGATTTTCACATCGATGTTCGATGTTTGTAAAACAAAGAAAAACTCTGAAGAACTAATTGAAATATCTACTATTTTCACCTTTTATTTACTTTTCACCTATGTACATGTACCAAATGCCAACTGTCTGGAATACCTGGCTTTTGTGGAATAAATAATGTCGGGCACTAAAAAAGATCTTAACACTAAATAATAAGACTCATTTAATTTGTTGTTTCTTTGTCATGGCACCCAACTGGAAGAAACAACTTCTTCGGAGGTTAAAAAAAGCAGAAACTGCAAACTGAACGGAGTGAAGTTATTTGTAAACCCAAGCAAACCAAATTAAAACCACTACAGTAACCTCACCTAGTCAGGGAAGGATAACTTTCCACCAATCCTCCGGATGTGCCTTGCGGCTTGTTCATCGAGCAAACCGACATATGCATCGGGAATGTCCAAAGGTTCCAATTATGAAATTGAAGCATTTTATGACGAGATAAATTTTCACGCGCACCACACATAATGGAATCGAGATGTGGCAGCATCCTCTTCCTATCATGCTATACCGAATCGACAGGCCGTGTGTCAGGAGTTTTTTTTTGCTGGACCTCACAATTTTAGCTGGATGTTTTGCCATACCGCGGCTGCTGTTAGTTCTGGAGGCACGGTGAGGTTTCCAAGATCACCGTTTCATTGTTGCATTGCACGAATGCGAGGCATCATCTCCTTTTCGGCCCACTGCATACTACCGGGAATGGATCGGAAGGGCTTGGTAGTGGCAGCAGCGCCACATCGTGCTACCGGTTCATTAAATTCGCGAACAATCAATTCCTTGCTGTCAGTGGCACATCGGGCAATGCAAACCATCGATACTTTTCTAATCCGCACCGTCGGCAGTGTATCGACGGAATGTACCGGCGGGATTAATTTCGGCCCCAAAATTACTGACCGTTGGCCATTGGGAAGAGCTGCCAACACTTGTTTCGCATTCGCGGTCTCGTACTAGTTGCTAGGACGGGAGCGAAGGAAACTGATACCGAACTGAGGTGCGCTGAGCTGAGGGCAAAACGAGGGTATCGCATCGACGATGTAGGGTTATTCATTAGTTTCGGGATGTTTTTTTTATCCTATCTTCGGCCTATACAAGAATCATCGAAAACCATCCCAATTCACCATGAGACTGAAGAGTCCTGGTTAACCGAATGCCCTATAGTAATAATTTCGCACCGGCATTACCTGACGCAAACGCACCCTAGCTGGTAGTTCGTTGCAATCACTAATGATGAACCATATGAGGGAGGATTTATAATTTCATTCTACGTGGGAGTTTAATTAATGTACGCTGGTGCGAAAGATTACCGGGAAACGGAAACCCTCGTTTGACCTCAGTCACATATCATTATTGACGGTGAAATTAATAGTGATATAAAAGTACTAAGAACATGCTTTTGGAGGTAGCACACTGCTTTTCTAGGGAAGTTGGTACTGCTCATTCCTCATTATCGTGCGATAATTACAGTGCAAAGGTGCATTTTCTAATAATAAAAAGCACAGAAGGGATTGAATGCAATTCGAGTGAACGAACGTGTGATTTCGATTTCGAAGTTTCGCTCGATGGCCGAATGCATCCGGACACGTTTGACCCATCGAATGCGCATTATGTAATGAACAGTGTACCGCGCAATCGGTTTTGTTTTGTCAATTATTTCTGAACCTTCTTTGCACGCAGCGTCAGGCTGAGTAGGCGTTGCGACCGTATCGAGTGTCAGGTTTGATTAATGCTGACGGATTCGTCTTTTTCACCTACCTCCTCCTACAGAACAGACCTGCCAGTGGTGTCGTAAGGTGATACCGTCCCACCAGACCGGCATCCTGGGCACCACCGAGGGCATGATATTCTGCACCGAGGCCTGCTTCTCCCAGTCGCGCCGGGCGTCCTTTAAGCGGGCGAAAACGTGCGACTGGTGCCGTCACGTGCGTCACGCTGTCAGTTACGTCGACTTCCAGGACGGTGCCTCCCAGCTGCAGTTCTGCTCGGACAAGTGTCTCAACCAGTACAAGATGCAGATCTTTTGCAACGAAACGCAGGCCCATCTGGAGCTGAATCCACACCTGAAGGAGAAGAGTTCGTCAGCGGGTAAGTGGGTTGTCCTTTTGAGGCCGATTGCACGGGGTAGTTTTGGATGAAGTGCGGCCGTCGGAAAGCTACAGTTTGACTGTCATATGCCATCCAAAACTATCCTGTGAAATCGGCCTATTTGTAGGTTTATTCTCGTGGGGCGCCATAGCTAAACGTACCGTTTTAAATTCCAGGCAGCCTAATTACACCGGAACTATGGATGAAGAATTGTAAAAGCTGCTCGATGTCTCCGGTGTCGGATCGGTCGGAGTCGGTGTCACCTGTCCCGTCGCTACCGGTCCGCTCGTCACCGGAACCCTCCCCGATCACGCTACACTCTCCGACGCCGTCCAAAAAACCTCTAATTTCCGTGGCCCCGCCGTCGAAGCTACTCTCCAAGACGCTCCAACATGGCCCATTGGGTCGTCCCAGTCCAAAGAGCGCATCGCGCAAACGTCGCCCCGCCAACAGACCCCAATCAAGCGCGCTTGCGACCACTTCGTCTAAGCGTTCTTCAACGGCGCACCAGTTGGAGTACGGCTCAATTAGCAGTAGTAGCGGCAATAGTAGTATCAACAACAACAATAACGCCACCATCCCAAATAACAACCTTACCGGAAGCACTGCCAATCCGTCCACCCTCGGTCAACCAAAGTCCACAGCGAACGTGCAGGATCTAAGGATATTGCAGAAGAAACATAGCGCAATCGTAAACCTCGCGTCCAACGCCGTTCCTGCCTCGATCACCGGATTCGATCATGCGAGGGTGGATTCGTCCGGACCCGTAGGACTGGGACCACCGCCACCACCACCACCACCTCCTCCGCCGTTGAACATTCCTCCACAGTTTCTTCCGCCGCCGCTGAATCTCCTGCGACCTCCCTTTTTCCCGCTGAATCCAGCTCAGTTACGCTTCGGCAATGGAATGGGCAACGTACAGGGCACGGCGCCATCGATGGGACCGCCACCGAGTCCACTACCCGGTGGACCTCTAGGCCCGGGCAGTCGTCCCCCCCTGCCCAACTTGCTTGGCTTCGGAACCGCACCACCGCCAGTCACGATTCTAGTCCCGTACCCCATCATCGTGCCGCTGCCATTACCCATTCCAGTACCGATTCCTGTGATAGACTTCCTGAAAGCGGCCCTACCGAAAGATGAGCACGAGAAGCAGCCGGAACAATCGGACCGTATACCGGAGGAAGGATTGGAATTCGAGGCAACGGTTATGACGTTGGATAGTGACGAAACAATGGCGGATGAGCTTGCCGCGACACCGGTTGTGGAGGACGAGCTGGATGTTCCGCTTGATTTCACCGTCGGTGGATGTACCAACCACTCGGAGCGAGATGTTGCGAGATCGGCCGGAAGGGTCGAGGTCTGGAGTGAACCGGAACAGTGTGCGGACTCTGCGCCCGCTTACGCACTCTCTACCATCGGATTCGCCGAACCGGAAACGGTGCCCTCAATGGAAGATACCAAATCGACCGATTGCAGGCAGGTTGGATCGGCCAAGTTGGTATTGCCGAGGTTTAAGATAACTCGCCTCGCAAGTACGCCAGACCCGGGTGAACGCATCGACGGAGAACGACGACCGGTGGACGAAGAAGATATCGAACGCGAGCGAAAAGAGATGGTCGAACGTAGTCGTCCCTTGCGGAAGCGAAAACGTCTTGTGGTACCACAGCAACAGCATCAACTTTCGGAGCCAGAGCTCAACGACTTGCAGGAGCCACCCGGCGAAGCGATTGCGGAAGCGCAGGAGTTCAGTTCCGGGATCGGGTTAAGGTCGGGTGGCAAAACCAAATAATCTGTTCGGACCGCACGGAGGGTTTAGTTATGATGGGTGCTGCATGATTAAGGTTATGTGTTAGATCTCCTGACGGTGGTTGAAGTAGCGGTGGACACTTCGTATCGTCAATAGAATTTGTGCGCTACGGAGTGCTTAAACATACACGAAACGGTTGAAGTTCACTTGTTCCTTCTTTCTGGAAAACGGTTCAAGCGAAAAAGCATGATCTAACCTCCCAGTAGTAGTGCGTGCTGTGTCATACACTTCTTTCCATAGTCGAAGCCAAAAGAGACGTTAAGGATTTGGAGGTGAGTTAAATTTACTTCGTGTATCTCTCACGTAGTAGACCGAGTAACTAAGGGAAACGTAGTTTCTGGATAGGCCTTGCCTCATTAAACAGTTTAGAAGAACACGATGACTTGTTCCAAAGTGAGCGAGTTCATTAGCAGCAGAAGTAGCAACAGCAGCTCCTGGAGCCGCTGAAAATCTATACACAGCATTTTTTTCGCACGAAATGAACAGGAATAAGAGGCTAGTGCATGTTAGGATCACGGGAATTGAATCCTCTGCCAGCTAGGCGGAAGTTCGTTACGGCGTTTATTGATCGCTTTCTCACTTACCTTACCCTATTCAAGTCATAGTCGTAGTTTATCAACTAAAAATAATGTCAGACCGACAGTCGTAACCGTGTATGTGCGTTTCGCCATGATGTATAGAACTTTATTCGTACCGATTAGTTCATAAGTAATCTCTTACGAATGGATGAGGAAGGCAAAGCTCGGTATTATAAATGTAAAAATAAAAGGAAGCAACTTCAATTCAACAAACTGAGTAAACGCGTCTTCTATCACGCCAGCGATTTCATTTGTACAGATCCCACAGCGAAATCTGTCCGTCACTGCCGGCGGCCGCCATCACGGGTGCGTTCCACATTGCCACCTTTCCGTCGGAGTAGGTGACGTCCAGTACCTCAGCCTTGTGCTCGGTAAGTACCGCCAGCGGCCGCAGGCTCTTCCAGGAGAAAATTCGCAACCTCCCGTCCCAGCCGGCACTGACGAAAACCTTCAGATCCTTTCGAATGCGAACCCGGTGGACGCCGGCGTTCTTGATGGCAAGTTCTCTCTTCACCGCAATCTGGTGCGTCTTCGGGTCGATGGAAAACACGGACAGCTTGCAGGATGAACCGCCGCAGACGCCACGATTGGTGACGGGATCATAGTCGAGCGTCTGCAAACAGTCGGCCTCGGTCGTCATAAAGAGGGCAGTGGTTTCGACCGGTCGCCCAGTCCGATAGTCCCACAGGGCAATCGCTCCCGATTCGTAGCCGACCAACAGATATCCCTGGCTATATATTTCAATCGGCTGGCAGCACATAACTTTGCCGAACGGGAGCCGCTTCTCGTCCTCGGCCGTTGGGGCGAAGCGTATCATTTCGCTCAAAGTTTTTGCACACAGCACGCTGATGGTCGCACCGGCGCGTGGTATTATCACAGTGTTCGATTGTGCGTCAAGCACCAAACGGCAGAAACCGACGTGCTCGGTGGAGATCTCGTGTCGCAGTACATAGTCGGCATCGGCAAGCGACCACAGCTTAACCGTACCTTCCTTTTCCTGAGTAATCAAGGTATCATCGGAGGTGTGTGCAAGGTTTAGGATCGGACTGGAACCTACGCTAAGTTGATATGAAGTGCGATTTGTCTGGGTGAAAGAAAGTAACATACAGAAAGCGTTACTAGCCGGCATGTATGTTTGTATGCCCTGGGTAGAACTTACCTGTAGATCGAACAACTGGACGGTTCCTTTGGCTGTACCGGCGTATAAGTGTTCGGGAGTGCGGAAACACAGCGAATGGTACGAGGAAGTTTCCGGTGAACGCAAGCAAAACACTGGATCCGGTGGAAGTAAGGCCATGGCTTTGATTTACAGGATTCTTGCGGTAGATAGGAACACGGTTTGCGCTGAGTTCAAGGCTTGCAGAGTGTAGTTACCATTCCGAGAAAACGAAACGTGGAAAAAAGTAGGTGCAATAATTTCAAAGACGCAAATCAGCAAATAAACAAAAGAGAAACGACAGTGCTTGTCATGCTATCTCGCGGTGTGAATAATACGAGCTGTATTGATCAAATCAATCATAATAAACTGAAAAAGTCTGATGAAAACATGAACTAAAATGTTTCGTAAATTAAATGTCCCGACAACTTACGTTTATTGCTAGCCAAACTACACGATAAACAAAATTGGCGGACAAAAGTGTCATATCGTGAAATCTCACAATACGAGATAGCACGAGAAGTACTGTGTAACAGCTGATTGTTGTTTTGGGATTGGTGGGTTGTTCGAGCTACGGTCAAATAATCATGACACTTTATAGAATATAGTTGGCCCAACTTGCTTCACAAATCTAGATATTCATAGTTTTAACATAGTAATAGATCATATCACGATATTACATAAAAATACAATAACAATAACGTTTCGAAATCAATGATAGAGATGACACTGAAGTACTGAATCTGGGCGTTATAAACTTGCCAATTGAATAAATTGCGGGAACGGCCAAAAGATGGCGCTATTGTAATTTCAAACGGTTTGAATAATCTGTTAAGATTCAGAAAAAAATGGCCACAAAACACAGGTAGGTGAACCAGTTTAGGCGCGTGAAACAATTGTAAAAAAGTCGAAGAAGTGAAAATTTTATGAAGCAAGCGTTACACGTCCATGCAGAAAATTTGTTTAAATTAGTATATTTTCTCAATTCACATGAAGATATGCAATTTCGGATAGCAAGCCTATTTTACCAATAACTACCATATTTATATTTCTAATGTTTTCTTCTCAACTGGAATTCTGTCTCGTTTAACTGCAAAGTGAGGTATCCTGCCTACTGCTTGATCCTTTGGTAAGAATGCGCCACATAAGATTGCCGCAAACAAGTATTGTCTATGTGATTAGCACATGATTCAGGCGCAAACGCTTGGTGCTAGCAGAGAGCTTTGAGAATTTTACATCCAACTTCACCTGGCATGTGACCTTGGTCATGGTCATTATTACAAGCTAGATGCGGTCAGTTTGCCCGGTATTCCAAAGCAGCTCATGGTGCTTCCACCAGCTTTCACCTTTTCAGCCTGAAGTTGATGAAAAGTTGGAAGCTGTGGAGCAAATGCTCCTCCATGCTCTTAAGGATGATCCGCAAGATCAGGTTAGTCGGCGATTTCATTCTTCATAATCCTCTCTGATAGTTTCTAGCAATAATTTCTGGGTATGGGGTAATATACCTGTGTTAGCTGCTGTCCAATTTATCTACTTTCTTATACATAGCGTAGAATATCAAGACTCCAATTACAATCCGATAACTACCACATAGCTCAGCAACTATTCGATGAATCATGGAGAATTGCGTCTGCTACTTCATTCTAGATCAACTCAGCTGTAATTCTAACGATTCCTCGTTGTTTTTAAGCTGATAGATGGCCTTTCAGGTCTCTCTTATAATAGATGGCAGTACCGTATTGTGTGAAGTCTCTACCTCGTATTTAAGCTGATCGTAAATTGATTAGTAAGTCATCAAAGATCTGAGCCTATCATGATCTCTGGCTGGTTACTGATACCGGAATGCTTTGTGCAGTAAGAAATTACGATAATATTTAACGACTATTCGTATCTCATCGCATTCAGTCGTTTAGTTATACTAACATGACTAATATCAACTTTTTCATTGGAGAAAGAATCTCCAGATCAGCGTATTACTCGAGATCGTGTTAACAGAAAGATTTTTTATTTGCCAGCATGTTGCGTGCGGTGAGATAAGGCGTAAGCATTTATTCTTCGACTTTGTGTATCGTCAAGATTTAACAACAGTATCACGTTGTGTAGAGCAACAGTAAGTGTGCAGGAGTTGAGGTTCAATCATTCTTCTATTCTTCTATTCGTCCTCACTAACGCTGATCATCATCATCCCAATCGAGTATGTCCTTCTGTAGATCTGTAATACGACAAGCAAAGCGAATATCATTTTCCGAATTCCCGAGTTTCGATCAACCGCATATTGGTTAACCTCGAAGAAGGCTTGCATGTTCACAGATCCGAATCCGTACGAAAGTCGCCCCGGATGTTGGGAAGCCATCAGTAGCAATCTCATGGCCTTCTGATCTTGCACCTCCATGCTGTACCAGGGTACGTTGTAGATCGCTACTGTAAGCTCATCGCACTGCAAGAAGATGACAGGGTTTCAGTGACCCGTGGGTGCCACCGCAAAACTTCATACCTTTATGTCGAACATTTGGCCCAGGGCACAGCTGAAGAACAGTTGGAACGTGAGCATGAAGAAGAGAAAATATCCTGGATACCAATCGGGAACCTGCGGGAATAGGGTCATCAAAGTAGCGTATCACCGTATGCGTGTCAGCCTACTTACCGAAACGACCACTACGACAATGCTGACCAACTGGCAGAAAATACAGCCGAAAACGACGAAGAAATGCAGTTCGAACAGACTGCACAAGCTTTTGGCGAAGCTGGGAGATGCAGAGAAAACATGGAGAGTTCGACCAAGCCTACTACTGTCCGTTCTACTCACTCTAGATGGTCGATGTGATGTTGTATGATGGTCTGGATGCGATTTCGTATCTCCGCCGTGTGCTGCCCGTCGCTGTTCGCGGCACTAAGCTGACCGAGCCGGGTCAACTCCAGCCGTAGCATGTCGAGCTGCAGGCAGGCCTGCAACAGGAACATAAAGAAGGCACCTTCGCTCGACACGAGTCCGGCCACCATCAGGAAACTCTCGAACAGCTGAAAGGCAAAGTTCATCAGGAATCCCTTCAGCTGCTCGATCCCGACCGTGGGGATGAAGAATCCGAAGGGGAGCGCGTACTCGACCGTGGCGGACCACGCCAGCGAGTACACGAAGATGAGGGCGGCCGCCGACGACGAGCAGAACCCGAACAGCAGCACCAGCACGTATGTGTCGAGCGTGATCGCCCCCAGCAGCCGGTCCTGGTCCGGATCGCCCCGGCAACGCGCGTAGAACTCGGTCATGAACTGGTGCAGCTTGCAGATGAGTCGGTTGTGGCGCACGAACACGTCCATCTTGATGCCGGCGATGCCCACGTACAGGATCGTCTCGAGGCAGTACATGAAGTTCACCAGATCGCCGTACGACACGTTCAGGCTGTACAGGTTGATCAACGAGAACACGAACATGTTCAGCACCAGCAGCCGAAAGCGGCGCCCGGTCGTGGAGTAGTTCGGCGTGAAAACGTCCAAACCGAGGAGTCCGCCGACGAAGTTGATCTTCTGTACCAGCAGCGTCAGCTGCACGCGGGTATCACACGATCGGCGCTCCAGGTGATACCTCACCAGAGCGCGGAATCGTTCCACAATGTACATTGTCGCGGGGTTGCGCGTACGTTTCTGAACCTTCTGAACCGGCTGCTGAACCTTTTTGAAGCGCTTTTTGGTTTTATCTGCAAAAAAATGTACTTTTAATAATGCACACTTCACAAGAGCTCGTTTTCCCGGCCGTGTCCCTTTTCCAGCGCCATCGGTGGGAATTGATCGAACATTTAATTGCGCTTAATTGATTCGTCCCGGCCCGGAACGCGTATGAAATGTGAGTGAGTGAGTGATTAAATTCAAACGGTGAGAAACGAAGGCGCTTTTCTTAGTTTTTGTGATACCTTCGTTCGGTTAATGCACGAAATCAATAGTACTCAATTACTTACCCCCAGCACTTTGAAGACATTCTCCATCGTTCTGTCATCATCGTTCTGTCTCCCAACGGCGGAGGTATGTAAAACGACCCCGTGGCTTTTGTTCATACTGACTGAGGCATTTATTTCACATACATTATATGTTTTAAGTATATATATATATAATATATTTTTACGATGTATATAATCTGTTTCTGTTTTTTTGTTGGGTTTTCATTTTCCATTATAATAAGAGCTTTTGTTTGTTTGTTTCTTTTCGGGGGTTTCGTTCTCATTACTCTACCCGTTCGCGTTTGCATTTCGTTCTCGATCGCAGATGTTGACCGGCGTTTCGTTTCGTATAATGCTTCCTTTACGCATTTATCGTTTTTTGATGTGCTGTTGTTTTTGCTGTTTTTTTGCGTGTGATTTACACATATGCGCTTGTGTTTCTTTCTGTTTTTCGTCATTATCAGTATGCTTTGTTATGGTTACGTTTTTCACATGCTCTTAACACTTGTTTGGGTTAGCGGTTTGGTTTTGTTTCGTTTCGGTTAGGTTATTGTTGTTTTTTGTTGTTGTAATTGTGTGTATGTGTTGGTAATAGCCGTTTCAACATTTCACTGCTTGCTATTTGAGTTTCGTTTGCTGCTGTCGTTTAATTTATTGTATGTGCAAACGAATAGCATCGCAAGCACCGTGCGCTAGATGATTAGTGATGACAACACTACGCTGCTTGGCCCTTCTGCTGTCATCGGGGCAGCACGCGCTTCGTTCACGTAGCAGTTTTGGGGGGCCCAAGATAAAGTCTTGGGTGGTACAAAAGCGCGGGCTCAACTTTTCCTGTCAGTTTTCCGCGCCTCTCATTGTTTTGCATACTTGTTTGCAGTTGCCATGCAACTTTTCCCCTCTGGTTGCTGCGATTGAAGTAGCTTCACTTTGTAACGTTTTCGTTGGAAACGGAAGCAAAATGGTTTGACGCTCAGTGGATGTTGGTTTGTCATAGGAAACATAGAACACGAGTTTGCACAGCTTTCTGCGCGGACAGTGTTACGCAACACAGCTTTTGGTTCTATTTCGTTATGCGGCGGTTTGCTAAACTCCTGTTCACCTGTTCACGCTGCTTTTTAGCTATTTTTATGATTTTTTTTCTTTAAGTGGCCACACTTTTGCGAACTCGCGCTTATGTCTCTCTCTTTGTGTGTCTCTCTCTCTCTCTCTATCTCTCTCTCTCTCTATCTATCTCTCTCTCTCTCTATCTCTCTCTCTCTCTCTCACTATCTCTGTGAAAGTTCCTTTACAGCAAGTTAGTGTGTAGTGAATTGTTTTTACAGGAGTGGCTTTTCGTTCTGACTGGCTTTACACAGGTGAGACCTAATAGTGGTCAATCGTTTATCGCTTTTGTCACAAGGATTCGGTGCTCATTGTTTGTTGGAGGGGTGGTGGACGTTGTTTGTTTGTATGAATGTTAGTACGTGTTAGTATGTATGTGTTAGGGGAGACATCTTTAATCTCGGGCTACACGAGCTCAGCTCATTTCAATTGGCCAGTGTCGATTGTCATGTTACCGTTTATATTTGTGTTTAACCGCTCTTTTGGAATGCGCTTTTGGGGGCGCATTCACTCATGTTACGATGCAATTAGCTCACATTTTGTGCGCTCGGGGAACCGGGGCGCACGGGTTACGCCCGCACGCGCCACCCGGTGTGCTTGTGTACTGTGAGAATGGGGTTTTACTTCCTGTTGTTCGTGTTTGTGCGGTTCTGCGGAGTAGCTCGATGGTTGCATTTGGTAGGTTTTGAAACTTTGGAGGATTGTTCGAAAGCAAAACTCGCCTACAAAAACTGGCCAACCGATGGTGAACAACTAAACTGGTTTCATGCTGAAGCCGGCTTTGGGCTTGCCCGCTTCTAGAGGCTCTCTTCGTACCGACGCAATTTTGCACATAATTCGCCTCTTTCGCGCCTGCAACTAGGTCATGACTTCTCGGCAGTCTGCTGCCTGCGTACTGTGAACGGGTTTGCTCGTACGAATACCGGCCGTCACCGGTACCGGTAGTGACTAAAATGACTATTTACAACAAGTCTTTGTTTTCATCGGTTTTATCACGTTCCCTTCTCATCCATTCGCGGTTTGCTTCGCAGGGCTCTTCGTTTTTGTCGCGGTTTTAGGCTCCCTAGAACGAACCGTTCACTGATAAATGCTAGTTTAGGCTTTCGGTTACGTGTCATGGTAATATCTCCGCACCAGTGTGTCCTGTCTCGCGCACCGCTCATCACGTGCCAATCGTTCGGTTCTCACCCTGGCAATTCTACCCCACCGGACGTGTGAAGCTTGTTCTTTGGTAATCGGCTGTGCTGTCACCTACTTTGCAGCTAATATCAATCCGGCTTCCTCATCGCGTGAATACAACAGGAATAAAAAAGATATTCAAAACTTGGCGAATGTACACACTTCCCATGCCGTTTGCTTCACGCCACACGCCCACCTCTACCGGGTTCCGCCTGCCTTACGCGCTAGTTTGGGTTGTTGTTTGTTTTTTTTTTGTTGTCTCTTCTCCATTGGTAAAGTGCAATATCAGTTACGTTCTTACGTGCTAAATATTTAAGTGCATTTGTTAATGGTGCTTTCTGGTGGTGCATCACAACACTTAGGAGAAAGTGCGTCAATAGTAAGCTTGTTTTTCGTTTCGTTCCGTGCGTTTTTGTTAGCTTTTGTTTAAGGTGTAAGATTCAGTTTCACATTTCGAAAACGATGTTATTCATTGATTGATTCCTTCGACTGCGTTCTTGGTGACTCGGCTTCTTGCCCTCTCAACACTTTGATTTTGGGGGGTTTGTTTGTCGGATTGCAGTTTGCATTTATGTTTTTCGCTTTAACTCATATTTGCTTTGCAAGCTTTTCTCTTGTTTCGACTGATCGTTCATGGATTGAACACGAAAATGAAATAAAAACACACAAACACGCGGTCGTAATTTAAAAATCACATTCCGATTTCCCACTCGTTGGTTGCATTCCGAGTTGAAAAATGTGCAAATTTGAAGAAAAGTCTAAGCAAAGCTGTATGTGAAAATAAACCTATTCTGTTTATGGTAAAGCAATATTAGCACGAACTGTTTGGGATGTGCCGAAACCGAAGCAGACCGGATGCAGACCGAGTACAGTCACGGACGCCCGAAACTTCCGAGTTATGGTAAAGTTTTCGTGTACCCATTAGTACACTTCTGCGGCATGTTTGACGAGGATCGCCATCTCTACGGTTTGGTTTTGCTCAAGAAATGTCTGGCGTCGGACGAAACAACTTTCTGAGAGTTGTGCACGATGTGAATTCACGCACGTTTTCGTCCGGGAAGTTCTCAACATTTTACCACGCAGCGGTACGTGACGATTTTTCGAATGTCATTTCATGTCGAGATTGAAGTGGAAGTCTCAGCGCACGGGAAGCGAAGCGAATTGGTTGTATCGAAACCGCAGCCAGGTACTCGTTTCTCGGGTAAAAAGTAGTCACAACTTTTTGTACACAAGGATAAGGGTTATTAGCTCTGACGAATTTAAAAGTGCAAAATAAATGTCAGTCTATGCGGTGTATACATTATAGAATCTTTCAAAAGCGGTCTTCCATACAAAATCATAGTATGACGTCAAATATTCTTGAATTTTTAGATTAATTTCGATATTTTTTTAAAGTTTCTGTAACATTGTAGTCCAATATTTCGATACAAGACGATGCTCCGGTCAATATGAGGAGTTCTTGTACGTGTAATGACAGTTGGGAAAAATCTAAACAAAATGGACTTGGAACTCAGTTTAAACTTGTAGATTGTCGAAAATAAATTTATTTTGTGCAGGAAAACCTCCTCGTACATGACATTTATTCTTCGGAAGCTGTCCAGAGTCTATCTTAACGTGGCTTTGCTTCATACATGTCAGATGAATTCCTAGATATTTCCGACGACCGTCGTTCTTGGTTCACTGCATTTATGCTATAATTTTTAGGCCAATGAAGGTGTATAAAATGGTCAAACAATTTAAGATTTCAAATATCGCCACTGGGGGCGCTCCATTGAAAACTGCCCCCACAGCCAACTTCTATGTGATGGCGCTTTAAAAGAAAAAAAAACCGCACACGCAATCAGAGTAGGCATGTTTGTTTGAAGGATGGTTGCCAAAACCTAGTCCCCGTGTAGGTGCCACAGAAGAAGAACGCCGTTAGTGACAGCAGTTCTTACTGCAAGAACAGGCCACTTCGGCAGAATCTTCATCATAAACAATGGGCGAAGCCGTACATCAATAAAACCGGCCGGGTGAGCACGATTCGGTTCGCCCCACGCATATAGCCTGCACCCCACGAGTGCTTTATAATGTGGCGAAATGTGGTCGAACGAGGAACGGGCGACATTTATCGCCAAAACAAATGTGTGAATAGTTCGAATAGCTTCCAGCGCCCTCGGCACGAGCTTGGGGCAGGTGGGGCCGTGCGGTCGAATTAGCGGGTGATCAATATTACATCGCACATAAGTTGCAGCACGCTCCATAAAGCAAACTTTCGTCGCGCCGCTCGTCGCATGCACGACGGTGATGTTTTATGGGCGGCGCGTAGGTGGATGGTGGACCGGGCCGTGTGTGACATATTTCTTCACGATGCCCAAGCTACGCTGGTCAAGAAGATAGGGGTGGAAACCACACACACACACACACATGGTTGGGTCGCACGAACCATTTGGAAGCGCTCCACGTCCACGCTCAATGGGTTGGAAAATTCAGCGTCGGAATGGTGATGCACGGGTCAACGGGAGGGACTGGCGACTGGCGTTGAAAGGATCACGCGATACCCACCCCAGCCGTGCTAGGAACTGATGAAGACGTCACGAGCGTGACGTCATCGGAGCCGTGCCCGAGTCATCCCTCGATGGGGGAGCTGCTTGTGAAACAGCATACAAGCGACCCACCTCGGATGGTGGGAAATTGGTGTGCAGCGAGCGATAAATAAACGCCTCCATGGGACAGCGCGCAGCAAGTGTCGTTGATGACGTTAGCGCCGGGCCTAGCCGGTCGAGCCCTGCGTGAAGAACGACCGTGCTAGAACACGCGCTGACCGCACCCAACCATTATGCTCGTCGGTGTAATTTGACACGGCGCGAGGCATCATGGCGTCAGCAGCTGTTCCGAGAGCTGCTTTCCGAGGGACACTGAGCAACAGAGCATCCAAACCTTGCGAGAAAATAGGCAGGCAGACGTTGGAGGCGCACGCCATTCCGCGAGAGTGATCTTTTGAGACCGTTGTTTTTGTGCAGCCTTCTTCGATTCCGAGTTTTTGCTCGAAATTTATTCTACCCTCTCGTTCGTGATGGTGTTGTTAACGGGGTTTTTACGTTTCTCGACGAAATTATCATTTTTGAAGATTCTCACCCATGGTTTGCACTTTCCGAGCAGCTTCCAACGCTATTTGCGGTATTCCCCACGTATGGAGTTGCTTCGTGAAGCAAATATTGATTTGTCTTTTTTTGTTGTAGAATTTAATCATATCTCCTGTTTGCTGGGAAGGAGTTGGTTGTTTGTTTATTGACTCAAGGTCTGAAGCAGACCACATGGCTTTATTAAAGACTAATTTAAACCAACTGTCAGATAGTAGGCGTCTAAATGTGTACATCTGGAACTGATACTCTTGGGCGTTTGAAGCTGAATATAGACGATGTATTAGTGAAAGAATTCGAACTAATAACTTCGCTTCTCTTAAGCTACTACAATCCGTCCAAACTTGTCCAAAATTTCACAGGTTGACAGGTGATACTTGAAAGGAGAGTGAATAGAACACATGCCCAAAATTTTCCAGAACAAACGTAGATTTCTCTTGAAGTAGCGTGGGTGTGCTTACACATAACCAAAAACTCCTACATACATATGCATGACAAACACATTGGCAGAGGTGTTTTTAATATTCTTGTCCTAGTAAGAGTAGATTTTCACTTAGGAGGATATTGTTCTCGATGTTATCATTCAATTGAAACCATATTAGCAATAATATGACACACTTTTTTGAATGCGTAAAGCAGCAGCAGTAGTAAGTAGTTAAGTCAAGAGATCTACTTAAGAGTTGAAGATCAGTTCAACTCAAGAGATCTTGTTAATTGTAAAGCCGAACAGCGTTTGTGGTCCTAACTTCATACTTGCGCGATCAAGATCACTTTGTCCTAAATACGATCGTTAACATTCTACAAATTGGATTGATGAATACCATTTAACATAAATGTAGAAATAAAATTCCTATGACCGAAGGACCAATAATTCCTCAATAATTCCGCAATAATTTAATTGAAGGGATCACGATTCATATTTATATCCTACCTAGAGACAAAACGAAAGCATGGAAGATGGAGGTTTGAAAAAATATTTAGGAAACGAAACTGGACCAACGTAAAAATATGCTTGGCGAAAATTGTACCTATTCTGAGGACAAATGTGGAAATCAACCCTGTTTGTAACATATGGGTACCTGAATCACCATTTTACACATGTTATGCCATCTCAAGAAAGCACGCAACGTTGCGACAGTAGAAAAAATGTATATACAACATTTTTCATCCGTTCGTGAACAGTTCCTAGGATTACAAGAATTCGTTCCCCCCTGGGGACTTCGTAAGTTACAAGAATTTCCAATTGTTCTCATAGTTACAAGAATTTGTTCTTTTCTGGGAAATGTTTATGAATGGATGAAAAATGCTGTTAGACGGTTGTATACAATTTTTTGTAAGTAAGATAGAACTTAAATTGAATGCGTAACAAAACCTTTTTGCAACGTCCTTTTCTTTATCGCAATTTCCTGTCCCATTATGAGTGTTTTTTTCTGGGTTTCGTTTGCTATTCTTGACAGTGCGCTTTCGCATAATTGTTCGCTGCCAGGGCACACCTCGCAGCGAAATGACTTTTGACGGTTTTGAAACGTGTTTCTTCCGGCCGGCGAAGCTGCCGATTCCACCGAA
Organism: Anopheles dirus; assembly: GCA_000349145.1. NCBI lineage: Eukaryota > Metazoa > Arthropoda > Insecta > Diptera > Culicidae > Anopheles > Anopheles dirus. The sequence goes on from KB672946.1 coordinate 955,156, forward strand.
CCAAATCCGACTACCGGAAACCGGCTACCGGCCGAGTCCGAACGAGCCGAGAGAGCGAGAGCGAGAGAGGGCAGTTTCGGCAAACGGATCCCTTCCGGATGCTGGCTCGGGGAAGGGAAATGTTTGTCTTTCTTAAGAAGGGTGAGATTTGGGGGCTCACTGCAGCGCAGCCGGCGTCCAGTTTGTGCCGGAGCCTAGCCGGTTACCCGGAAGTGGATTATTTTTTAATGGACTTTGGTAAATCTTGCCAACGCGTGTACCGGGAGCGACAATCTGCTTAAGATGTTCGCACGAATGGATGTACTGTCAAATAGAATGGCTAATGTCCGCTGTGTCTGAGTGTGTGTCCCACGAACGCCACGACCGCAAAACGCCATAGAAAAGAAGCTACTGCTTGGTTCGTTCCTGGCCGGGATTGCCCTCGGCCTCGGTTTGGCTCGAATGACAGGCCACGCGAAGGCCACGCCGGGTCGTACTGTTCCTGGCCGTAGCCACCACCCAACCGGGGCTGGCGGTCCGAAGTTTGATGTGCTATAAAAAATGCAAACCCCGGGGTCTTGTGTGCTATTTTACGAGCAGCCGATGCGAACCACCTTGTCCACTGGTTGTCTCTTTTGCAGGAAGCACAGTAGAGGGAATAAAATCATCGCCATGCATTTTCCCTCGCCCTTGGGCTTGGGAGGGTCGTCGTCGAGAAAAATCTTTCGGAAAGGTTAGCACGGTTCGACCCGCGCTCGGTATCAAAACACGGAAAAGGGCGATTTCGTGATTTAATCCTCCCCAGTAAGGCCGGACTGCCGGAGCGGACCAACGTGGCGATTTTTATTTTGCTTTGCTCAAAAAAAAAACGGACACACGCCTTCGGGGGTTTCCTTGCAGCCGATCCTAATTAGGTGCAACAAATTGAATTTTATGAATGTGTTCCTTTCAGTAATGCCTCCCTTTATTTGGTGCCTTCCCGGGGACGGCTCGGGGAGCTCGCGAATGGCGGAGGCTGCGAGCGACTGCGAGCGGAGGGTTGAGTTAGGCATTTATGGTGCCGTAGTTTGGCCCATATTTATGCGTCCTGAGTGCCCTTGAAAAGCGCTTTCCCCGTAGCGCTGCGATAGAAACGGAGAGGGTGAGCGAGAACAACGCAGGCTATGAAATATGCTTATGCTCCACTCGGAAACCACTCCGTTGAATCGTTTGCTTTATGCATTTTGTGTTCCTGCTTTTGGGAAATGAAATTTTATCTCCAAAATCGCGGGCGATCTGCACCGTGCAGCTACTAATTTCCACTTAAGCGCTGCCGCTATGGAAGCCACGTGCCCGTGCTTGTTGAATGTCGAACCGGCGATAATCCGTTCGCTGGCATTTGCGACTGTTCCGGTGCGCTTTTGTCATGCGACTGGGTGGAAAATATCAACACGATACTTTCGGAAAACTTTCCCCAATCGCCGACGAAACCACCCTGCCTGCTGCGGACCATTGTCTGGCTGGTTGGCTTCGGAGCGTCTCGAACAAGTCATCGCGTGGCGTTATCTCGAACGCCAAAAATACTTTTCCAGACAATTTTCCACCGAATCCGGCCACGGGAGGGTGAGCAACGGTCGGGGTTTAATCTAATTTCGCTGTAAAATGGTTTAATATTTTCATCTTCGGGATGAGCCTTGAAGCTGCTGCTGCTTCTGCGTGGTTGCCCGAGCGGGGAAGAAAATGCCACCAGCGCTGGTAAAATGGTTCAATAAAAGTTCACAGCCCATGACGGTGCGATACGTTTCCGAACTGATTTCGACGCCTGCTCCCGGGGATAAACCCGACAAAACACTTCCGCGGGTGGATATCGTTCGGAATAACGTATTCGATTTTACGACGCGGCGCGTGCTTGTGTGGGGAGGGTTTGTGTTTTTTAAGAGGATTTAGTTTGTTTGCATTTTTCCCCCTTGCAATCCCGTGAAATAATGCGTCTAATAACTTGCGAGAGATTTGGCACGACTCTCGGACCCTCGGATGCTGGGTCCAGGTGACAACACCCGTTTAGCGGCCTTATCTTACCGCTCACGGAAGGCTCTGGCCAACTGTATTCCCGAGTTGCGGCCGTAAATGCATTAAATCCTGCTCAAAAAGGGACTCGCCTCTGCTATCCCTAATCGGAATCGAATCCCGATAGGTTTGTGATCGCTCCGCTTCGACCGAGTTGGATTAGTATAGGGTTGGCCTGCTGGTTTGGGATCAAAAAGTAATCGGGCAGTGTTAGTATGTGGCGAAGAACAAATGCTTTTTAGATGCGGTTTGGTTGATTCACTCGGTTTCATTTATTGTTAAGCAGCCATTTTATCAGCAGGATAAGCGTAAAAATAAAGGAGTTTGGAATTATTTGCCGTTGAGTTCAAATTTCTAGAACTTTGAAAAGACTACGTAATCGAATGACAACATTATTTAATTCTTATACTCTACCAGTAAGGCCCAGTAAATATAAAAATAAAAATCACATGTTAGTATTGAGATTAGTTTAAACTTCGTTATACTACCCATCCACAGATGTCGCCACTAAATCAAGGTTGCTATGTTTTTGCTATGATTCCACCCTTAGTTTTCAACCAATATAGATTCAAAGAGATTCTGTCTGATTCCAAATCGTTTAATTTAATGTTACCATGTCGACCATCAAGTAGGTCGTTTTTTGAGGTTTGAAACTTGCAACTTGCAAAACTTGCAAAAACAGTTATTAAAAGAAAATAAATAAATATCATAATAAATAAATAAATAAATGAATAATAAATGAATAAACATAAGCTAATAAATTATAGACATTCAAATCTTTAATTAGAGAATTGCAATGCGCATTACTTTCAGCGCTAATGTCTTAATTCTTGATATCTATTAGACTACTGTTGGTAAACACAAAGGACGAAATTGTGGCATCGACGTAAACATATTTGCATATTTCGGAAAATGCCCATCATTGGTACACTTTCCCTAGCTTTATTTAGTTTGCCGATTAATACTTTCTTATAAAGGCCACCTCAAGATCAAGATCACGGCCAGTGCAAAGAAATATGATAATTGTGAGAAATCTTCCACGACAAATTTTGTTGCCTTAGAAAATGTCAAGCGATATTCCCATCTTATGATCGTCGGTTACCTGCTGATACATAAATTGAGCCCAAAGTCACTTTCAACACGAATTGAGATTAAAGTTTGATGATTCACTGCCTAAACTCGACGACCGTAGTGGCAAAACATTGTGACAAGAAGGAGGGGTTTCAAAATATTTCGATCGTTTTTGAAGCATCCTTTTCTATTTTTTTAATAATAATTTATCTCTTCTTTCCTGTCGAGGGTTAAGGGCTAACCTTGAAGATGTTAAATGTTTAGCAGTTATTTTAAAGATTTAAAATAGAATTCGAAATAACTAAATTACCTGTTTCCAAGGATAAAATGGCACAAGTAAAAAAAACTGCAACCTCTCAGCGTTTTCGCACTGTGCTGAGCACAGACTGTTCGAACCGATCGAAGTGTTTCAGACGCACATCAAAAGATGTTCGATATTCGAACACCCGGGGGGAGGGATTCAATTCCTGCATACACCCGAGATCGGTTCCTCGAAGTGGTCTCGCCGACGTCACATCTCGCATTCGCTTTATCGGACGCCGGGATCGTATAAATCAATTTACGTTCGTTCATTTCATTATTTTCACTCAAAGTGACCAAAGTGTGTTACGCAGCCAGCCAACCGCTACACCCCCACTTCTGGGAGGTGGGGGAGGGGGGGGGGGAGGATCGTCCGTTTTATCGGTCATGATTTTTGCGTCCCCTGTCGTCTCGCTGCGGCTGCGGTGCCAGAAGTGTCATGCGTGTGACAGCAGAGATGGAGCACATCGAAGCACATTGATGCATTCCACTGCGAGATGAGCAGAAGCAATAAATTGGAATTTAAAGGCCCTTTTTGGGGCCCTTCTTTTGGGCTCCTTTCTCTTCTGCGGTTCATCGGTGGAGAGTTAAATTAATTAGTGAGCGAAATTGTTCACCCCAACCGGAAGATCTTTCGGCAATAAAAGGCAATTGAGTATTTTTTTGCAAAAAAGTGGGTCGCTCCGGTGGATGCTTAACTCTCCTGGGTGTCAGCATTAACCGGCCGGTAGTGATGGTGCCAGCGAACTTAAAAATAGCATCTTTTTTTCTCAATAGTGTGTGTGTGTGTGTGTCTCCGAGCAAAATTGCAAACGCGAGCGGAAGTGAAATGCCACCTTTGTCATCGTTTCTTAGTATCCGCGTGCACACGATGCTTGATGGCGGCGAACGGAATGCTTTTCTTTCCAGCACACGTCCCTACGAGCAACAGGTGCAAGCCGAAAGATCGTTTCGAGCTGCACGGAGAGGACCTTCGTTTTGTGGCACGAAATACTGTCGAGATAGCTACACTAACGAGTCCCACGATTGTGCACGGGAATGTAGCCGTTTTTACTTTTATGTGGGTGGTGTGTGTGTGTGTGTGCGCACGCTATTCTCCTGGAGTCATAAATCACAGTCACCCCGTGCACGGTCATACCGTGCCTGTCACGTTTGCCGATTTTACCCTGTCCCCCCACCCCGCCCAAGTGTCTTGCCGGGTGGGGGGAAAGTCGTGAAAATGCCATCATTCCTTCTTCCGTTATTGTTTTCCGCGCAATACGGACGGTGCTGACTTTTTCGCGACGTCAGCATTTTTTGAGCCACGTTTGGCGTAAACCCTCCCGAGCCCGGAATGCCCTGCGGAGTGGGCGTGCGGGTGCGCACGTTTAAAAATGAATTAAGTGTGACATTTGCAGCAGAAAAGGAATGGGTTTGTTTTGACCGTGGAACGCAGTTTTGATAGTGTACACTTCCAATCGGGGAAGGCGAACGGGCAGTACAATTTATACTTTAGCTTCTATCTGTGTGGCAAACTTTCCAAGGAAGGAATTGGTCGTAATTTGCAGCGGTCGGTGGCAGAAATACCGTCGTACCTTGCGAATTGTCAACATGAACGCATTATCGCGCAGGTTGGTGAACTTCTCATTCCATGGAACCATTGTTCTTTATGAAGTAATGATCTCAACTATACCATAAAAGCATGCAATGGCTATATTTTCCTATTGCTGTTTTCATACCAGTTTTAGTTAAGAACGAAAAAGATACACATACATTGCATTTTCGCCTTTGGTTGGATACTGCAGTCTCCCGTTATGAAGTAAATTAAACAACTTCAACACTGATTGCGTCAGCGTTGCGTCTACATTTGATAAGAATGATCAAATGTGGCAAATATAATGTGATTTGTGCGCCGTTTTAGAAAATTGAACATTAGACGCAAATTAATTGTGAAATTTTGACGTACTTGCGATGGAAAAGAACGATGGTGGTTCGATGGCGGCGCAAGTGCTCAAATTATCCTCACCTACTCGACTTTTTTTCCTGCTGCTCGAATTGATCCTTCCACCAAGTGACGTTGGTTTGTTTGAGAACAGATTGATTATTATTTGTATACAAACGGACTAATAACTTTAACTATTATGTTGCAGACTATATTGGCAAATTCTGTAAAAAATATGAAAATATGTTGCTGGTTATGTGTGTCTATTCGAGAAGTTTTATGTTTTAATCACAGTCAAACCTTTTCTGAAGCAGCTTTCTCTGATTGATTATTATTTATGCTATCGTCAGAAACGATCAGACCTTTAACCTGAATGGTTAAATGTGAATTGATGGACTTATTTAAAAAAGGGTAATAGGGTAAAAATAAAAACTGATACAGGAATTCGTTGAATAAATCGTTGAATTGAATTTCAATGGTTCAACAAACCAACAGAAAGAGCTATTTTTTCTTCGAGTATTTCATGGGACGAGGCAATATTTCAATCAATAATAGCTGGTTTTATGTAAAATTTGAATAAAATCACACACACAAACACACACACACACACACACACACACACACACCAAAAAAGAGTTCAATGTTGCATTACAATAATTTGAATAATGAGGTGCAAAATCATGCTTTCATTATATTCATTTCAAAAGAGGAGCGAATCCGATTACGAGTAGCATCAATGTATCTGAAGGCTAGCAGCACGGGCTCGGCCTTTGCAGGCTGCACACGCACACACTGTCCAACCCATCGTTTCGTAGGTGGCCGACTCGTGTTTTAATTACATTTTGATTAATTTCTATTTCTCGTTTGCTTCGTGGAAAGGGATTTAACCAGCGCCCGGGCAACACGGCGTGGCAATCATCGTCGTTGGTGTTTGTTGTATTGCTGTGTGCATTTGAGTGTGTGTGTGTGTGTATGTTGTAGCTGCTCATCAACCAAACCTCCAGCACAACGACACGGGCGAGAATCAATTTGGGTGCACGCAAACACACTCCCGGACGGCTTCGTGGTAGCGTGAAATAAATGCCCGCTTAATCACGGTGCTCTGGGTGCGAGCGAAGTTTTGCCCCGTGGGCGTTTGGCATAGTGTTGACTTTTGCAAAACGGGCCACGACCGGGAACAAAGCTTAGCATGCCATGCCATCGTTGCCAGAGTGGGCTCCATTTTTTTCTCTCCGGTGTGCTGACTTTAAGCGTTTGTCGAACGTTCTTCCGGTTGCTTCAGCCGGTCCGGAGTATTTTGGGGCGGGATGCTTTCGCTGGAACAACATATCGCGCACGAATCGTCGTCCGGACAGCCGGAAAGATCATATTCCCCGCGGGAGACGGACCGACATCTCAACGGGGAGGGAGAAACGGGTCGTCTCGAGAGTCCGTCGTATTTTTGAGCTCTCGTTCGGACGGACGGACGATCCGTCTGCCAACCGGAGCATAAATCAATGTTGCTCTGTCACTCGGGTCGGTACGAGCGCCCGCACGGGATGCACTCGAACGAAACGGTTCGAGCAGCGGCAGACGTCGACCCCGTTCGAACGCCACCGAAATGGTATTAATCCCATTTACAAATTTGATTTTCTCACCAGCGCCGTGGACGGACGCAAGCGGAGCGGGACCGTGCAGCGGGTGGCGTGTTGAGCTTTTCCCCGGAAACGACGGTAAACGATTTCGCCGAACCTGAGCCGGCACCTTTCGCGTGATGTATTTTTAATAAAACATTTAGTTGCGACGGAAATTGATTTTTCCGCACTGGAATGCTTTGTTCAAGGGCATCGCGTTCCGGCTCCGTTCACAACATCTGTTGCCGCGGCGCTTTTTACACAATAGAATGATTGTGCCATGTTGTGTCTTTTAATCCAAAGGTTAACACAATTTGCGTTCGTTTTCCATAGACACACACACACACACACACACACACACACACACACACACACACACAGAGTGCTGTTCGGTTCGGATGGGTATCCCGTGTGACAATGACGACGACGACTGCGCCCACGCTTTCCGCTAGCGTCCAATTGCGACAATTAGAAAGAACAAATAAATTAATCTAATCGACAGCGCCAACGTTCTGCCAAACGCCCCGACCTGTCAGCGTGGAAATTGTGTTCTGGGTTGGAGAGGTTGTTAGCTAATGGACGAATGATTACTGGGAACCGGTAGCGGAGATGTCGCTCCTAATCGCTTGAGCTCGTTTTGTTTGTTTGTTTTGCTCGGTCGTAGCTGGTTCTTCCCGAGCAAGCAGCCGGCCGTTCTGCATTGAAGTGCGCTGTATTTGTATGCATTTATTTCTCCTTTCTGCTCGATCCATCATCGTCTGCATGCGAGCTAAGGATTATCGAGGAGGAATTAGAAAGGAAATGATCCGTTTCACGCTCCCCCTCGCGTGGCGGTTTGGTTTTCGCCGGCAACATAGTACCCGAAGGCGTGTGCGGAACGAGTGCAGTTGCATCTGGTCGTTGCAAAATTGCGCAACTGGCACTGTTTCCGAGCATTTCCCAACTCCGACAGTGTCGTCGAGTTAATTGCACATCATCTTTTAATTGGTGGCGTAGACAAAATCATTTAATGACACTGCAATTTGTATGGAAGGAGCGACCTTTTATCTCACGCTGGTAATCGTTGCTATAATTGGACAACTAAAGAGCTATTAAAGTCTTTGGAACACGTCCGCAAGCTCTATGGATGTATGGACGTACTTTTCGTTTAGTTACATATAGGATTATAAAATGAAAACACCGATTTATAGTTTTTACCAAAATTTTAAAAGCTGCGGCTATGACCATAGCTTTTATTAGCTATCTATGCGTACACCTTGCTATTTGTAGAACACTGATTTCTTCGGTGACCCGCTTGGAATAATTGTGTTTAATGTTGGGTTTTTTATATCATCTGCAATTTTAATATCAAAAATAAACTTACATTTGCTTTAGGAGCAGCGGTCTGGTGGATGTCGGCCAAGAATAACTTAAGGGCTATCCAGTTAAATCTTGACTGGAGTGAAGAAAAGTTTTCAGAATCTCGTTTTGAATATTTTCCACCACAAAGGCTACTTTCAAAGTAAACAAAATTTCTATCCCGAATGTTTTAGCTCAGGTACAGGCAACTCTCGTGTTTATTCGCAAAGCTGTTACATTTTTTACGAATTCGGATTCGTCAACTTTGTACCGAATGACGAAACGAATTTTTGAATAATAAATTCAACTTTATAGTTTATGAGGTTAATCGCGTGTTTCACGGTTGTGGAACGTAATCTAGTTTTTTTTTACACAAACTAGTATTATTACCGGTTTTTTGACAGTTGTATATTTAAATTGTTATCATCAAATGAATAATTTATAAAAAAAATAAAAAAGTCGTTTATTTATACCAATAAATTTGTGATTAAAGCTTGGCTAATAAAATTATAGAAAACCAATCCAATGTGATGAATGTACTCGTTGTATGAAAACTGTGACAGATTCATCATTTTTGAATAGTTTAATTCATTTTAACCATTATTCTAAGCCTGCATTTGATGGCTTTCTCGAACTACACCAATTTTACGCTAAATATTATTAAAGTAAGATGTAAATGAATCTACAATGCAAAGATTTTAGAAAAATCTTGCTAATTGTGGTAAAAAAATACGGTGAGATGCTCAAAAATTGGTTAGCATCATTAGTTGCAAAATGCGACGCGCAACATAATACGCTGTATAACAAAACATTTTGTATTTATTTTTGTTTTCAATGCTATTACAACTTGACTCATCACTCCTGGTAAAAATTAACTGAATTGAATTTGGTTGTACAACGCAAAGTTTATCCGTTTACTTAATTATCTCATGTTTATTGTCACAGGTTTTTCCTCCATCACTAGAAGCTGGAAAAACGGTCAAAAAGTCAGTGATACCACAGTATACGCGTAGACATTTTATGTGTGTGAAATAAAAGCAAATGAAGTCATACACATCGTTAACGTTATGCTACCGGGTCGGTTGATTTATAGACAATCTTGACAGATGGCAACGTTCTGCACTTTTGATTGGACGATAAAATACCGCCCGTGTGACAGGAGCGTACCGCATTAAACCAGGCTTAATGTTGGCTCAGCCACGGGTTACAAGCGCTATAACATTCCGCACAAAGCATGAAAAGAACAGCTTCATTCGGAACAAAGTTGCATTCGTGCTGGATCGCGAAAAGAGACGCATTAGTACATTGTTTTCGGGACGTAAGCCTGCTTCCTCGGAAAGTTCATCCTCGAAGTTTGCGGTGGATGGAAAGAATACGGGACCAAACTAACGAGAACTTAAAACCATACAACTGCCTGTTGCAAACGTGTACCATAATGGGAAACTTGTGCGAAGTTGACCAGACTCTCGCCACCAGACTTCGGTTCGTTGGACGGAAGAATAATGCTGGGTGTTTGTTTTGTTCCCTGATTGGGTAACGCATCACGTTTTATGCGTTTTGCAAGAGCGGTTTGTTTCTCAGCAGCTGGGTGTTGAAAGTGACGACAGTTCGAAGAACTGTTTCTAAGCTCAATTAAAGAGAGTTTATAGCTTAAAAGTAACGAAAGCCAACGTGGAAAATGTAAGAAAATAAAAAGTAGATATCATTGTTTATTATTAACACCTTTCAGGGTGTTCTAGATAATTTCCGAGGATTTGGGTAACGCCAGAATTATCGCATGGCAATTAATGCATCGTAGAGGAAGAAATTAACATTGCGATTGTCTAATTTAAACTCATTCGTAAAATTTTCCCGACGACGATTGCTACCCCGTTCGGGTATTATTAAACCAGGTGACACATTACACCGGAGCTCCCTTTCACGTGGCGAACAAAACGAAAGAGCATGCGTTATCGTTGAAAGGTAAGCCTCCGTCATTTTCGTTCTTCAATTAGGTGCAGAGATGGGATCCACTCGGTGGAACGACAGCATAAGCTTTTGCCTGTTCGTTCCTGGAACGCGCTATTGAGTGGGTTAAATCGTGAAACCGGGCTATTATAAGAACGAAACGAGAGTTCGGGAGCGGATGATATCGGTACACTGTTTCATTATTCATGCGGATGAATGCCGGGCCACTGGCAGCCTGTCAGTGTTGCCCGGAACGAGGAACAGAACACGGAACCGATTGTCAAACGCAGTCCACGAGCGTGAACGAGAGAGAAAGGGAGAGTGAGAGAAAGAGGTACGGGCAATCAGTGCATCATCAGCACATAGTGAGCTAATCCGAGCTGGTAGGCTAAAGCGGAAATCCCGGACCCTGGCTCATTCGCCTCTCCGTTCTACTGTTTTCTTCCGCTTCACGAAGCTCATTGATGTACCGGTAGGATTGTGCACTCAGGCCAGTAAAAACATTTGCACACCTGAACACGTCCGTACACAGGGAGCCGTGTGGGATGTACAATAGCGGGCGGCTGCAAAAGTACGCAGCCAGTTAGGAAGAACAAGCGACCGGGCGTCTCCATTCGCAACCACACCGGGACCCGGATTTTCAGCTTGGTCATGTTGAAATTAGCCTTTCACCGGAGGCGCAGGGAACGAGTTAGATTTGAGCAACGTGCAGGAAGGGCGAGATGGAAATGCCACCAGTTTCGTACTTTTACGATTGCCTCTGAGCCCTGCTTCGAGCTTCCTTGTGAAAATCGGGCTCGCTGGGTGGGTGGCTTGGTATTACGATCCATCCTTGGTGTTAGAATTGCAGGAGATCATGTTCATCGTGGCGGAGCGTGGAGATGTGGGCTAAAAATAGAACATCCTCTTGGCACACCCAGAGTGCCATCAAAACAAAGCCACACCTAGTCCTTCTGCTGCTCGTTTGATGTTGTCCGAGTTGACTTCTTGGTTGGTTGTTTTTTTGAGAGTAAACTTAGCGAAACAATTTGTTTGTTTGTAAAGATACACACACACACACACACACACACACAGACACACACCCCAAGACATAACAGAACGTGGTCAAAAGGCGAGCCAGCCATTTAAGCGCCGTAGCCAAAATGAAATAGTTAAACAAAGCTATCAGCCTCCGAGTACAAAAACAGAAACACACAAAAAGCACGAACACACACACACATAGTGTCTGCGATGATGGAAACCGAAGGCAGCGAGTTTCATCCTAGTGACACGGCTCCTCTAACACCTGTTTGAAGGATGTCTTTCTTCAGTTTTTATATCCGCACGGCCTTTGTCCATGTCCGATGCCCCTCTGGCGAAAGGCATCAATCTTAGTCGACTCCGGGCACACCGTGGGGTCTGAAGGGATGAGGAGTGGACAGGGCCCCTGCGTCAGCTTCTCGAATGACCGACCATTTTGTGCCACGGCTGGTGCCGATGTCCAAGTTGTCGTGTGTTGAAGGGAGCCCGCGTGCCTTGGCGTGGGAGGGGGGCCTTAGTCGGGTGCATTGAAATTTGATGAATGAAATCCAAAAATAGCACACGTGCTTTGCCAGCCAGGTTGATCCGATTTCGTGGCTGGTTGCCTATTGGCTGCCTGCTGTACTACCGTACCACTCCGGGCACGGGCAGATGAAGCACTCCGGCTAATCCCTGCCGAGTGAGCCATCAGACACCGGCGTGCTGTTTCATTCCCTCTCAGGGTGTTCGAGCGGTGCTATGAAAGAGGTGGAAAAAATGGCACAGGATCGTGGCACAGTAGAAAGCTCCGTGCGTAGGTAAGGTGCTAATGCCGCGGGCAAGCTGTAACCGTGCGCGTGTGTGTTTTAATGGAGCTCTAGATGGCATCGCGAACAATAACGATAATGAGATTATTTGGATGGGAAATTAAATCCCTCATCCCGTCTCCTCAGCGCCCGGATAGAATGTCTAACCCTGGGGTTCCGAGTTATTCGCTGAAGCATCTGATAAGGTGGCGAAAATTGAGTGCTTTGTGGAATTAGCTATCGCAAACCGTACCGGGAGGGGAGGGAGCGTTCACAGGTATGGCTTTAAACCCTGGATGAATTATCACGTGCCGGCGGTGGATCGGTCCTTCCACCCTCCAATGACGTGCAACAATACCGCCAGGTTGTGCTTGTTTTTCCCCGGTCGTCGGGAGGCCCAGCGTAAAGAAAAACAATCCTGGACTTAAATTTTAATTGGCCGTGACATTGCGGGTTTACTGATTGATTAGCAGTTGATCTCTCGGGAGGGGAGCCTTCTGGGAAAGGGAACGACAAACGGTGACATTCCTGTCATTAAACCAACGGTTTTGCAGCCATCACTCCGGCGTTCGCACCACTGCGGTTCATTACAAATGCATTATCTAACCCAACACATTTTGCCACCGTGGTTGATGGTGCTGTGTAATTTGATTCTATTTATGGAGTATCATATTTGTTTTTAAATATATACCAGAAATATTAAAGGGTTGATGCAAAACATTACAAACGGACAAACATCATATCGATATCATCAGAGTATCAGCTCTCTCAGCATGAAATAGATGTAAGATTCATAGTAGTGACGTATTGGAAAAAGTTTGTCGTCTTCAAAAGTAGCAAATCATTACGACATACTACACTTGTTGATATTATCATACATGGAAAGTTAAAATTCTTGCTAGACGGGGATATTACAGATGAGATTTGAAACCGGTCCTGTCGTATGAAGATTGGCCGCTACAAATCTAGAACGCTCTGAACGGATTGATTGATCAACGATATTTTAAGTAATACATAAGTTACCAGAAATTAAGCATGTCTCAGCATGTCTAAATAATGTTAAAAACAGAGAATATTGAGGTCTAGTTAAAACATACATAGCCTTCACGTAAATGGAAAAGTTCCGGGCTTCTTTGTGCTTTCAACTTTGTCATTTAGTATGTCTCATAAGAGAGGGCTTATGCAATGATTCCCTATTTTGTGTGTACAATGTTGCTGAAAGAGCTTGTTCAAATACTAGACATATTTTTGTGACAAACACGCAATAATTTGATCAATTTCAAATCAAAGATGATCAACAAATTTCAATTTTTATCTATAACCTATGAAAATATATTTCATTAAAAATTGATTAACATGGAGTTAACATTTGAGATTTAGGTAAACTATAGTTTAACTGATGAGTTTAAAAAATGATATATTCTTTTAATATATATTTAATTGGTTTAATAGTTTCTAGTAGTACAATGAAATAATGTAATGTGAATAACATCAGTTTTCTCATTATTTACGATCCTTGCAAAAATGCTCAGTCTGCACATTCGTACCATTCCGTAAAAATCCAAACTTTCGAAATACAGTATTATTTGAATGTGATGAGGTCAAATAGAATAATTAACAAACAATCTCCCTTTTCAAGCGTAAAAATGTTAAAAAATTAAGTTGGGAAAACGAAAGCACAACCGCATAGCACAGTGTGGCAAAACTGTTCGGCAACTTGTCAGCAAACGTCCGTTTAGTGGCCTCGGTGAAAGATTAAGAAAAGCACATACTGAACGTGTGTGCCAGCCCGACAAGCTTCCCTTTAAGTTTCACGTGCTGGTTGCCAGCTCCCTGGCCACCAGTCTGGCCGTCTGGTTTTCATTCGTACGAGGAAGTTGCGGCAGAAAATAAATAAAATATCACAAAGCTGAAAAACCTCGTCACGATCAGCTCGCTCATAACCCTCGTCTGGACGGTGCGACTATTGAGAAGGGGGTTTCCGGGGGAGGAGGGATACCCCCGGCGGAGTAGAAGTTCCTGGCCCAAGCCGGGAGGAGAAATTGGAAACGGGAAGACATAACAGGCAGCTTGCTAGACACGTCTGCTCAGTTTCCTCTACGAAAACGGACCGGAACCGAGGGCGGAAAGTTGGCCCACCGTCCCGACCGTACCGAAGATGCACGGACAGCCCGGGCGCATAAGCAGATCATGAATCATTTATGAACGATAAGTTTATGAAAGTTATCCAACGTCATTCCGGAAACGCCTGATGGTGGGTATTGGTGACAATCGGGAGGGGCAAGGTTTAGAATTGATAGAATTCGCCTCATTGACAAGCGATGCAAAAGGGGATAAAGGTGTCGTGCTGCACCGCCACACACGTGCTGCACATTCGTGCCACAGGCGACACTTGATTGGCACGCTACGGCAGCGCAGCGGTGCAGTGTCGTGGGTCGTTAAACGCTGGAAAAGGAAACAATTACACACCGTGCCCTATGTGGAGTGTTGGACGTAGGGAATGGATTTCTGGTCCGGCCGTGGAAATGAAGGAATGTTTCATGGACTAAGATATTTAGTATTTGAAGCGATTTGTAGTTGATTGAATGTGTGATGGATCCAGAATAATAAAATAGTAGGAAGTAATAGTTGATCATGTGTATAATGGGAATGAAATGCATGTAATCTAGTCGAGGTACTATCCTGAGGAACAATAAGAATACAAATACATAGAAAAAATTGAAAACAAAACAGTTTTAACATATTTGCGTTTTAGTTGATACCTTTAGTATTCTTGATCAGAATATCAAGAGCGGATTTGGTGAAATAAATTGAAAACTAAATATTAAAATAAATAAAAAATAAAATAAATAAGATTGGAGTATATGAAACAATTAATGAGCCTTCATCAAGTGGATTTTGTGTCCTAAATAGCAGCAGTAATTAAATTTTCTCAATTTTGAGCAGTTTTCTCCTGAATGTAAAAATTGACAGTTCTATTACATATCATTAGGTTAACAATGATAAAACAATATTTTAGGCAAATGATTTGGAATGAAGTTGTTTAATCCTAAATGAAATAAAATGCTCTCCATGACTGAAACATAACTTCGCATCATGCAAATCTTGTTTTGTGGAAGAATAAACTTACGAATAAACATTACGATTAACCGTGCTGAGCCAAAAAAACAGGCCAAAGTTACATGTGTTCTTCTGTGTAACTGCCATCGCTTTCGCTCCGTCCCCAGCGTCATGCCCAGCATAGTCGTGGCTCCAGATAAGTTTTCAATGTCTCTGACCCTCGCCGTGAACGGTCGAAGCATGGCCAAGCTGCAAGAGGAGGTACCGTTTCCGGCACCGCTACGAGCTGCTACATTACAGCGCTTTGTCCTCTCCGAGGAGGACCACCGCCGTAATGTACCTAGGTTGGCTGTGCTTCGAGGATGAGGAGAGTCAGAGCTGCGCCGTGAGGCACCTGGCCAATCCGGCCGAAGGTGCGCCCGAGCTATGGGTGTCTCGAAAACATTATCACATAAATACTGGGCATGTGGGTTGGTAGATAGCTCCGAACAGCGAATGCTGCTGCTACTGCATGCAAAGTAATGCAACAACGGGTCTGCATGTCGTGTGAAAAGGGCCGTATCGTAATGCTGGTAGTTGTTTTTTCCAATTTAATTATTCAAAGGACAGAAGTGGATCGGTCGAACGAACGCAGATGGAGGCATCAAACACTGCAACGACGTTTGAGTCGCAAGCATCGCCAAGCTACGGTCTTAGGTGGCTCCAACCGAGCTTCGAGATGGCTTGTGGTAATTTTTCCTCACACGTTCACTGTATGGTCTGGTTCCTTTAAACTGTAGCATGCAACACAGCTGGTGAATGATTTAAATAATGTAATTTAATCACTACGCTCTGTCCTCTCCACATTGACACGGATCCGACGAGGCAGCACAATTGTCTCTCGTGTTCCATTGGTCAACGATGGTTTTCTATGCCTATCCAACTACAAATACAGTTACAAGTTTATGCACACACACACACTACAAAGTACCGCTGGATGCAGCTGGTAGTCACAAATCGCTACCCACACTACTAGACAGTCAAGCCACGAACCTACACCTCACTATGACACCCGTTCCAGCATTTGCAGATGACCGTTTCCAACCATCCCAGGAACCTTATCGATACGCTTACCCAAAATGTAGTTTTCGTTCTAATCTATCAATTTCCAAAGCCAATATCAAAATACACGCCCCAAAAGCTAGCAAAAGTTGCGTTTCGCTCGTTGTGAGTTTCCATGCTGGCACGGACACAATCGACGCGCTCAATACCATCTTGGAGCGGCCGTTCCAGAAACCCTGTAGCCCAAAGATCCTCTTTGCCGAGCGAGCGAGCTGCGCAGCGGCAGCCGCTTGCCGGCAAACCGTTCTGTATTCGCGCTGAACGGGCCGTCCGCAGTCCGTGTGTGTGTTTTTCTTTTTTTGGCAAAAACCGCGCAAGCCTTCGCCACAAAACAGCAAGCCGCTCCTACGATCGCTAGCACAAATAGTACAATTGACTTCACAACGGTAAATGGTTAGGTTTTGTTACGTTTTAGTTCCAAGGTTCCGTCCCCGTAGCGTTTGGGTTGTGTTTGGGTGGTTGATAAATGGTTATACACACATGCTGTTTGGACTAATGTTTGTTTTTTTTTTAATATTTTTACATACTTTTTGAATTTTTTTTTGGTGATTTTTTAAAGAATTTTTCTTGTTCTCTTCGAACACTACATACAGTGGCTAGAGTTTATGCGATCGTTTGATCGAAAGCCGTTCGGCTTGCTGTGTTTATATGCTTTGTGAATGAGCTCGAATAGAAAATTTACCATTCGCCGTGTTTGATCCTTCAATTGTTCGTTCTACTACCACGCTGCTGTCCATGTTACGAGTAAATAAGCTGTTTTATGTTACAATCAACGAAATAAATGCCTTTATTAGCAAATAATTTCACATTACATATATAAACACATGAAACACATGATGCACATGCAATTTCATATTTTAGGACGTTGTATGGCAAGAATTAAAACTAAAAATCCGAAGAAAAAATAACCGAAGAGTTGGTTTAGTATTTTTTCAGTTCAATACGTTTTTTGCATTTTTGTAAACCATTAGTTAATAAGTATAGCATTGAATAGAGTCTACACTTCTACTGAACTAAATATATTTGTGTATAGTTTTGAAAATTAAGCTGATTGCTTTTTTATGCTATACCTTAGAATAAACTGAATATTGAAATAAGATGCGTCTTTGTTTAGTAGTTTTGGCAATTATTTAAAAGCAATGATGTAGCTCCGAATCAGGTTTCTACTAGCGAGAATCTCCGTCACCCAAATGAACAAATGAATCAACTATGTACGGAAAGCTATTTGAACAATTTTTTGCCTTGATGTAACGGGTGAAAAAATAAAATAAAAATGGTTCATTTTATTAACATAATGTGAAACTTATATCCTTTTTCAAAGTGTAGAAATTACATTGATCTTAGGATATTTCATAAAATAATGTGTAAGACTTATAAGAGAGCATAAGGGATGATATTGAGGGAAAATGGGATATTTTAAAGATGGTGCGTTCAACCGGAATAACGTTCAAGCTATGCATCACTGCCGGGCTTTAAATATATGTTTCGGGAAACTGTCGTGGAGAAATTAACTAATGAGTTGAGAAGTAATCTCCGCTGTTTCACGGCAAAACTCTTGCTCAATGACTCAGTTAGTGTTTTCGGTAAACAAAATTGCCGCAACTTTAATCAAAGTAATCCAAATGTGCACGTTTCGTTCTCGTACTTGTAGTTGTATGGTGCGCATTACATCATAGGTCACTTACTAATATGGACCATGACCTTATTAGTTTCAAAATTAGTTAAAATTATAGGCTGAGATTCAGATCTTGCAGAACCGTTATCCTTAGATGCAATCATTACATACATCAATATGTTGACAAAAGTATCACTACACCTGATTTTCATTAGTTTGGCCTGGAGCTCGAAAGTTCGTGATCAAACATTAAATTTCACAAAATGATATGCCAAAAAACAATTGCTTTTTCGTTGTGTTTTCATTCAGATTTGTGGCACACTTGCAAGCAGCTCTTAGAACAGCATATCTTCAATCAATATGCCGTAGTTTACAAGACTCGAAAAACTGTGCCAAGAGCGTGATCTTGTAATACATTCTTATTCGTATAACTTGTCGTTACAATTTCCTTTATCACATCCAAAGAAGGATCATTGAAATTTTGTGATTTTTTTTATTAAACATTACGAACGTTTGTGGTAGACTGTGAGCAGAGTTGTCTATTGTATTGTATTGTGTATTGCATTTGTGCTGAATTCGAAGGAACAAAGTAGGAATGTGGTACGGATGTTGGCCGAGTTTTCGGAATCAACCATAAATTGTAAATTGAGTCTTCAACAAAGCCGGTTGTGGATGCTTCGATGTTTTTGCACAGAACACACTTTATCATGTGATTTATAATTGTGTTGCTCGTTTTTTTTAATTCACAAAAGCAAAGCGAAATTTGGCTATTACGGAGAAATCATTTCCAAGCGAATTGAAATGCGAAGCTTCCTGTGAACTATGAACAGAAGCCCTAGTAATGCCGTAGGCAATTAAATAAAGCCATGCTCGCAAAGTTCAAACAAGTGCAAGTGGTCCGAATTATCGGTGTGGCTTCCCAGCAGCAGGTAATTTACACTTTCCAGAATGAAAGTAGTTAATTATCTGGCTAGAAAGCCATCATTTCGAAATGGGATTCCATCGTGAAAGGTTACCGGAGATGTGTTTTGACCTTTGTGTTCGATTTTTGAGAACACACGTAGTTGAGAAATTTGTAGGATGTAGATTTTTTTAAATATTCAGCAGCAGAGTAAATAGTATTGAGTCACGAAATCTTTTTGAAGAAAGTTTAAATTTGAAGAATGAAATTCATTTGATATCATTTCAAAGTACAATCGATGCCACATAATATTAACAAATCGTTTTGAAAGGACGCGATGATGGGATGTCAAATCCCACGTAATGTAGTCATTATACTCGGACCTTAACATTTCTCGCTTTAAGGTTGTAATAGAAAAACTTTTAACTGGTCTTCCACCTCGGTGCGTCAACTCGGTAGTGGCATATTATCCGTCTGCTGTGGCAGCGTTACAGCCGTTACGTTGAAGGTTCTGTCGGACGAAAGAAATTAGACAAAACGTTCAACAAAAATGTTCCAAATCTGATTAGTCTCTAGTACGCCTTCGGGCGCCGCTGGTGTAAAGGCTGAAAACGGCCCGTAGTTTCAGAGATAGAGAGAGAGAGAGAGAGAGAGAGAGAGAGAGAGAGATACACACATACACCTTGCCGGGTAAAGCCAATTCAAAGGCAGCAGCGGCTTGTTTATGAAGAAGATAAACCTGATTTTATCTGACGCAAAGGCAAATCCTCCCCGCGAGCAGTGTCTGGACAAATTGTTTTGGAGTGGCTTAATTTTAATTAAATACAGAAAGGGGGCGGATCGCTGCATGGAGAATGGGGATTCATTATCGGCGGTAGAAACAGGACATTGACATTTTTCGTTCGAGATGTCATGCGAAAGCATTGTCATGTTGTTTGAGCACATTTTGATTATCGTAAGCTTTTTTTCTTAGTATTGGGTGGTAAAAGTTTGAAAATTTTCTCAGAACTATTTTTAGCAGTGAAATGTTAAAGTAAGGAACTTATCAGGGTAGTCATTAAATTTCATTTGTACGTCACACGGGATTCGGAACAGCAGCTACCAGACCTGTGTTTGATGAAGCTTTCGCGATTAGTTTGCTTTTCTTCTAAAACAGTGAAAAGCTATCTTCAATCTGGTAGAGTGCTTGGGCACCTTATGTTCTCTACCGATCATTTCTTACGCTCCAAGCAGTGAACCAATCGTTCGGTCTGTTCAGACTCGACATTCGCAAAGCTTTCACTTACTCCGATGAAGCTTGCAATGGCGAAAATGAAAAATCGTTCAGGATAAACTCCTTTACTCTCGTGTGTGAGTGTGTGTGTGTGTGTGTGTGCATAAGGTACATCTTTCTTCCATGCTGAAAGGGATGGCATTCAGCCGGCATCAAACAAAAATATACACAACACAGCCACAAAACAACCCTCGATGGAACGGAAAAATGAAACAAGCGTCGAAAAGGAGATGAAATTTGTCTCGCTTTACCTCCGCTCGATGGCAATAAACAAAAACGTGGGATAATCTTTTCCGAGCAAACGATTTTTACCTATTTGATTACGCCCTTGGATACTGCAATGTGCTCTGCCTCTGCGCCGTGGGAACTCGACGGGGCGAAAGGTACCGCCTCGTTTCACCCGTGCGAAGGGAAAGGATAACGCTTCCAGACCCAATCAAAATTGGGTTTATTTAGCTCATGTGCGTTTCTTGGTAACGGTTGCTCAAAAAACAAAACAAAAAAAACAGAGAAAAACATTCCCAGCCAGTTACACTCACACACACACGGTGGTACGGAGCAGGGTACAAATGCACGAAGAGTTTGTTGAGCCTGTAGGGCGTAGGGTTGAGTGTTGCCCGATTAGGGTCTGAAGAAAAACTGTCCTCCGGTGTCAGCTCTACGTCAGGTTGTGATAACAATCAATCCTTTTTTTTTTTGCTGAGTGCGAGCGGTAGGTTTATTTTCGCTAGCTTTTTGCAATCTGTCATTCACATGAAAAAGTGCTGCTACTTTTCAGAATAAGAAACCAATCCCTTCCCTTTAGTCGTTTCTGGAGGGACTTGGAGTGTATGGAGGCGAAGAGAGGTCTTCGACCAAAGGTGGTGGTACCCTGGCTGCAGTGGTATACTGTTGAGACTTCCGAGAACTTGTAGGGCTCACCTGCACCAATAACGATTTACAAAACGATGCAGCTGTAAAGTGCACGTAGGCGACGGTCTGTACAAATCATTACCACATGAGGAGAAACTGACGACTGCAGGAATCTGAAAAAAAAGATTAAAAACATATCATGTTAATAAGCGATTGGATAGTTAATATTTTAATGAAAGTGATTGAAATTATATTATTTCTCGGTGAGAGTTATTAACCTATGATCTGAATTTATGAATCAATAATTAACAATAATTGACTAAAGAGCCTTTCAACACAATTTTACCGTCTTGGTTTCCCGCTGTCTTAGAATTGCTTGGCGAAAACATAGTATTGTTAACGGATTGCTGATTTCGTTCCATTCCGAGATTCCGATTTGTCATGGCTGCATCCCGGCCTAAAATCTTTATTCTGTTGGAACACAATCTATTATTTCAGCCAGAGATTTGGATTCGTCATGGTTTGCATTATGCATTGATTCGTGTTTTAATCACTGAACGACAGGGTTATATAAAATAGTTTAACTATATTACAGTTTCGTGTTGAGTACTATCCAGCAGCAAAACAACCACATATATTGCCAAAAAGTTTTTGTGCTGACCATGTTTTCCAGAAAAAAAATCCAACTAATTGTTCAGGGATCAGGTTCTTGTGTTACCGCTTATCGTATTATCATACTACAAGGGTGAACTTTGTTAGGAATTATAGCATGAATTTTATAGGGGTTTAGAGCATGTGAACCCTTCAGTGTGCAGCGGTGCACGGGGGCGCTGACCGGGTCACGGTCTCGCTGTCAAAAAGCACAGAATAAATAAAATAGAGTTAGAAATAAAATAGAGTCAGAAAATAGTTCTGTAGACAGTGTTGTAGAAATACAGCACTGGTACGGGTACGGATCCGACGCCTCTCGTAGGATACTTAGGCTCTCCGTACCCT
>KB672946.1:981932-1090319 GCA_000349145.1 Anopheles dirus
ACCTGGAGATCGATTGGTGACCAGGCCATGTCAGCACGACGTGCTCAACCGTGAGCGGGCCAGATAAGAAGAAGAAGAAATAAAATAGAATAAAATAAAATGAGTAGTACACCAGAAGCCGAATGGAAAAGGTGATTTCTTGCAAACAAACTTCATTTACCATTTATCATATATTAATTCACTGTGTTGAATCCCAAAAACCGTAGCCGTGGTTATGAAAATATGTCCAAAATACTACTTCACAAAGCACGTTTCTTTTCATTGCTCGATCTCTATTGCCACTTTGACACACAAGGTCATGTATAATTTGACGCATGACGATTGTATAGACATTTTTAACATATTTCACATTTTTAACGAGTATTTGCAATATCAAGAGATCGCTTTCCTGCTCTTTCCTGCTCTTAATTCTGAGGGTCGTTCTCCAGCTCAAAAATGGAACGAATAGAATCATAAGCAAATTCACTAAAATGACAAAAATAGCAACATAGCGTAGCTTTCTATAATATTGACTACGAAAGAGCATAGGACGTGTTTGTTCCCATCGACACGTCGTTATTGTTTTTCCATGGATCAACCGATGGTGCGACTTTACGGAAGCCTGGTTCATAGCCACTCCGATTGGTCGTGAAACAATTGGTAATTGTGGTGTACATTTTCCCACGCTTCCCTTTTCGAACACTACCGGACCGAAGGGACGCCGTCGTATGTGATCGCATTTCCGTCATAAACGGTTTCATTGAACGATTTCCAGCGGAGTTTGGGTGCGAGCGCTCCAGCACGGAAGCGTAACTCTTATCACCGTCTCCCATTCCGATGGCGTGTGTGAGTGTATGTCATTCCCATGCCTAGTCGGTTCCAGCATGGTTCATCCATTAGTGTCACCAGCATGAACACAGCACGTGCGTGCCGCTGTAACTTCCTCGCACCGTCCGCCTAAATCTAACGCAACGTACGCAGCCAGCTGTGCGGTACCAGGCGCCTCCATGTGGGGAATCCGTCACACGTTCCACCGATTTCCCAAACGAACCATGGCATATTGAATATGAATGGTTAAGGTTCTGGCTTGTGCCCGTGGGTGCGTATGTGTGCGAGAGCCGAAATTTCTGTACCACGTGCACCACGCGCATCGATATATTATGCTCCCAGCGCGGATAGCGAATGGGGCTTCCGAAGAAAGCCAACCGAATTGTCTGAGCCCGAGGAAGCGAATGAATTCAAAATTTTCCAATCACGCATTCCCATAGCCGATGTGGAATGGTTCGCTTGGTGTGACCAGCAGCGGTACTAGAGAATACGGAGGAGAGAAATCAAAATTGACTGCGCACGAACGTTACTTTCCTTTCACATCAGTAAAGCCTCGGCTGGGCTTTGCCACCTACGCCATTTCGCACGCTTGTTCCACGAACATCCGACCGAAATTCCGTCCTGCCGTTGGTAGTAATCAGAAACTTTGGTGAGGTGGCACGGCGAATGTGTTGCGAAATTTAGCTGACGTCAATCAACCACTGTAATTGAGCCTTCCGGCTCCCGGCAAAGGGTGCTCTGTGCTCTCACACGATTACGGCACGCTTCAAAGTTTGGCGTCTAACGATTTACATAAAGATGGCGCACCGCTCCAAAGTGCGCACCAGGCTAGGTGACAGTTACAACTCGTTTGTAACGGTGGCGTTGAGCGATGAGCCTTCGTTGCTTCACCCTGTTCCTCCCAACGAGAGATCTGAAACCATGTTTCCCATGTTGTCGCCTGTCCACCCCACATCGCCACCTTCCGTTCGCAAGCTAATACCGCGAATTAGTGTGACTGAGGTACCCGTAATTAAATATACCACGCACGATTCTCTCAGCCACCAGAGTGTTGCTCCCGGGGGTCATGTATCGGATCCGTCATGAGACCCGGTGGCGTTACCGGTCGAAAATTTGTAAGTTTGTTAAACCTTTCGCTTTAGTGTTTCATGTTTAGCAGTTTCATGGAACAACATTGTGTGTATGTGTGTGTGTGTGTGTGCTGGGGGTGGGGGGATGTTCGTCGAATGATTTTCTCATTTTGCGCCCCGAAGTCTGCCTGCTGGCTGGCTGGTTTGCAATTTGATACACGACACGGCACACCGGCACTCGCTTCCATCATCGGTACCACCCGGTGCAGGCAATTCATGTATTTATTAGTGGCGATTAATTATGTGCCCGTAATTTGCATTCCGCATCCGCACTGGCAGACCGTGACTGGAATGTGATTTCTGGTGCTGGTGATGGCTTTTTGCGACCGGAAGTAGCGTCAACTGATTTTTCGGTGGCGCTTAACAGCGCGGTCGGAGGGATGAGCTGTGGTTTGTTATTTTAATCAAACCATGATTGTTGTCCCTTTGCAGTGGAGACACGGGATAAAAGTGAACTGTGATCAAAGCTAAATTGACAATCACGATGACTGTGGGATGTTGGGTAGTGATTTGATTAAATTTCGTCTGAATAAATAACTCAGCAGATGGGGACAGGTGTGTTTTAATATTACATATACGTATTGGTGCTGCGTACATTGGTTTGATGAATGAAGCAGGAAAAGTGTTGGCTGTAATTGCCTCGAGAGCTCGTCAACCAAACTTTTTTTTTGTAATGATCGGTCTACATTCTGATAACTAAGAACATCGCCATTATGCTTTTCGTTTTTTTCAACAAAATAACCGATTGTGCTGGATTGCGTTTTCAGACGATAATAGAATCTTTTTTCTTTTTTACAACAATATGCAGGGATAATTGGTCTCTTATCTTAAGACAAGGAATAAGGAAACACAAGAACCAGAGAAGCAATTCAAAACATCAGTAACACATATTCAGACTTTGCTATGTGCACTTTGAGTTTTGATATATATTTTTGAACTAAAATATAGATAACTAAAATAAAGATAAACTTTGTGGAAAAAAACAGTTGTTGTTCAATATCAGCCCAGCTGTACCATTAACCAATTAAATATTCCAAAATGTTTACATAGTTGAATTGTTATTGAGTTTGGATAATATCAGGGGTATAGTTATCTAAATATCGAAATCCTGGAAACAACATTGTAAATCTGCAATGGTGATTGAGAGAATTACCAGGCTGAAAAATATTGGATGGATTCAGTACTGCAATCAAATTCGTGAATCATATAAAATTGTTTGTTATGTTATTAACCTGGATTTACTTTCGTTAAAAAATGTTGAAAATATGTCTGATGACCTGTAAACGTTATTTGTGCTATTTGTTACTAATTTATGTTTAAGCTGGAAAGATTTTATTCATATTAGTTCACACAGAATGAGAATGTACCACGAAAAGCCCTTTGTTATATTCTAGCGCTGCTCAGGCTTTAAATGATGTTGTAAATATAATTTGACACAGCCTACATCCGTAGAATTTTCAATACTGAATCCGAGATATTTTTCACATCGTTTTTATTAGCTACGATTTTTGTAGCGGATATTGAACTAATAATTAAAGCTTTTTGCATGTTGCAGAAAAAAGGTGGAGAAAATTGTTTGAGCCATTGTGCCATTTTATTATAAACCCTCTCATAGTTCAGACAACTTTTCGGATTTTCTATTGTTTTTATAAATTTTGTTGATTAGAGTGACGTCAATACTTGAAAATATTATTGATATTCACATAATGCAAAATTTCCGCAAATAATGTCGAAAAGCAATGGCTTCAAATGTTTTTGTTGCGAATCGTTATCAATAATGTCAACAAACCGATCACTGTCATGATCGCGACGGCTATCATGACAGCGGTTCGATGAAGCACACTCTCCACCAACCGCCAATATAGCGAAGAAATATTGCGATTGCGCTTATGGCGCGTATGACGAGGGAGAAAGAGAAGGTTATATCTAGGAGCGAAGGACGCTCTTTCCAATCTAAAAACCAATCTCTTTCCAATCTGAAGAGAAGGTTATATCTAGGAGCGAAGGACTCTCTTTCCAATCTGAAAACCCAGTAATAAAGGACGAATTTTGTGGCCGTATTTCACGGATCTACAGAAAGCCTAAATTCTGGGTTTTGATTCACAACAGTTTTAGTGTTGGAAAGATGTAGTTTCTAGAATGGCCATAGTCATAAGCATAGATAATACAACAACTCTTCAGATAATATCTACTTCTACGTGATTTAATGAGCTATTTAGTGAGTTTAGTGAAAAATGATCTAGATTAACAAAGATAAACGTAAAATAGATAAACGAAATTGTCAATTTGATTTAATATAGTCTCTTGCGCTTATCTGCTTGGTATAAGCAGAACTAAAGTTCTTGATGCCGGGATGATTACAAATGACTACAAAACCGAATCCTAGCCGTTTTGGTGTGTGTAATGCTTGAGTCATTTCTATATAACATAACACATTTTGATATTGATCTGAACACACCGCTCGACTACGTTTACTGACACCTACAGTGGAGTGGCACGTGAAAACAATTTCCGGATTGAAACAAGACAAGTCTGCTATAATGTTCCAACTAACTGCTCGCTTTCAGCCGTGACAGATTCGTTTACTTTCGCCACGGGAATCGATTAATATTGTCCACGTGGTGAATCATTGGCGAGCGTCTGCCACGAGTGCATCGTCGGAAAGTTGCCAGCATCGGTTATGACACTCGCTGACACAACTTTCCCGTTCGTTTGGATCGTCTAAAAACAAGACAACAACCTTCAAACCTAATACGTGCCGTACACTGTTGCACGGCACGGTTGGGTAACCTCCAGTCCAGGGCGATGGCATTTTTCGGCCGATAACCCGGCGATGGTGTGTGTGGTTTTTTTTTCTTTTGAACCCCGAAATGACTGGTTCAGCGTACCGAGCGTGCCGAGCTCGAGCGCCCCGGCACCACTAATGTTGCTGCTAATTATGAGCTTCAATTGAAAATAGTGACAGTCACTTTCATGCAGCGCAGTGGAGGGCTGCAAGTAAACGAAAAACACGATTGATCCAGTTCCACGGCGGTTGGTCCGGATATAAAATTATGATTCCAAAATTAGTTTTCGTTTCGGCTTAAAAGCACGGTGACAACGCCGGGTACGGGACGGTCCGCCGCGCCCCGGTCTAATGATGGTAAACCATTAGGGTCACGCCGAGCTGCCAAACGGATTTGGCCCCGCGGTCGATGGCGTTCGATGGCGGGATTGAATAAACAATCATTACGCGATGAATGTGGTGACGCGCTTCCCGCCGCCGAGCGGCGGTGGCGCACGGCGGAATGTACTGTAAGGATTTAATTAAATCCCTACATTTTACAAACCGGTAACAACCGACCGTGGGACTATTTTCGGACGGAAACGGAACTGATCGTTGGTAAAGCTGCCGTCGCCACACATGCCCGAGAGAATGGTATGGCCGCTATTTGTAGCCAACGCTGGGCGTTTCTTTTTTTCGGGAAGGTGTACAGGGACCGATTTTAATTTCGCGCTACCACACGCTGTGGGTTTGTGTGTCTTGTTGTAGGTTTGTATTTTTTTTTTGGTTTATTGTTGCATGCCAGCGAAGGCAACTGAAAACGACATGTTCACAACGTTTAATGGCTTCCCTCACAACACACGCGGGTGGGTGGATCGGTGGGTTTCAGTGGACGGCAACTGGACGAAAGTCAACGCGTCAAGCGGTAAGTCTGCTGGCTGAAGGGCAGCTTCGAGTGTGGTCGGACATTGGCGCAAGGGTGAACCGAAGGGAAAACAACATCGAACCTTATCATCGGGCCTCCGCAGCGGCCCACGTGTTTGGTGGCGATTGGCGTCGATTTATTAACGAGGGCCATAAAACCGTGGAGCGGTCGTTTGATGAGTTACCCATTTTGAGGTCCACGAAACGACAGGAGTGCGGCCGGAGTGGTTTCGAAATAGATATTAGCAGAAGGGAGGCTCGTGGGTCGAGCTAATTTTGATGGTAACTCTAAACGACAATGATAATCGGAAGTAGATTTATGGGTGGGCATTTGACGGTTTCGTATATATTTTGGAAAAAGGACAGCAATGATTAATTTGAGATGGATGGAGAATCTAGTATAGTGCACATTCGTTCAATTGCCACTTTACAGTTTGCCAACGGTTCCTTAACTGTCCTCTGCTAGTTTGATCTTTCCAAATCAATATCTGTTAAATTAGCTAATGGTTCAGTTTTTGTGTTTCTTTGTTGTTGGTGTCATCACGTGAAGCAAGTCAATGATATACATTTTTCGCGGAAAAGTGTGTAAAACATATATTTTTGAAATAAGTGTAGAGCATCTACGGAGAATTCGCTTGCATTCAAGTACGTAAAATTTTCTACATGAGCTATTTTAACCAAATTTTACTACGGTGTGTCTCACTGACAGAATAGAATATCGTTTGCCGGTAATCAGCTTTATATCAGCGAGTGTGCACTGCAAACCAATCATCTACTCGAATCCATAATCGAAGACCCTGCTGTAGTAATAGTACAAAATGTGTTTATTGGGATAATCTGTTTCGGAACAAAGAACGGATACGGCTAGCTACGCTTATCTTTTGTTGTTTTTTTTTGTTATGCTAAAGTTAAGCTATAATAAAACATCGACAAATATCAAATCGAGTAGTTTAATAGAATTCGAGCACTTGCCACCAACTTTGGTCAACTATCGTGTTTTTCAATACAGACGGTGGCTTAGCACAGTCGTTAAAGTTCTGACGAAGTCATTAAAGTGTTTAACTTTAAAGTGTATACGTAAACTTGAGGTTTGAAAACGTCTTTGACTTGTGTAACGCATTAACATGAACTACTTTTGAGGAAAAATGGAATTTTCAAAACCAGACAACGTTGTGATCCACCGTTGAAGCTTACCGTGTATTTGAGGCAATGAAAAACAAACAGACAAACAAAAAGTTATTCCAATCGACAGATTGATTGAATATGGCCTATAAATATTTTTTGTTGTTGTTGCAACCAACAGTCTAATGTAAGTGCAGATCATGCAAAATAAAATGGTATAGGTCAGTGAATGCGACTTTAAATCCCCCATCACTGAAAGGTAATTGAAAGGTTGTTTAAACGAACAGTTCAGATCACTGCGTCGCATGCAACAAACCCGGCTACAAATGCATAAAGACCAGCATGCGCAACGCTTCTCCGCTCTTTCCTTTTCTTTCCGTTTTATGTGCATCGCTCAGTGGGGTGCAATTATTTGTCACTCCCAAAGTGTATGATAGAGCAGTATGTGGCACCATAATTACACTATCACCGTCGCCGAGCCTGCGATCGGTAGGCTCGTTGCCGTGGAAGTGCTGTGCTGGAATTTTAATAAGCAATTCCGAGAGTCCGAGGCGTACTCAATGGCGGTACTAATTAAATTTCACTGCCGTTCGGGCAGCGGTGCGATCGAATCGGTCCTGACGCCTGCCGCTGCAATGAAGGCGTGGGCGATGGAGAAGGAAATGAGCTTTATTGTATGCAACTACAAAAGCGCAAACACCAAACGAGTGCGAGTGTATGGAAAGTAGAAGAAGAAAAAAACACAAACAATTCGCGTTTCCTGTGAACGAAAGTCCGTTTCAATGGAGCAAACGCTCGGGAACGTTTTTTCGATGAATGTTGAGCAATGTTCACGTGTACGATAAACATTGCGTGCATGTGTGCGTGTGCAGCATATCCTTTCTTCATATTCCTTTATTTTTTGACTGAAATCATGCGCCCGATTGATATATTTTTCCGCTTCGGCGAATTTCGTATGAATACGTTAAGAAAAAGAGTCCCAAAAATAAATTTGAACCCTTTGCGTTGGGAAGCATATTGATGCAGGAATTTAAACCGGTCCAGAACGGGAAAGGACACAAAAAGACTCTCACACACACACACAGTCAAGCGGAAAAGAAAAAATCACCGAATCGACTGATTTTTGTTTGATTTAGACATTTTCTCCGTATTCTTCGCTTGAATTCGCTTCCTTCGCTTTGGTTTCGGTGTTTCGCTGCCTCTTCGTGCCTCACCATGACAATCTTTCCAGCCGGTGTAGGCGGCCACTGTGAAGAGAGAAACCCTGATCGCAAAAACGAAACGGCCGGCGTTTGCATTGGCATGGATGGACTTTTTTTGCCGACGAAATGCTTGAAGCAATTTTAATTTCGGTGACCGGGGCAAGCGGTTGCCGCCTTAAGGATATGACAATTCGATTGAGTTCAGATGCTGTCACCGGACTGACGGAAAGGTTCGGTGAGATCGGTGCACAGTGGATGGACACTTGCTGATCTACGCCATCTGTCCATCGGTGTTAAGAAATTAGAAAACCTCCTTCATTTCCAATCGAGCGCTTTTTTGCTCTGTTATTGCTTCACTCGCTCTCTCTCTCGCATTATGTTGAAGAGCTAGACATGGGAATGTGTTTGCTTAGGACACATGTACCCGGTGCTTGTCTCAGCTCATTGAATCAGCTCAAATAAATAAATCATTAGGTTGCTGATTGATGTTGCGCCCCGGGTGAAGAAACATCGAAGGCATAAAGGGCAGACCCCGGGGTGGTCGACCAAAAAGGTGGTCCGTGATGCTTTAGGTTTTTCGTTTTGTCACCAGAAGAGAGGCTGGCCGGGTGGAAAATGGGACATCCTACACACGTCGTCAACACTTGCGCAAGGGTTTTCGGATTGAAATGAAGTGCGTGATCATTAATTAATTGCTCTTTGTCGATGTTGGGTTGAGATTTGTCATGTTCGGTTTAGAAGTTGGGATGTAAATTGCAATAGCAGTTCTGAGGCACAATGCTTCATGTCCCTAGTAATTGTGTACTTTTTCGTAATCATTTTCGAAATCACCGAGCAAAGCATTGTTGCAAAATTTCAAGGTTAGCTAAGATCTTTAGGTAAGATATTTAGAAATAATGTGAGCTCATCAGACGAGCCTCCCAGATTTGAGTTTGAGCTGAAGGTTAAAGAAAAGAGGTTAGGTTTTTTCTGTAATTCATATATGCATAGACAATATGGAATAAGGCTCACGTCTGTGCATAATATTGCCTTACAGCTTATAGTTTGTAGTATATTCTTCTTTTATATTCAACCTCAAGTAGGACTAGACCTGCCTGCATATCTAGTCCTACTTGAGTCAGTCCTAATATCATTCAATAGAGATCAGCTTCGTTCTAGAATATTTAGAAATCCCATTAATGATTGTAAATCTAGAAAAGATTGATCTGGAGCTTCCTGTCCTCGGTTGTTCCGTCAGAAGTACAAATGCTTCAATTACTATTTATTTTAATACAGACAATGTATTGTTATAGACAGACAGATGCAGACAATTTATGTATTCCTCCTAGAAAACTCCTAGAATATCCAAAAACGAATAGTCACTCGTTGATAAAACTGTGAAACTTCCGCCTCTACTGCTACACCAGCCAATGGCCAACGATGCTCTGAAAGCCAACGAAGTTAAGAAAGCCTAAAATGACGGGCAAAGACTAACGAAGGTGGTTCTACCGATGGAGTAACAAGTGATATCTGTAAAAGTGCAAACTTCAGAGTCGCAACTAGTTTTAAATGCTATATTTATGTCTAAGAAGTTTGTTGAATCGTCTAGGAAAGCAACAAACACACTCGCTGCTGACACCAACGGTGGTTATTGGTGATGTTTCAAAATAAATATCTTACAACAAGACCAAAAAGTGTACTCAAAAGGAGACACTCGCAAGAAAGGAGAGAGAGAGAGAGAGCGCGAAAAATTGGTCAGGCGTAATTGAATTACATTTTCTCGAAACGACCGCCTCATGATACTGTCCGAAGTTTCGCCATTGTTTTATCAAGTTTTGTCGCACTGCTCGGGGTGTGTTGGCGCGGAGTTCGTGACTTTTCCGGAGACATATCTGTGTATTGACCAGCCCGCCTGCCGGCACGGAAAGCGCGGCCGAGGCGGCGAGCACTCGCACGGTTTGATAATTTTATTTTCTCCCACTCGGAGTTCCCACCCAGGCTGTCCAGTGTGGTCGGCGTAGTAGGAGAGCGTGTATGTGAGCTATACCCCAGAATAACTTTGACTGCGTTGCGATTCCTTCGAGACTTGCTTAAAAGCTTATCACGGTTCTGCAATTTTCAGTCAATTGGGGATGTCGCAACGCGGGAAGCGCGTTTAGTGACAAGGTTTATCGAGAATGATGTTTTTTTTTGTAGCTGTCAGCCGGATAAGCTGTCCACTGCGGTTGACAGACGTCGGTGGCCGGTGTTGGTTTATTTTCGTTCAGCGCTGTGTGCTATTTTCGGTGCGAGAACTGAGCCGGTGACGACATTGAAATTCATTTCTCATTCGTCATTTATTACCATCGGCAGGGGCACGGGCCACGACGACGTCTGGCCGTGGACCAACGCGTGAGGGCCAATCGCCCGCCGGCCCGTGGGCTGACGGGATAGATGGATGGATGGATAGAGCGTGAAATGATTTATCGTTTCCCTGCCCAACGCGTCAACGGTGCCCGAGATAGGGAAGAACAAAGCAACGAAAAAGGAAACGTATCGAATCCTGTTGCCTGCTGGCTCAACGTCAAATCACTCATCGCCGGGAAACGGTGGCACCGTGGGCTGGAAGCACTCAACGAACGATCGCGAGCCTGAGATTGATTCGCTTATAATTACAAGTGATTTCCGATCGAATGTTCCATTCAATAAATTATCAAGCGAAACAAGACGTGCATTTCTCGTCCTCGGGACGGCAGTAAGTGTTTTTTTTGGGTCTCGCTGGCCATAACAGACGTACTTATGGTTATGTGCGGTGGGATGTCCAAAAAGAAAAAAAACTAGTAAAAGCAGCAAAACCAAACGAATATTGAATGGCGTCGGACGACGTGCTTAGCGGCAGCTTCCTGTTTGCGTGTGCCGCTGGTTTTCCAATTGTCTTTGCCAGTTGTGCACCCTTTGTTTGCCTTTTCGTTTTACGACTTTCCAGCACGAACGACTTACTGGGAAGAGAAAACGGCCCACGGTGACGGGCTGGCTGGGCAATGCTTTTTTCCTGTTCCACAAACCAATTCGAGTACGGTTAACCGAAAGGATAACGATTGTCGGTTCCTTTGGCAGCAAGCTCGCAGGAACGGTGGTCAGAGGTCAGTACCTCCGGGCGCAGCTTAACGACAGCAACAGGTGCGATAAACACGACCAGTACAACCGGCAGTCCCTGTGGGTGAGTGTCGTGACCTTTGGCTTTGATGAATTTTCCTCACGTTTTAGCCGCGGCTGTGATGATTGTTTACCCGTGTTCCCCGGCGCACACAGCTACACAGCTTTGAATCGTTATCACGCAGCACCGATCATGTCCGCTCCCACGCACCCTGCGTAACCCTGGCTTTTCGGCACAAAGTACCCGAAACGGACCGCGCCAACGGGAAGCTCGTGCGGGGCGAAGGGCGTAAGACGAAAGATCATCCACTAACTATCCGGGCGGATGGGGAAGCGATAAGGATCATTAAACTAACGGAAAGGTTGTAGGCGGGTTGTTTGAGTGTTCGAAATTAATGACCGCACTAGTGTGCCACCTCCTGCTGGAGCGAGCGATCCAAACATTCTTAGCGCTGCAGAGCCAGCGAACGGGCCCGGCTTTATTGATCCGAACCGATCAAACTGAAATAAAACTCTGAACGCGCGAAAGTACGCCGCCCCAAAAAATGGGAGGTTCGAGTGTTCTCTTTTTTTTTTCTTTCCTAAGCATGGGTTGCGTGATAACTGCTTGCACCTACCCAGCCTAACCCCCTCCGGGAAGGGCACATTGCGTCAGCAAATGGATTATCATCGATGCCGACTGCCTGCAGTTCGGATCGCGGGAGCACGTGGCTTGGGGCGCGGTTTATGAGCTTTTCAAAAGTTGTAATTGCAACGGACGTTTATGGAGCGTACGTGTGTGGATTAGTTTCGCAATGTTATGCTCCCAAGGTGCCGTGGGAACGTTTAGTTTGCGGTCGTTTGAATTTGGTTTTTGTGTGTGTGTGTGTGTGTGTGTATGGGCGTGGAAAATAAACGCGACGGAGAAGTAATTAGCGGGGCCGGATAAGTACTTTTTGAATAAGTTTTTAACGAATAGATTCTAAGGCCCACTGAATTTTAAGTGCTTTAATATATTTTTCATGTCACTTCACGAAAGCCCGATTTCTGTTGAATGTGCAGGCTTAAAGTCCAACTATTTCCGTCAGATGATCCCTCAAGCACCAGCGTATTTATCCACCATATTCTTTGAAGTCTCACATCTTGAGTGGGCCCAATCTGATTGTGTCAATTTTTGTTTGTTTAATTGAAATGACATTGTTGTAGATATATGTTTCAAAAATGTTTCAATTGCCATTTTTAATGAAAAAATCAAAACGATGGTTCAAATTGTTATACAAGTGCTACTAGTGTATAACGTGTTACGAGTTATACTAGTGTAAGTTATGACCTCTGGTCTAGCCAATTGAAAGAGACCATGCACCTATTACGAGGAGAAACACACCTTGCCTGTTGAGACTTAAACAGATAACTTTTGGAGCTGAAATACCTATTTGATGTATTTAACACTTACGGTCAAATGGACCGAATACTCCTTTGGTGCCAATCGAGGTGTCAATCGACACCTAGAAGGCTATTTTTGGCAATTATTGACCGATTGGGCTGAAATTTTCACCAGTTGTGCGCTAACTATTTTAGTTTTATAACCCATCGAGTTTGTGACCCTACTCCCCTCCGTTTGCTCGACCGCCCCCCCCCCCCCCCCCTCAAGTAAAAATGAGGGAGGTAATAGGGTCACAAGCTCGACGGATTATAAAACTAAAATAGTTAGCGCGCAACTGGTGAAACATTCAGCCCAATCGGTCAACAATTGCCAAAAATATCTTGCTAGGTGTCGATTGACACCTCGATTTGCACCAAAAGAGTATTCGGGCCATTTGACCGTAAGTGTTAAATACATCAATTAGGTATTTCGGCTTCAATTGCACGAATTGGCACGAAAGGTACGATTTTTTTTGAAAATCATTTAAAAAAAACTTTGCAAAAAAGACTTTGGGTGAAAACCGTTTGTCAATATTTCTAACCGTTTTCGAGTTATCGAAGCTCAAAGTTTGCAAAAGTGTCAATTGACACCGGAATTGCCCGTTAGTGTTAAGACTTCCATACGCAGAATTGTGATGGTCATGACCGTTTTGAGATACGACGAACGTTTATTTTTTTATTCGTGACAAACATCTGCAGACAGGTGCAGAATTATGTTAAGAGCTGTTGACAGTCGTGAGTATTTTACATCATTTTCCTTTTAAAAAAACGCTACAATGGAACTTTTTTTAAAATTGAATAAAATAAACTAAAAAATAAATTGTGTATGTATTCGTCCAAATAATGAAATTGATTAGTGTTGCTCTGACTGAATGTATGCCATTGCGCATATTTACGAAGGCCTTCGTGACTAGTTGTATCGGCAGGTGCGAAGCTTGTTTGAGACATAAACCATGAAAAAGGAATATAAAAAATGCTCAAGAAAGCTACATCCATAATGTTTAATAGCACAATTGAAAAGTTTCCAGAAAATCAGCACGACAACAAGTAAAGTGTTCAATTTTCCACATCTCAAATGGGCGAACTGAAACAGCAAAGCGAAAACTAGGTGATGCACATAATGCACAGTTTCTGCTGCAAATGCGTATCAATTTCAAGCAATCAGTCCAACATGCCCGTTCTAAACTTCACATATCCCATGGCCGAACTCACTCATCCCGCTTGAAACGAAAGTGTTGCCAAACACGGTAGGGTTTGATAGGCAAGGAAACACACCGTCGAAATCGCTGACCATGGCCGCGAATGAATTTGTGGTTCACTTCATGTCCGATATCTATGAAATTTTCGATTCTTCCAACCGAGAGGCCCCATCAAACTCGCACCAATCGACAGCTCTTTATCGTTCGGGTAATGGAAATTTCTATTGTGTTGTCTGCAGCCGTGCATACATGTGGCTGTGATGTTGAAATGGGGTTTTGCTACCAGAACGAGGCGCGTTTCAACCGACTGCCATTCGAACGAGCAAATTGCACTGATGACAGCTGCACCTGTCAGGAGCGTTTCGTCGCGCGTGGGCCATGTGTGAATTGGGTGTTTCCGCATCCGTATCAAGAACAAATGTACCAAACCAACCAGTCGCGGTATGTTATTTTGAAATCACTGTTTGCTTCTGAGCAGGGAAAAATTTGGAGTATGTGTGTGTGTATACCACTCGCAACAGCTGCCAATCACTCGGTAAAGTTTTTGGCGCTCGTGAATGCCTTTGCGCCTTTTTGTTCCTCACACTTGCCCTGAAAAGCGACGACCTCTTTTCAGGATCGATATGAGGGTTTTGCGCCAATGTCAGTGTGCTCTAGGAGCATATAGCGGCTTTTTGTTTCGTTGAGCTTCCTTTTAGTCAATGGATTCATGTATGTCCTTTTGCGTTTTCTTTTCTTTCTCTATCGCTCTCTCTCTACGGTATGTTTTGACGTGCGAATGGTGTGTTGTTTTTTTAGCGCGCTGGCACTAACCTTCTGGAGTGGTGAGTGTGCACCATCACATACTAACTTTTCTCATCAATTATGAATTAGACATTCATATTTCTGCACTGTCTGTCATCGTTACCGATCTTGTTCGGCTCTCTGTCATGTGGTCCTGAAGGGTTCTAGGTTTCTTGCATTTTTTTTACATTTCACTTTGCGAAGGATAACCAAAAATATTTTGCATTGAGTTTCCAAATCGTAAATTCGGAAAAAATGATTATAATACAGCAAAAGTTTCGTTTTCAGAAAAATCGACGACCGACTAAATCTTTACTATACGATAAATCTTTCAGAAATGTCAACATCTTTCAGAAATGTTCTAGAGAACTTCATGCAGCAGCACGATCTCTTCGGGGACACAGCGTTTACTCTTTCGGAGACTTTTGAACACATGTTCGTTGTTGTGCCTGAGTGTCAATTCTTCAGAGTCCATTTTACTCGATAAAATTAAACTACATCGTACAAAATAAAAGTTAAAATGGTGATGTAAATTATGTTTGGGTCCTCAATGTTGATAGTGTTGCATCGTATGCATAAATAGTCGTTATGTGTACATTGCACTATGTTATTGCTTCTTTTTAAAAATATGTTTACAACTTTATTTACTTAGGCTTACTGTTGATTAAAAAAAAACATGCATGTGGGAGCAAAGTGTCAAAATGTTGTCTATTGAGGTGTGGGCAACCGAAAGGTGAGCTTAAAGTTATAGCGTAATTGGAGAGCTTTGAGTTTCGGGAGCCGAGAGCAGCTGAAGATTACATAAGTAAACAGTTGGAGATCGAAAGGAATTTAGGATTAGTAAAAATTGTACTCCACAAAATTGACTCCAAGCTGTCAAGACGTCAAGGTGTGAGTTATTGAAGGGAAACAGTCCCTAACAATACACTTTGTTTCTTCTACATGGATCGAAAAGTTTATTGGCATTGTATAGTATTTAAATTGACTGTTTAAAGAGCATCTACACCCAACCTTGTATATTAAAGTATCAGCCATATCAATTCTGTCTGATTTAGGGATAAAACACATTCATGAGAAGCAGTGCAATGAGAAGCAAAAAAAAACTCGATAATTTGAAAACAAATTCATAAAATCTTCACATCAAAATGTGTAGTTTTGTACATGTAGTATGTACAACTCTTCGAAATAAAATTGAAGTTTTCCATAACATGTAATATTTATTTTCATCCATTGATCTGCCAATGAATACAAAGTACATGGCTGAAAATGCACCGGCATCAATGACACACAATACATCAGATTTGTCCCAAGCAAAACTCATTCCGCGTTCTCCAACGGACAGCTATAAAGCAAATGAACTAGCCACCGCGACGTTCGTTTCTGGCAAATGGAGGAAAACATATCGGAAACGACTTCCTGCGCTAGTAAGCGCCGTTTCCGTGGAGGTTAAAATTACCACCTGAGCATTTATAACCTCCCAGAGGTAACTGGTGTATGTGTGTGTGTGTGCTTTCGGTCGATAGTTTTCTTCGAAATAAGCGCGCAACAGCTTGAACAGCATTTCCGTTACCGTTTTCCGGCTGCCAACACTAGTGTACAGCATTTCCTGCCTATCGCTCCTATTGGGCCTTGCCCTTTCATACTCACGGGGCGCGCGTTCACTCCTCCGCGGGAGGGAGTGAAGACGGCAGGGGTAGGGTAGAGAAATTCCCAGGAATTCATCCAACACTATCGCCCATAATCATGTCAATGTTAGTTTTATGTTTTGTGCGGCCCATTAAATTTTAATCGCATCAAATTCTACGAACGATTCCGTCGAAAGACTCTACGGCCGGGTTTTACGGCCGTTTACTGGTTCTGCCGTTCGACGAGTGCCTTGAAGGTCGTTCCTCGTGAGGTTGGGAGATTATGCAACCGGAGAAATTATAACTACCGTGGCAGTGGGGGTTTACGATTGTGGTATTTTTAATCTTGCCTTTTTGCTAATCCTTCATGATCGGTCTCGGAACTCCACCGTTTGGCACGGGGTGGAGTTCGGGCGGCGTTTAAGCGTGACGTATCGCGGTGTGGTCTATTTTTAGCTCGACGAGCAGCACACAACAGGCAACCCACTTGCCCGAAGCTCGGCACATCTTAAAACTGGGTCAATTGACAGTTCCTTGAAGGGCGCCGTAGCTCCGTACATCAATCTCCGTGGCCGATTCACGACGGCGTCAAGAGTTTGGGGAAGAGGACTGTTCGAACTTTCGTGCCCCGATCGAACCTTGATTGAGAACACGTTGACTCGCGGGTCTGCAACAAATAGTCTTTTCCAGTCCTTTCCGTCCGGTTTTTACCGGTGCAGTTACGTTTTGCTACGCTGTATCGTAAACCGGAGATAAGTTTAGTTGTTATGGTGGTGATTGCTGATAGCACCGGCGCCATAAACGTGTGCAATCAAATAATTCAGCCGTTGTTTTGTGTTGAACGGAGCGCGGCTGTAATTCGCTATAGGTGACAGGTGAAGTAGACAATGTTGAGCTGATAGAGTAAAGACAATGTTTTGATTACATTGTAAACGAGGTATTGCTTGGCTCATTTTGCATTGAACGAGTTACAATCTGTTAACTTCTTATGATCGGCATGCCAGGAGTTATTTTAGGCATAGTTTTGTTTCAAACATTTTCATAGATAGACTGCTAACTTAAACCATTTCTAGTTTATATTAATCGAATTTATGTTCATCTATTAATCTTATAGGTTTTGAAATATGTTTTGATAATTACATTATTCAAGCGTTACTTTTAAAATTAGATGAAATCGACTGATATTTGACCTAGAAATAGTGCACAGATTTGTTATATTATTATTATTATTATTAAGCTAGTCAAACTTTCTTGAAAAATTCAGTCAAAGACATTTACTGGAAGTAGTAATGCAGGCAGCAAATATTATAGCTCTTATAATATTCTTTCCCAATCCTATAATCCTCATAAATACTTTTCAAAAGATGTCAAACGAACTTTTAATAGACAATCCAAAACATTTTTTTTATTGTCAACAGGCAAATAATTTTCGCAGTAATTGCTGTGTTCTGTGTTCTGTTTCTTCCATCATTTATAAAACTGTCGATTATACGTAAATCAATCGCTACTACGAAATCGACAAAAAAATCCATAAGTTTTCCTTTAGAAGCAGGATAAAATTGAAGAGGTAAATGAAGAAGGTAAATGAAGAGGCCAATTTTGAAAATGATTTACTTTATTCCAGCTTTTTGTTTGAATTGATTTGACTGTTTCCGTACCGGATGACAGTAGTTAGAGTGTTGCAAATTTCTTTCTCAAATTATAGTAAAAATAGTATTTAAAACCTTTCTGTAAGTGTAACATCTGAGTCGGATGCGCTGGCTGCAAATTTCGATCACATTCCATAGAGAACCCGGTGTTTGATACTTGGTATTGAATTTCTTGGAATTCAAAGCCGTAATGTACAGGAGCAATAAATAGCAGAATTATTAATTGCAGACATAGATGCTTCAAAATTGTCACCCAAAATCAACTAGTACGTATGATCTCACGATGCCGTAATTTAATTAGGCTAATTAATCGCAGAACACGCTACAAGCCAATGATTCGCTTTACACGAGCCGATGCTGGTTCAATTAATTTTGTAATTATTTTGATGTCTGCGGTCATGTCTATACTGCCTTCCCGCACAAAACATGTATGTGGCTACTCCCGTTTCAATATGAAATACCTCTTCATTTATCTCAATCTTCTTAAGGATCTTTTAGTATCTTCCCATTTTAATAAACTGTAAACACTATAACAACCAGTAATTTCCACTGTGAGTTTGGCTAAAGATTGCTTAAGGCTAGAGATACCCATTTCGTTATCTATGTCGATAACTGAAGAGGAAACGCAACTGCCGAAAGAATCATAATATAGATTAGGTAGCTGCCGCTGAGTTTGGAGCCACAGCTAGCACGTCCAACTTGCGATGCTGATAAACTTGAGGAGGAAGTTAGACGAACTCTTAAACATCAATTCTCGCGTGTTTTTTGTTCTTCTCTCTCGTTCACTTCAAGCTACAGAACAATAAAGTGAAAGCACCATAGCAACGGTTCGGTTCGACTGGAAGCGACAGACGCGACCAGTGCGACTGACAACGTTCAACCTTTGTCACCTTCACCTCAACGCCCAGCACGAACTCGTAATGGGGCAGTTCTGGAGCGTTTTCCTTTTCGTTTGCGATCGTCCAATAAAGATGTGACAAACAAGCGCACCGTCAAGCTGCAGGGCGAGCAAGCGCTAGCGTCGCCACAGCCGGCTGAAGCACGGAATGGCATCACGTAGCCGCCGTCTGATGGTATGTGCGTCGGGAAGGATAACGATGCCGGCGCTTTGTCTAGTGTCGTCCGACCGGGTGAGTGTGTTGATTTGGCTCGTTGGGAAATTATGAAATTATTACTCAACCAACCAAAACCCCCGATGTCACGAACCGCCAGCCGAGGGCGCGCGGGTACGCACGGCAAACACCTTGGCAATCACATTTTTACTTAGCACACTACTCCGGAAAGAAAGTTAACCGCACCGCGGGACGTGTCCGTCCGACCAATCGGCGAAACCGTCGCCGGGGAATAGCGACGCTGATGAACATATCGCTTTTTTGGTTGTTTTTTTTTCTCACCCGTGTCCCCTCCCAGCCAGAAGCTGCCAAACTTGTCAACAAGTTAGAGCAAAGTTAATAATACTTGGGATTGAAGCATCCTCGGTGTGCGTGTGTGTCTGTAGGCACCATTGGTGCTGCCGACGGGCACGTTGGAAACTGTGTCGCAACACATCGAAAACAAAGGGTAAAAACAGCGAAAGTTGGCTTAGAAGAAAAAAACACGCACACAGCACACGAGAAGGTCGAAGAGTGTGTTGCCAAACTCGTGTAACTTTGCCCCGGAAGGCAATTGCTCGGAGGATGTTTTCCCATTTAAAACTTCGTTGGTCCAACGCATCGGTGCGAGGCAGATCTCTTGATCGACACGCGATCTTAACCCGGACCGAGTGGGAGCTCAGAGCTGGGATGCAATAGTCCGGTTTTATCGATCGTGCGCCCATCGTGGGCAAAACGCTTGCTTATGAGCTTCCGTAAAAGTTGAAGGCTCATGTGGGCGGGAGTGTGTGTGTGTGTGCGTGTTGCCAATTTCACTTCAAATCACAGAGAGAAAGCGATTTTGGGAAAGTACGTGGACAGGAATATTCGCTTTCACTTCCTAAAACTTGGGCTCTAGACGGAGACCCTTATCGGTCAGTCAGAGTACTGTCGAGAAGTTGCTTGTTATTTTCCACTCTATCTCTCTCTCTCTTCTTCTCACACACTTTTACACTCCTTGAAATTTGATGGAAGATGTTTGCGTGGTACGCTCACGGTGCCCTCCGAACGATCCTGCCCCAAGAATGGGCCAAAATTACTGTATCGGAAGTTGCGCCTGGGTGGATAATGTGCGTCTGCCGGCCCGTGCGTCTGCAGGTATCGACGCACCCTACCGGCAGATGACGAAGGTTTGGCAGGCTATCACGGCCGAATCTATCACAGCGCATCTCGCGGCTCGGGAAAGCAAACTGTTGACCTTTTCGTCGTGCAAACACCGCCGGACGCCGGAGAGTGTTGACGGGCAGGTACCGAACGCCGGTGCCGGCAGACGGTGACGAACGTCGGAACGGAAGGTATATTGTTATCGGTGCGAGCAACGCAAATCTTGTTAGAGGAACGGATTATGTTTATGGTCGATTTGGTGGAGTGTCTTTACGGTACGGTCGAACGGCGAAACGAAGCGAATTGCGCAAAAAAAGGGTCGAACCACCCGACTCAAGAGCTTTATGATGGAAGAAATTGAACATTTTTGCGTTTTCGTCGGCAAAAATTTACGGTTTTGATTTGGCTGGAGGAAGGAATGCGTGTTTCTGTCTTGTTCAAATTCGACAGGAATGACTCGAAGTAGCCTTTGGATTTTGCGTACCTTATGAGAGTCACGGACTTCGAGTCGCAATACTTTAAGAAAGTTTTCAAAATTGTATCGATTAGCAATGAAGATGATCCCACGATGATGATGATGATGATGATCATGATGAAGGTGATTGCTTCCGAGCGGAGAAAACACGTTTTTGGTTCTAAAATATGGCGTCCGAGACATTCGCGAAAGCGATCCTGCCTGCCCGTGCAGGGAATGCTCCGCAACCGGAAGAGATTTATTTCCACGCTTCGGACACGGGGGAAAAGTTTTTCGATCCCGCAAATTGCCTCGCGATAGCAATAATGAAACTTTTGACTCTTCCCCGTCGCCGACCACTGCGTGTCCTCCCCACCTCCAATCCCACTTTCTTAGTTATCGCTAAGCAAATGAGCCAAAAATATAGCATTTGCGGGAAAGAAACGAAAAAAAAAACACTAAACCGAACGAAATGGAAACAAACGGCAAATTTGACTGACGACCGGCGTGGATGACGTTTCATCCTCGTTTCATTTGGAGGGGCGCACCGGTCAGAGTGAAGGGAGCCGGGGCAGCATTTGCAGTCACACAGACATGGCGCTTTCATCTAGCAAATCGAAACCGGCATCTAGACCTGCAGGGCAATACCGGGTAGAAATCACGTTTGGTTGGAAATCAAAGAAAATGATTGATGTTCAATTTCGCGGAACCTCCGACGCTCGCGGGTCGCGGAGGGGGCCCGGGGGCGACGGGACTCGTTCAGCTTTCTGAAGATTGTTTTACGCTCCTCGTCGTCGTTTCCGTTCCGTCGGTTGCTTCGGTGAGGACGCGGTTTTGATTGCCCACACGGTGGCGTCCGGCGACGGACGGGCGTGAAGTCAAGTCAAGAGTGAGGTTAAGTGCAGCACACCTCACAACTGCGCCGGAAAACGCCGCGGCATCACTCGGCCACGAACCTCTTGACTCTGTCAACTTCTCTCTCTCACTCTCTCTCTCTCTCTATCTCACTCTCTACCACTAGAGGCTTGAAGTAATGTCATGGGGCACGAAGAATGTTTCGCGCCCACCTCCTCCGGGCGCGAGATAAAGAAGTAAAATCGACACCCGAGTGTTTGTGGATAGATGTATCTTAAATTGAATTTATTCCATCTGCGCCGTGTTTGCGCGGAACGCGTTCCACGCAAAACGTTGGCTGGCGGGCTATTCGATTGTTTCAATATTTAAAGAACGTTTGATCCGCGCTAGAATGGGAATCGAATCCGCTGAGAGCGATGTGTTTCGCGTGAAAGGCTGCTTCAGATCGCGTACAACTATTAGCAAATAGATTCGCCCACTTGAACAGTTGATTTGTGCCGTTCGTGCTTTTACACGTACAACATGGCACGGAAAAGAAGCGTTCAGTGCATGTCACTGTTTCATGTTTAGAATATTGTGTTTCAACAAATTGTTCGGATTGTGTATTGTGTTTATTTCCGGAATAAAAGAATGCTGATAAAGATACATTTAAAAAGTCAAATACATTTACAATCGTACAATCGTTACAAATGTGAGTAAAACAAACATCAATACACGGGGAACCCTGTTCACCACG
This sequence comes from Anopheles dirus, assembly GCA_000349145.1. Taxonomy (NCBI): domain Eukaryota; kingdom Metazoa; phylum Arthropoda; class Insecta; order Diptera; family Culicidae; genus Anopheles; species Anopheles dirus. The sequence goes on from KB672946.1 coordinate 1,003,932, forward strand.
TTTATTGTGTTTTTTTTATATTGTAGTTGTGTACCCATGTAACTGGGTTTGCGAAAATATGTTTTAACAAGTCCAGCAACGTTTATGGCTGTTCAATTTCAACATGTTCGTATTTCAACTACTCGATCAGTATTATTTTATCATTATCACCATCGTATTCTGTGAAGATATGTTGTTTACTTCCGCCATTTTACTTCCGCCGGCTTAGCTCATAAGTTAGTTTATCAATTCAACTGACCTATTGGCTTTCTAGAAACTTTATATCTTAAAATGAAAAACAATACAAAATCACCAGGAAGGACGAGCGACAGGTCGTTAATATTCAGCATGAACTGCTCTGAGCCAACCTGGAATTAAAAAAAACTATCAGAAGGGGAGACTAGTGCATTTCCAGTTTTACGGAGTAGGTACGATCACAGGGTAGTATGCCATCATCCATCCATGAGCCCAATTGCCCTTGGCCAGGGTAGTTTCTAGAGCTACCTAGAAACGGGTTATATGCGCATCATACTACGATAGTTAGAAGAGTCCGCCGATTTGATAAATCGGAAGCAGCCAGGATACTTTACAAACGGCAGAAAAGCAGCCAGTACGCAGTGAATATAGGTACAATATAGGTACAAATAGTCAATATAGGTACCAATAGGATTTGCTCAATATAGGTGCAAATTAAACAGCGCAGTTCCTTGCAATCGATTATGGGACACCGTGACTAGGAGAGAACGAAGGGTTTAGTTGTTTAACTTAATTGTTAAACTTAAATTAATACATATACTGTTTAGTTTGCAAACTGACCCAGCAAATGGTATATCTATAACTCAATCCAACAAAATTATCCAAATTACATGACTTAACAAATGCAATGTAAGGATCAAGTTCTCTCAATAATAAACATTTCTTCCAATACTTTCAATACTTTTCATAAGAAAGATATAGATTTAGAATGTGTATTCGTATTAGTTGCTATAAAACCCAATAACAACTAACCTTGAATATTAGTAGTATACATTAACTTCAAGTAACTAGCCTTGAATATTAAAATTAATTTTACAATGAAAAGATTCGATAAAAAAGTTCTTGCCGCAGTCTGTTGCGTCATATATCTAAAGACTGAACTTTATTGACAATTGACAATGAAATAAATGGTGCTAGTTGTTTCGAAAATAAACGAAATGATACAAAAAACACGATTATTAAATAAACTGTACAATAGCTCTGAAGTATCGTTCGTAGCAGAAGTAGTGCTTTCCATGCCTTCAGTTTATTTTGAGTAATGACCGTAAGCATCTTGATTGTAATTTGTACACCAATTGTTTGGCTCAGACATTAAGTCGCACGGTAGCCTCCTTCACCTCATCTCGTTCAAATGTATCTAGCTTGTGATTACACCTATCAACAAGTATGTATCTCTTTGTGTCAGCAGGAGAGCCGTATCCAACCGCACTCATGATTCATTTCAATGCTTTTGTCTGCCCCAGTTGCGCCCGAAACAGACAGCTATCACCTTTCACTAACTTCTGTCATATCGTGATGAGAGCGTTTATCATCGTGTCTGTTTTTTATTCGTCACCCATCTTATTCTTTTGGCACGCCCTCTCTGCAGAGCGTCCTTTCTCCCATGGGGGAAGCAGACGCTAAGTAGGCTTTGTTCAAAGTGCAGAAGCAAACCACAAATGGCACAACAGCTTGTCTGCTCGCGTTCAGCTACTTTGAACGGAGTCTCTGGTTTGTGGTTTGTTACACGCTTCGTTTGTAATATCGTTACCATCATTACGTTCAATTAAGTGGTGTGCAAAACAACCGAATTTTGTACGAAACGAAAAGACTTGTGTAAGCGACTCTCTGGAGTTTTTTTTAAACTCAGACGGGCTATAGTGACAAGATAAAAAGCTGTTGTTTTAATTTGTTTTAACTATTAATTAGTTAATTTAAACAAATCAAACGATATATTGTACATTCAAAATTAGATTAAATAAAATCATAAACCCTTTATTCCTGTGCCACTTTGTTACACTTTTTTCTTCTTCTTCTATATAGCAAAGTAAGATCAAAGTTCGTTTATGCAAATGACAAAAGGTTTGACTGCAAAAAGCGAAAGAGAAGGTGTGTATTTTTAGCAACACTGAAAAAACTCAATTTAGCCTCCCAAGAAGGCGTTAAACATGAAATCATGCAAATTCGATATTCAACGCCAGAAGTTCGTAGACGTTTTTGCATTTCGCAACGGTTTAAGCTAAAAAAAATAAACACAAATTTTAATGGGTAAAAGTTGTTTATAGCACACAACAGTAAACACACATGCCCGAATGCCTCGTATCGCATGCGTACGCCGAGCGAATCGAATTGACAATGAGTGTTATTTGCGTTTCGGTAAATTGCGAAACGACACACCAACCATGTATGAGGAAACTCACCACAGTGATCAACAGCGGCAGGGGATGCAATCAAACAAATCAGCGTTAGTGGGGCTGGTTTGGCAACGAGCGACCAACTGCTGAGAGTTATAAAGCATCAAGGGCTGGGGCAGTACATGGAGGAAGCAGACAGAGCGAACAATGTTCGTAAAATCAAATGACGTCCACATTAACATAAACCAGCGGGATCAACGGCAGGCTGGTTGAAAGAAAATTCTGTACTGACACACTTACGCGCACGGAAGTACAGTGTGTCGCATCTGGGACGATAGGGATTTACACTTCTTGGAGGATAGTTTTTGATAAGTATTTTTAATATGACAATGAGTGGATGAAGTAATTCTTGAAATTTAGTTTACAAATTCATGATTTTGACAAAATTGGTACCTTTGTCCCAGTCAAAAATATATTTTACCCATAATTTGAAATATGTCTTCTTTTGCTTGACCTTTTACCCTTGGATAAGAGAAGATGTGAATCTGTTTTGTTTTGAGCGTTAGTTCCAACAAGCTTCATATTATAACTAATCCGTTGAAACTAAATGTAAAAAAACTGTGAAGTAATATATAACAACAAAAAAAAAAATTGCAACCATAGACGAACAGTTTTGATAATACCTTGCGTGAGCGACCATAGCTTGACAGAAATCGCAATGTTTTTTCGACACTAACACTAACATTTATATTTTTTTCCTCCTCCCTCTGTGTATCAAAATTTAATGCTTGAAGCAACTTCTTCACAAAAAGTTACTAAACGTTGAGTTCTTGAGTTCTTATTGAGTTCTTATCCCTATATTTAGACACACCAATCAGTTTTATAAATGGCAGGTGTAAACAAAACCTTCCATCACAGTGCCCCATGGCTGTTGTTACGTAACGCTACCGCTCGCGTACCTTAACTTAGCAAATTGTAACGCTTCAAGTAGCCTTCAAACCTTCCTCACCCATACGAGCGGTACGTAATTTATGGACGCCACCAGAACGTTGAAAGTGATGGAAATAAGACGTTTGAGAAAACTTTCCCTGCTTATGGTGCAAGCGAGTAAAAAACTATGCCGCAAACATGTTATAGCAATTTACTTTAATGCTTGAGATGACAAATATGTAAATTTATCATTAGTAATCAATTTTCATGCAACAAACTTTTTTTTATCTAAAATTTAAGATGATTGAAAGAAAGATGAAAGATATACAAAATATGGCTTGATTAATTCTTCTAGTCTTTGCGTGTAAAGCCATGAAAGACATGGAATGTTTGTGCATCTCAATAAAATTATAATGTGCATACTAGTGTTGGGTAATAGAGATTCTGATTCATGAATCTGAATGAATCTTTGAACTAAATGAATGAATCTGAATTTTAGAAACAAAGATTCATGAATCTTATTAAGAGATTCACATAGAGATTCACAGGATTCATGAATCCCTAGAGATTCCTGAATCTTCAGAGATTCATAAGATTTATGAATCTTTAGAGATTCATGAATCTCCAAAGATTCATGAATCAATCTGAATGAATCCTAAATGAAAGTTTCATGAATCTGAATCTCGTCAAAAGATTCATAAGACACAACACTAGTGCATACCGTATGACTGACAAACATTTTCTCTGTCACTGTCTATTTTTAAGCACAATTATTATTGATTTCTATTGACCTTATATTGGGACAACCTGTACAAATAAGTACATCGCCACATCATTCCGTTCAATCTGCTGAAAAAGCTGAGCTCCATAGGTTCCCAAACCGAGCTGATAGCGGTCGGCCGGGAAAAGGCGAAACCGAATGCCATCGAAAATCATGCTTTCGCAACGATCCGCCAGCACTCAGCGCCGCTTGATTAAAGTTTTCACGACCCAGGCACGGTACGCTCGAAGTGGCGTTCCCTTTTTATACTTCCATCCGATATTCGAGCCGAACGTCGAGTTTCGGCCTAACTTGCGATGAATGAAACGACGGTTCTTCTCCTCGACCCCGGCTTTCCGAGGCCGTCAAGGACGGTAAAAAGCTTCCACAAAAGCATGTGGGCGAGCGATGGTGAGGCTCAAGATGGTGGCTCATTCACATAAACGAGACGCAACACACACACACACACACACACACACACACACACACGTTCATTCAGCCACATACTGGCCCTAAGGGCTCGTTGTTTTTCGGTTTGAACTCAAGGCAGGGGAAGTTTCGTTCATGAATTTGATGTTTTGCTCCTGTCGCAGCTTTTTGGTTGTTACCTTTCGGTTTTGGTGGGGGGCCTGCGAAGGGTCCAGATAAGCCTCACGAAAAGGGCCCGTGTTTCTTTTTTTGGTTTATGTGTGCAGCATGTACACCGCGCCGAAGATCATGAATAAAGAATATCAAAGTTGAAGCAGGTGGCGAAGGCGTATGACTGTTCCGATTGCTTTTTGCCGACCGTGCGGTCAAAGCAGCCCTGGAGGTGTATCCATGTTGACAATGTTGGAGGTTTTATTTCACCACAAAAGGCTGCTGCTTCTCCCGTCGACCAGCGTACAGTTGTTTGAGTACGAACTTTCGTCGCAGCAAGTATTTGTACAGAATTTCGCCAGAGTCGTTCCAATTATTCTCATTCTCGACATCGACATTAGGGTTTCTCCGGCCGAGTCGTTATTTGGCATCATCAAAACGCAGGCTTTGGGCTGTAAGAATTTTGAAACGATAAAGTTACCCGCGCTCAGATTACTTTATTTTCTGGCCGTGTCGTTCCCTTCGCTGTACTGTTGCGTGTTTTCTTCTATATTACGAACACACCTGACCCGTGAGTCTTTCCTTCTCCAGAGTCTCGAGTAGCGTCGTGGCCTCGCGCGGCGGAAAACGGTCAACAGTTTGCGAAAGCAAAAGAGTGAGAGTTGGCTAGCGCGAGAGAGCGAGAGGAAACGCTTGGAGAGCAAGACAGTTCATAATGGCCATAAATTTGTGTCAGCACTGTTTCGTGCCGTACCAAGTTTCGATGCGCGATGACGTCAATATGACGTCATGTAAATTATTTTATTTACCCAACGGTAAGACGGACGGATGCAAGAGATGCCGTGAGTAAACAGAAAGAAAAGCGAGAGAGCTATAGTAGACCAGGAGAGATAAAGGGGAGTCTCGTGAGCATATCCGGGATTCGAGCTCGTCGAGACTCTCGACTGTTTCGCCTTGGGAAGGATTTTCGAGTTTGGTGCTGCCGTGCACGAGCTTTTCCGCTTTACATTCACGCGACTCACCCCGTACCTTCATGTATCGTCTCTGAATATCCTTTTCCTACGCGTTGTGTTCCACACACCGTTCTCCCGAAAGCTTCTCGTACGGACGTTTCCTTCCCGACGGAGTGGACGACTCTCACGTCCTTGGACGTGCGCCGAGGGGTAGGTTTAGGGATGAAGAGAGAGAAAAAAACGCATACAGCCAAAGTGTTTCGACTAGCGTTCCGGCCACCGGGTGTGGTTTCCGCGGGAAAGGAAGTGGTGGCAGTTGGGAGTGCAAGAAAAACCTGCAGATGAAGACGTTTGTGTTATTCATTGAGATTTTCATATCCTCATTTCCGGCCCTCCGGGCAGTGGCTGAGCTCCGAACGAGCAGACGGCCCACCCGCAAAACAGAACGCAACCACGCGGTACGCAGCACTTCTGTACAGGATGAGATTTGGATTGTCTTTCTCGTGTGCGGTCGTGTTCGGTCTGGTCGACGGCAGGCCGGATGTCCTCGGGGGTCGTATCGTGCACAGTTTCGTAGCGCCATCATCCGGCACGGTAAGAAGTCAGCGCGACTTCAGCAGCTTGGTGGGCACACAAAGAACGACAGACAGACACACACACACACAAGCACGTCGATGTGACCGAAAATCCGATCATCTAGGCACCGGTATTTATTGTACCATCTCCGGCCGCACGGTTAGGTAATTTCGATGATGGTGGCCTGGCGCTTTATGCGAAATTCGTGGCAATTTGGCGATTTGTGCGGAGTATCGAATCGGTGGACAAACGTAGGCTGTAGGTTGGGGACTGTCGTTGGCGGCGGTTTTGTACATCGCAAGGATGGGGAGTTTCAGCAAGACGATGGTGTTCGGTTTTGTGAACGTATTGGTGCATGATGATGACATTTTTTGAATTCCAAAAACCTCTTTTTTCTGCAAAAGAGAATCACACGGTAGCCCTGTAGTATAGAGGTAGCGACGCAGGTCTTTACACCGCAGGATCAGCACTTTTACACATAAGTGAGATTTTCATTCTAAACAATCCCAAGGTTATCAGATTGAAGAAAATAAAAGTTACATTATTCCTTCAAATAGGAAGAGGAATAAGATGATGTAGCAGGCAATAGAGCATGTTTCATAAAATGTTAGCATGAAACAGCAACTACGAAAAAGTCCGCTGATATTGTAGGAACGTTTCCTGACAGAAGGATCTAACAAACTATGTTTTGTTTTCAGCGTAATAAAAACCATAACTGCATTACGAGGTTCAAGAAAAATATGAAATTGTTATAAAGTAGTGAGATAAATGGTTTTCCAGGACGATGTTCGATCAGAAAAACGGTTTCCAGTACAGGTGCGCTAGTCTTCCCACTCCACAGTGCAGTCCACTCCGTACACTCCACAGTTGAATGGAGTCGTACTCGTACTTGATGTTCTACTGCAAAATATATCTCAAAGAAATTCACAGAAATTTAACCTATTCTTTAGAGACGCAATAGATTATGTTCGACCGATAGATAATTTTGATCGAGGATATCACACCCTTTGCTTTAGGCACCGGGTGGTCCTGTACGCAACCACAGGTTTTTGCATACCATAGGTTGAAGGTTCAACTCTCAACTAGACTATCCTCCCGTTCGCAGGACTGAATATCCAGGCTACGGGTAGTAATTAACTCAATGGAAGCCAGAAATGTCAGACCTAGACTTGGTTGACGTTGTTGTTCCACAAATAAAAAGTACTACCCTTAACTAGTTCAGTTATGAAGAACAAATATTATCGAAAGGTAAAAACTGGAAATATAAAATCCTAAAATCTTTCCTGAGTGCTTATTTTAAGGCGAAAAAATAAAGAAAATGTTTTTGAAGCTGAAGTTGAAGAAATGAAGCTACAAATAGAATTATGTTCAAAAATTATTCCATGTCATGAATAGCATAAAATCGCAAAATATTCTTCATCTATGTTTTGATTACAAGGAATGATATGTCCTGCCATATATCTTACATTGAAAACGTCACGATTCATGTAACAATTCACTTCTTAAACGCATAATAAGTATAGTGTTTACCGCGATTCTTGCGATTTTTGTAAGCTTTTCTTTGTTTAGTGCATTTGAAATATTTCAGAGCACAATGACGCGCTCAGTTCGTAGCTAGCACTATAAACAATCAAATCAAATTCTTGGTACAATTTGTATGGACACGATAGCTTTAAATTATTAATTCTCGAGAAGCGTTTCACCGCAGCGTCGCTCTGCAACTTTTTTCCCTACACACCCCCCCCCCCCCCCCTACAAACAAATCCTTAACAAAAGGAACTTTAATCAATTTATCGCCTACAGAAGAAGTGTGAACCGACTATGGGACGGCGCGTAAATAATTAATTTCCTCGCGGGTCGGATTAGCGAAATGACTTGCCCGCCCTGCCAGCACTGCCACCCTCCCCAGGCCCACCGCAGCAAACCGGCATTCAACTGGCAGCCGCCAGCCACTCAGGAATCGGAACACGCTGCAAATGGAAAGTTTGACATTAGCTTGAAGGAAGCCGAAAAATCCTTCGCCCCAAACCGGAGAACAAAGAAAAAAGCTCCCCAAGAACAGCCCACGCTGGAAGGGAGAGAGCGAGGGTTGAGTTTGAGAAAAGAAAATGCGGGAAAAAAGCAACGCACAACTCGTTTTCCACGTCATTCGATGCTTTAAGTTTGGTTGTGTGTGTGTGTGTGTGTGTGTGTGTGTGTGGTTGTGTGTGAGCAACTCAAATATACTGGCACTTGTATGCAGCAGACGCCGTCGGGATACATCGCACCGGACCAGGGGACGTCACGTCAGGCACGTTTTGCAGCATCCGAAGGGACCGTGTGTCGAAAATAGACCGAAACGAGCTGACGAGCAGCGGAACGAGACTGACTTGATGCCCGTCCCGTGCTTCCGACGCCCCATATTAGCATTCTACCCGCGTAGCTGTGGTTGTTTCGCCAGCGAAGGAAAGAACAGTGGAAGGCACAAAAAAGCATTAACTCGGAGCTGCTAGTGGATTAGCCGCCCATGCCACGTGGCGTATTAGTCGATTAGTTGCTTAAGTCATCAAATTTTGAAGGAGTTTGTTGATGGCCCCAAACCCGGCTGCCCTTTGGGTCGTGTGACGGAAATAGGACAAATCTGCTACGTGTAAATTCCGGCTTTCGCGAATTCGGGAGGAAAAATTCTGAATAGTAGTATGCTTTTGTTTCTCTTGCACGGATGTTTGGACTTTAAGCATGGACAACAACAGCAACAACCAGTGGTGACCAGTTTTTCGTGTTTGGCTCGTTAGTGTAGCTGTCGTAAAATATCGACACTGGATCGGAAAATGTGACTTCCGAGAAAGTGACAACGAACGTGACCGGTGTTGGTGACCTTTTTGCCTGTATTCTCCCGGGTTCGGGGTTTGGGCTTATCGTGCGCGGAAAAGACACGCGGATGACGTGGAGATCGCTTTCGAGGCCCGCACCGCAAAGGTCGTAAATTTCTGTCAAAACTCACGCTCCACTCCCGGCCCGTCGAAACGTCCCGTACACACTCTCGCACGCACCCACAACCACCCTCCACCTGTCAGCAGATTAAGAGAAAAGCCCTTTGCCCCACAGGCTTTCGTGTGCACAAGTTTTAATGTTCGGCGTAGGCCACGTGTAGCCTCGCAGGCGTGAGTGGAAAGTATGGATTGCACGGTGTAACTTTCATCTTCGCCAAAAACCCATGCTTCCCGTGTCCCGTGTCCCGTGTGTTTGTGCTCGTGTTTGCTTGTGTGTACAAACGCGTCCCGCGTACAGCGCGGTTTGACGTGGCCGTGGAATGGAAAATTAGCTTGTTTATGTTAGTGCGTTTCACCGTTCGAAAATGAGCCGCCGGGGACATATTAAACAGTGGCGATGATGATGTAGCACATTTTCCTGGATACCTACAGGCCGGCTCGGCACACGGCTCATGTAGAGCCACAGGTGGAATATGAGGAAAATAAGAGAGACAGAGAGAGAGAGAGACAAAGAGAGAGAGAGAGAGGAAGAGAGAGCAGTAGAAGCAAATCGTTCAGGAACGGGACAAACTTTGGACGCACTTAAGGGAAATCATTAGCTGAAGCGAGGATCAGACACTAATGAGAATTTCATACCTTATGGCGGCCGTGGCAACGGCGGCGATGACGGCCACAAGAGAGTGTGTATTCGTGACCTTTATTCTGTTTGGATACATACTGGGGAACTGCGATGCTCGTGGGGGAGGTTCGTTGATCAATTCAATTGAAATTTTACCTAAAAATAGAACTATTTTCTTGCTTTGTGGATGATCGTCACTTGCTTGACACAAACGGAATATCAAACGGGTGTGCTTGGTTTTTAACTATCACCTCTATGTTGCAACATTTTTCGAGCGACTTCCAGATGCAAAGATCATCACCACATCTACAACCCTTTATTGGCGATGTGTGTGTGGACCAATATTGGCAGTCAACGGTTGCCATCGCAACAAAGGACAGTATTATCACCTGCCGGTCAACAACAACATACCGCATGGGCAGCTCTTGGCCAGCACATGGGCCGAACATTGTCGGCAGCAAATTTAGTGTCCCAATAACTCAAATTATTATGCAGCCCGAGAGTGCCTGCTGCATATCATAACGTATGCTATATAAGTTATCGTCGCAAACTATAACCCGTCCCTCCTGTCTCTCTGATTTGCTGAGCTTGATAACATTGGCTCCATCGGATTCCTATCCTAAAAAAGTTTGCAAATTACTTCATCCACATCGTTGAAAACAAAGTTGCTGTGATTGATTTTAAAATCATTAAATGTTCATTGTAATCCATTGTACGCCAATCATCTGTTTTCCTAAGCTTATGTTTAAGCTTATGTTTATGTAAAAACAAAGTTTGATAAACAGATTATATATTTAACCCGTCATAAATATTATAGAATCGAAATGTACATCTTACCGCGAACGCTGGCATCAACTAACAATAACAAACGATAAATCAAGCACATCATAGCTTTCCGTTTATCCATTCAACAGTCATTCTGGACACCAGTTACTTCTGCTACGCTCCACAACTAATCAGAAACATGGTTAAGAAAACTCGATCATCAAGTCAAGAAAGCACTGTCGGCTCCCTGGCAAGCGCGGCCTCCTTTGATGTTCCAGCTTACGCTCGCCAAAGTTTGACAGCAGCTCGTCCAAAAGCGAGTGCTCCTGGCTCGCGGTCTTTGGTTGAAAGCGTTGCTTTGTAGTGTTTCGCTTTGTTCTCTGTGAAACGTTGTGGACACCACCTGGCAGCCATCCGTACCCATAGTTTTTGTCCACCGAAATCGGTTAGCGTTTTGTGAGTGAAGTTTGTTTCTTTTTTTTTAATATGTTCTGAGTACGCTCCATAACTACCGGCGGTGGATACTTTCGGGCCACGGCACGATCGTGATCGTGAGGGATGAAAAACGATCGCGTTCGAGTGTGTGCGTGCGTTGCGGCGTAATTGCGATTATCTGCAATTCGTGCCCGTGTATCCGGACCGTCGCGTGCTCTCAGTTCATTTGGCAGCGGTCGCAGCCGTACGGCGGGAAACCGCTGGATCGCTTTTTCGGTGCACTGACGTCAGGCTGACGTGGCTGTCATCAGCGTTTCGTGTTTGCCCACTCGGGATAGGTGGTGGTGCTGGTGGTGGCAGGAGAAATAAAATGCGCCCCATCGCCGGTCTTATCGTGGAAAAATATGACTGCTCTTTTTTTATTTTGGTCAACATAAGTTGTGCCCCCCGAAGTTAAACGAACCCCTCACGAAAACTACGTCAAGCTTCAAAATTGATAACACTTATTAGCAGCAGCAGCAGCAGCAGTAGCGGTAGGGTCTATGCAAAATAAAAATAATCATTCGATTGGTATTTTAGTAAATATAGCCCAACGATATTTATAGTCTCGGCGGGCATGCAAAGCAATAAAAATGGTAGTTCTTCGTCCGGGCTGGCTGCTAGCGGACCCCGGGACGTAGCGGGACCGGACGGACCGGGTAGGATAGAAATAAAATACTTTTATCAAGTCAACAGTCGTGACTCCGTGGCGGTACACGGCAATCGTTCCAGATCCTTCGCCATCGCCGTCGCCTTAGCCGCTGCTCAAATATGCACGAGCAAATAGTGAATAGCGGGCTCGGTGGGCCGATTATCTGTGTACCGTGAAGAACTCCTGCCCATGGCCGTGCCGGCACCCGCCAGAAATAGGCTGTAAACTCCACTTGCGCCGGCACCGGTTTTGCCTCCGGCGGAGCGTTCCGTCTTGGGCGCAGGAGGAGCTCTATCAGTCAGCCGAAGTCAACGAGCGGCGAAATCAAGGGAGGCCGTGGTTGTTTGAATGTTTTTTTTTCTGCGTTCACTTTCACTCCCCGCTCACAGTAGGCATTCGCAGCCGGAAAGTGAACGAAAAGTCCAACGGCCAAAGGGGCCGGGAAAAGCTTAGTTAAAGATTAATCGAAACGGCTGCCCGTTCTTTGTGCTTTTCGCTGGGCTCGCGTGAATGGCGCGGCAGCGAGGAGTAAAGGTGTGTATGTGTATATGGGGCCCGCCAGTGACGGTACGGGCGTTGTGTGAAATCTCGTACGTGCCTTCCTGAACTAACGAATCCAAACATTTCCAACCCCCCCATTCGGGTTTCTCCGGTTGCGGGAAAGGCAACCTTTTTCTCGGGCGGACACCGTGTTACGACACCGCGCGCGCGGGTTCGTGTGGGTAAGGAGCGCACCCGGGATGGTTGGTAATGTGAGCGAAAAATCGTCGAGGCACAGGTAAGTTTGGGGCTATTTTTAGCCCGCTGAAATGGCGCGTTTCGCTCTGACACTCTCTTCATCGCAAACACACAAACACACCGCCACCGTTGGACGATTTGTTTCCTTTTTTTTACATCTATGGAATGTGGTGTGCAAGGACCAGAAATGGGTGGGAACGGGTGGCGGAAAATCGGTGTGCTGAAAACGTTTGCAGCACTGGAAATTATTGGTACGGGAGGCGGTGCGAGCAGGAAGTGAGCAGCAGGCTGCTGCTCAAGTCGCTGTACAAGGCCACACCGGACAGGCCACTCCGGCGAGTGATGGAGTTGGAGCGTTTTCGGCGTGTTCTAGCGTGCCGGAACGGAACCGACCGCGGTAGAGCACTAATTGAATCAATTAAACCTGTTGACGTCATGTTCGGTTGACGACGGTAGGGATACACAGGGATGGAAAGAAATTGCGGTCACCGAACGTCGTTACGCTATTATGATGTGGTTTAGAACGGCGAGAACGCGCACACAAAGCCGTATCGTTAAAGCCGTACCCGGACCGTGAACAATGAGTTTAATCCTGCTCGGATCTGTTTTTCCTCTGAACTGTTTGCGTGCGAGCAACACAAACAAAATACTGCTAAAGGCAGGAGTGATTCGATAGCACCAGCAGCATCCTGCGCCTGCCGATGCTCGCTCCTGTTCCGATCAGGGGGGGCGTAAGTGAGTAATATATGACCCGTGCGCTTCAAATTATTACTAAGCGCTTGTGGCGTTTCCGTTACGGGAAACCGTTTTGCTCCTCCCAGGACCGACGCACATAGCCGACCGTTCACGTTCACGTTTTATTAACATTGCGTTCGATCATTTTCGTCTGGCACGCGAACGGGCATTCGTGTTTTTCATCTCCGCCACGATGCGTTACCGGATGAGTCTGTCCCGCAGGGAATGCGCACGTGCGAAAGCGGCTGCCGTCGGTCGCCGCGTACGCAGAACCATCGCATGCAATGGCACGCGTAGGGCCAACGGGTTCGGCTGAAATCAGCTTCACGGAAGCAACAGTCTCATCCCGTTTGTAGCTGTTTGTTCAATTTGCCATCTTCCACGGGACGGCACCGTTCGTCGGCGACGGTGAATTGTGAAGTTTTAGCGCCGGCAGCCGGTGGGAGCAAATTAACTCGCGCATTGTTTGACCACAACTTTCCGTCCCACTGTGAGGGCGACGAAAGGGTTCCTCGAACGGTTGACCTTTTTGGATAATTCCAGCGGGGGATTACTTAGCGCCGCATTATGGCACTATTGTGCTGGAATTCTAGGTAGGTGGCATTTTGGTTGTATTCTGAGCCACATGTACTTGTGGCTTTCTCACGCTAATCATTCCAATCAGTCAGTTTTAGCTATTGATTTCGGGAAAGTTGCTTTATGAAGACAGGTCTTAACCTGGTCCATAGTTTTGAAAAAAAAGGCGCAACGTCGTGCACATGTAACATTGAACTGAAAATTGAGATTATTTGTGTTCTAAGGGGCTGCTCTAGAATAAGTTGCATGAAACATACGACAACTACATGTTTTACGAGTACTCTAGCATTTGTCGGCCAACAAACATCCGTTTAATAGGTATTTACCGTACCGTTCAGGCACTTTATGTTCACACCAAATTATTATGTGGAAACCTACAGCAAAATATATAATTTTTTACAACAATTGTATCAGAAATACATCATCAGATGATTTTCACAACCAAGGTTCAACATGACAGATGTGTCACATACATGTTTTTTAACAAGGTTAATAGCGCCAAGGTGTGTCACCGAAAAAAACAACCAGATTTGTATGACGATAAAAGATCGTCGATGTTTGGCAGACTTTTAAAGAGCACCTTCATACAGCGTCATGCGTTTGTTCTTGTCGTTTGTCTCATCAGATTTATTCTAGAGCAACCCCCTAAGCATACAGGTAATATAAATTTTGTTGACAAATAACGTCAACGTCAAAATGTCGAGCAGCACTTAGAGTCGCGAACTTAGATAACAAGAAGAAGAAGAACAATCGAGCAGAAGATAGATTCGAGTAGAAATTAAAGTATTTGTGACGCCATCATCACCAATAAATGATGATATTTGTACACGTGAAAATACTGTTTTGCATAGAGTAAACAAACAATGCTCAATTAGTTTTATTTATATTTTGTAGAGCAACTTCGAACAGTTGAAAGCTTAATTCCATAATCTTTTGAAGTTCGTCCTTGTTTGGAGTACATTGATGGTGATGGATGATTCCATCAAAGCGAACTTGTGGATGATTCAGGAACCATATACAAAACACTCGCTGTCCCGATACTCACATACGCCTGTGAGGCATGGACTCTGTCCAAATCTGACGAAACCCTGTTACACGCGTTTGAGAGGAAAATGCTCAGGAGGATTGTTGGCCCCGTTTGTATGGTAAGATAATAAGAGGAGCTGCAACATCGACGAGCGCAATGAGCTGTACGACCTTACCATTATGAAATGCATTAGACTCGTCAGGCTCCGGTGACGACCCAGACCGTAGAGTCTTTCAGGCCACTCACATGGACAGAGAAGGCGTGGTAGGCGAAGATTTAGATGGATAGGTGGCGTTGATGTTTCCACCATAACGGGCGATATAACCAGTAGGCTGAAGATGGCGCTCCACCGTGAGCGGTTCGGGAGTTTGTTGCTGATAAGTTAAAATTTATATAGTACATTGTTTTTAACTTATTTTCCTCTAACTAGTTGGAAGAACTCTCCAACTAGTAGTTCTAGTTTCGGTTCAGTTCAATTCAATTCAGGATGTGTTCTTCGATTATAACCCTATGTAAATGTCTTTGTATACACGAAATGATATGTAGCTACGGTTAACCATAGTCCGATTCTAAATTCGTGCAATCTTCTTTAAGATTTTCCTCCAAAGTGGAAAAAACAAAACCATATAATGCTCAATATACTCAATATACATTTTCATCTCATGAGATTAAAAAATAGTATTCTACTGAAATTAATGTACGTAACATGTATAAAAATCACTTACCATGCAGCTGTAGACATATGTTGTACCGTGCAGAATAGGACGTGCCCGTGAATGTTTCACGGTGCATGGTCAGCAACACACTGGGCGACGTACGCTGTGTTTAGATATGCGTCGGCTACATATATACCGTCCGTTTTCACATTCCGTGCGCGACTTCGGGTGCATACTGTGCCAAAACAGATACTGTTTTTGTTCTACTGTTTCACGCGGTTTTAACCTTTTCGATTGCATCGTTTCAGTACAAGGTTTTTTTTGGTTTTCCTTTACCGTGAGGGTATGGTTAGATGGGATACATATCAAGAAGTGAGCTTGAACAAGCGTTGTTATATTTTCACACAGAGCTTACATTCTTTTTTCCAACCTCATTTATCCTTCCGTTCTACTTGTTTGCCCGTTCGATCCTGGCTCTGTACACGGCGCAAGATTTGCTTCGGTTCGAAAAAGTCGCCAAAATGCTCATCCACGGTTGAGAAAGGTGTATGATGGTGGTGGTGGTGGTATGCGATATTGGTGAAACAGTATAAGTATATGCTCGTGCGTGCTAGTAGTTGATTGGAACATGCGGTGCGGTGATCGAAACGAGGGAGAGAAAGAGAGAGAGACACAAAGTGAGATAGCAAAAGCGGTAGTGCATTTGAATGAAGTTTGCTTCATAAGTGTGGTCGTGCGGAGAAAGAGCTACCCCAATGCGCTCTACGGTACGGCGTTGCTACTATCGGTGTCGTTACAAGTCAGCAAGTGATTTGGGCGAAGGCGAAAAAAAAACAAAAAAAACATTTTTCCCTCCCGTTCCAGTCTACTCAAAACCGTCCCCAAGACAGTTTACCCGGGGCCCGTTACCTACCCCTCCCAGCCCCCCACACCCCTCCACCCGAAAACTAAAGAATATAAATGAAACTAAAATCAACGAAATCAAAACCATTCATAGTAATGTTTTTTTTCGTATTTTTATTTTAATATATTTATTATATCTAAATTAGTTTATATGTTTTCCAGTTGGGTTTTTGTTTCCTCGACTCGACTCTCCATCACTTTATTATGGCCCTTCTTCTAAACCTGCGAGTGTTGTCGTCATCACAACACTAGAACTCATCTGTCGTGTTTTTTTGTTTTCTCTCTCTCTTTCTATCTCTCTCTCTCTCTTTCTCTCTGTTATCAGCGCCGTTTTATCCCTTGTGCTTTTTTTAAAGTCAGGATTTTCATTCGTTTAGCCTCAGTGAACTGTGTGCAAAGTGTTTGAGTTTACTTAGGCCTGTCCAGCTGCTGCTTTCACTTATTCTGCAGCTTTCTGCGGCACACTAACACCTCACAACCACACACAGGCACAATCACATGTTGCCGTGTGTGTTTGTGTGTGGGCGTTGTTTTTTTTATCCTCAAGGGTTTTAACATCACGTTTTGAACGTTTTTTTTTTCTTCTTTTTGTTGCGCTACTTTGACACCTAAAAGGGCTACTTATGTTATCGATGATTGTAGGTTGCCTTTAGTTTTGTTTTTTTTGCTTGTTTTGGGTCGCCTTACTTTTGCGCTTGCATCCTTTTCGTCGTGTTTGTTCTCCGTCGGTGAGTCGTATTGTTCTGCTATATACCACTGCGCTTTCGAGTGTCGTACTTCAGTGAGTAGCAAATATTTCCATTCAAAAACGACGACCGATCGTTTTTCGTTTATCAACGTCTGCCCGTACGGAGAACTGTGCACTTTGTCTTTGTGAACTAAGCTTCAGTTCATCTCTCTTGCTTTATTTTCCCGTGTGTCGTGTTGTATTTTTTTTGGTTTGTTTCTAAATTCATCGTTTGGGAGCCCATCGTCGGTAATACAAGCGAGCGTACTAGTGGTGCAATTCGATCAGTGTTCCATCAAATGTGTCATGGTGTTTAAAAGACTAACAGGGATGAGGCTCCAACGTCCCATCGTCGTTGGAGTGTTCGTACCTTTAAACCACAAGTGACGAAGCCGCCCGAAACTGTTCACCGTAGCTCGGACAAACTGAAAACACTCAAGCTCTCCCAGGCAACGTAGGTCAGCCCAGCGTGGGATCGAATCGGTTATTGCTAAGAATTTCGCACCGGAGCAAGCTAAACGCTGTTTGTGTTTTTGTTTCCTACGTTTCCTACCGCGTTGCTGTTCCAATGTGTAGCGGACGCTTCCAGAACGTCCACGTTCCAGGCGAGCGCCAGGCTCTGAAGCGATCGTGTGCGTGTGTGAACGTAGCGAATGTAGACGTGGCGCCGAGCGCTTCGTCAGCCTGTCAGCCTGTTGCGCGCGCCCTCTGAAATCTTGTCGTTTACTAATACTTAATAGTGAGCGAGCAGAAGACACACCCAATCGTTAAGTGGGATATTGTTTATACTCTGGCTAGCTACATTTTTTTCATCATGATTTGTTGCTCATGCTTTAATGGTTAGTGTTTTCGCGTTCAACTGCGGGTCTACTAAGTCAGTCTTTTCATTATAAATTACTTGTTTTGTTTACACATTTATCTTACCCTCCATGATGGAGTGTGTAGGAGGGCACGCATTGTTCAAGATGCTCGAGAAGAACTTGTTTTGTCTCGATCAAGATGTTTCGTGTTGTGTATGTGTGTGTGTCTGTGTATGTGTGTGTGTGTGTGTGGGTTAAAATCGAAGTAACACCTCTGTACAATAGCTAACACGCACTGCAGTGAGCAGGGGAGCAGTTTCATCTTGTGCAGTGTTTGTTTTTTTCTTCTTGGCTCCATTTAAGCACGCGCAATTACCCATGCCCCAATGCACACTGTTTAGAATTAAATTTGTGTCCGTATTGAAATGGGCTCCCAAGCGATGAAAACGCTTTTTTCACTTTCTCTCTCGTTCGCTTTCGAGGCTTGACGGGGTTGGATGGTTCGCGTTTCCCTGGCGGAAATGACTTAGACCCTAGGGCAGAACGTTCCAGTGTCGTGCAGCAGTTAGACAGTTCGTCAGCATGTCAGCAACACTCACAAACCTATCGGACAGGACCACTCGAGGCCGAGGCAATTGACCGAAGAGTGCATTAATCGAATCGTTCCTGGCGGTATTGCTAAACGTTTTACCGAATTGACGTGAGCTCTCCCTCGAAAAGGAACTTAAACCAACAGCGGCAAACAACGCTGCAACAGGACGTCCCTACCTTGAACCCGGCTTGCTTCCGTCTCCCCAGTTCATGCAACCCACAGTGAACAACATCGATAACAGCAACAAACAATGATTAATGATGCAAACTTTCGCTTGAGATTGCCACAAGACCGATAGAAGCTTGCGGCAAACCGAGACCATAGAACAAACCGAAAAGGCAAAAAAACCAAAACAATAAGACACAAGAACAGATGTACATTCAGTGCGCGTATGAGTGTGGCTGGAATGCGATTTTTGGTTTTTGCAGCGGGACGAGTAAGAGTTGAAATGGGAATGCAATTTCATGTGAGCGGTGTGAGATTGGAGACGAAAAACAATGATGGTGGAACATGATGGCGAAAATTCGAGGTGCGCGGTGCACTTTTGCAGTTTCACAAAAGACACTCGCTTTTTGTTTATAATATGAACAACGTATTCTAGGGGCTTTTTCGCGTGTTTGTGTGTTTTTTTTCTGCCCCCTTTATTGCGTGAACTCAAATCCTGTTCTTTTCTCTTTGTTGTTTTAACTGCGTTTAGGGTAGCACAATGCTAAGCAAACGATGTGTGCCCTGTTTGGGTGTGTGATGTTCGGGTACGTTCAACATAAATTTACCGAGCGCGTAACAAAACCCGTGCATAACGCAATGTTTCCACTGTAAGGTTCGTTGAATGCGTTCGTTTGTTCGTAAAATGCACATTCCGCGGCGAACATCACCTGTCACCGTGTGTCCGCTGCTGCTATTTACTGATGCTTTGTGCTGCCTGGTCACTGACACGTCACTGCTGGCTGCGTACGTCAGGGATGACGGCGCGCACACAACACAACACTCCGTACGCAGCCAGCTTGCTTTGCTAGGTGTGTCACTGTGTTTGCACTGCTGGTTTGCGGTTCGCTGTACACTTTCCACTGTTGCTGCCCGGAGGACGTGGTGCGCTGATCGCTGCCGTTGACGATGCCAGCTTGCATGATGTTGCTGGGCTTCGCCGTGTTGCAATTTGCGTTCGAGATGACCGGCACGCCGTAACACGTCAACCCTAACCTCGATACGTCTAGTAGCGGTAGTAGCAGTAGTAGAGAGAGAGAAAGATGTTGTTTGGTGTAAGGTTGTCGTGTGTTTTCATACTTCTATGCCGTTCGTTTAGCTTTTGTTTTATTCTTCCCTTTAGCTGCGAGTCACATCGTTTTTTCTTCTCTGTATTCGTCAATAATTACTGTTTAATATTTTTTGTTTGTGTGTGTGTTTTTTTGTAGATAATATTGTGCAAATAGACATTTATACGTGATGCTCGATGAGTTGTCTTAGTTGTGTGTGTGTGTGTTTTTTTTTAAATAAAAATGACTGACTGTTTGTTCGTGTATATTCTCGATTTTTTCTGCTTCCTGTGCGCATTTGTATAAATGGTACGGGGGCGGAGTGTACTCACTCTGATTCTTCCGAAACTGTTTAACTCATCAGAAGCTGTTCTATTGCTGCCTCATTTACATGCAGTTTGAATGTACGCCATTGTTACGTGAAATAATCTTAAGGGAAGCGTTTTCCACACATTCCCACGCCCAGTGCAGATGGCTAGACGTGGCGGGGCTAGCGGTGAGTGGGTTGTGCTGTGTCAGTGTGTTCTGTCTATTTGGTTTCAACCCTAGTCTTAATCTTATGTTGGAATGCTACTCGTTGATTTACACACATTTGACCTTGCTGCTTATTAGTCTAATCAATTGCACTGCCAGCTGACGAATGGCATCGTAATGCACTGGAACAACTCCAGAACTGATAGTTTGAAAAAATATCTCAACCGCGCTCAATTTCATACGAAATACTGATAATATTGAAGTAAAAATGTCTATTTGAAATAAGCAAGATAACCAAACTAAATCCTCATCTGCCTCTCTTCTAGCTTCACATTGGTTTGAAATTAAAAGTATAAAACTCCTCGTGCAACTTGCACCGCTGTCTGATCCCTCTACCCTCCATTCTAGGCATTACACTAATGGTTGTGCTCGTCGTCGTGCTCACCATTTGCTCTCTCGCAGTGGATGGTCTTACTAGAGACTTTGATATCATCAGTCGTTTTTTTATCGTTTTTATTTGCTTCTATTTGGTTCGTGCTTTCTCTCTCCCTCGCTTCGCTGGTCTAGCTAGGTTAAATGGCTTCAGCGATTAAATTAACAGCGATTGTTACTCGTTCGCCTCGTAATGGTCGCGCCCCCCTCGGAGGGGCGACATGTGTTGTATTTATAGTAGCAGTTCTACTGTGAACAGCCCCTGGTCAGGGCATTTAGCTGCACGGTTTACTTCGATCCATTACACCATCCGTTTGGTTTTTTATTCTTCGTTTAGCATTTAAGAATCTAGTTAAAGAGTTTTTGGTTTTCTTAAACTGGTGACTTATCTATACAATATAGCTGCCTTGTCCATGAGAATAGTTTGTATTCTTTTTTTTTATTTCTCGACGAAATGTGTTCAATGGGTAGTGAGTGATGTTCCGTTTAGCTTGTTCTGGGATGGGCTGGTGGAGTTTTACGTGTGGCTGTGTTGGAGTTTAAATAAATTGTAGAAATTATAAAATAATCGTTCTAATGTATACTGTGTGTCGAGGATTGATTTTGCGATGGAATTATCTTGCTAAACAAATAAATGAATGTTTTAGGAATGCATGTTCAACTCTTCACTTACCGTTTTGTTTTTTTTGTTGTAATAATACTTTTGGAGTATTTTCCAAATATCTTTGCTCACAAACCGAACCGAGCCTTAATAAACTGAAAAAAGGAGCATACGAAGCTAAGATTGCTTTTCCACCAATCCTATCAGACTGTTCTGTGTAGGAGTTGGAATGAGAATCATGGATTCAGTTTGTTTCGTCATTTACAATTGAGGAGAAAAATGTACATTGATTTCGTACACGTGCGTAACTACAAGTTACGCTCAGTTGTGGTGCGTGTGTGGGTGTATATTTGCTGTAGGAGTGACGATTTTTCATTCATGAACGTGTTTTTGTTGGTTTGCTTCATTTCATTATGTTGCTCAATCTTCACATTTGTTAATCCTTTGAACCCCATTTTGGGTGAGCTGGTCGCAACGAAGAAGATGGATTATAAACCAAATCGTGCGTAACTATTTGGAACATTTTTAGAAAAGCGCAAATGATTGGTCACTGTCGTACACTGCTGGAATAAATACTACATGGAAACTGAAGATCAATTTCGTGTTTCGTTGAAATAATCATTTTAATGTTTCAAAATTTAACGACATGCAGAAAAGGGAGCGAACACAGCGTTAAAATATGCACAGAGCGCAAAGGATTAAGCTTCCCTCATGGGCTGACCCACTGCTTATCAGCGGATCAGTGTCGTATCATGTTTCCTGTACTCTTCTCTGTGCTCGCTCATACACCTTTAAATACACACTCACACATACACACACGCACACATACGTACATACACACTTTTTAACAATCCATTGCAATGTACACGCACTGTTCACTCAATGCTCTTTCTATCCCATTTAATACACCCATCGTCGATAACAGTCCGAATTTGATTCGCATTCATACGCTCACGTTACCACACTCATCATATGATGTACGGATTTTTGTTCTGTTTCTGTTTGTAGTCTCTCTCTTTCGTTCAGCTGCTTATTGAATAGTTCTTAGTAAGTAAATATATATTTGTATATATATCTATGTATATATATAGTAAGATTTCTCTGTTATTTTCATTTGCGTTTTGACGTTCGTTTTTTTCTCTTCATTTCTGTACTGCAGTTTTGTTCTGTTTTGCCCGCCATTGACGAAGTGTGAATCCAGGTGTTGGTAGGTTCTGAAGCCAACCGCATACGAGTCCGTCTTTTTTGTGTACGCGTAAGGGTTCATTTTCGTTTCTTTTCTCTTTAAATTCATATGTACAGAGTTTCTCGAGCCTATTTTTACATCTTCGTCTTCGTTCTCTCCCGATTCGCATTGCTGTCTGATGTAGGATTTCGAAGCAGGCATGCGCTTCGCTTTGCTTCTGACCGATGGCGGATCGTGTACTAGACTCCCCTTGCGTCTGGCAAGGTGCTTTGGGTCTGTTTGTGTTGTTGCAATGGTGGTTGTTTTCCTGTCTTTTCTCTAAATGTAAAATAGCATTTTTCCTTTCTGTGTGAATTGAATGTGTCAATCTTTCCTTCCTTTTATCTTATTTCTCCCGCTCTCTCTCTCGCTCTCTCTCTCTCTCTCTCTCTCTATTCCTATATTATTTGACGTCTTATTTCTTTTCATCTAATCAATCTTGCACTACAACAGTGAAACTGTCAGTAGCTGTGTGTAAATGTACAACTTAACGGCCACGAGCCCATCTCAATAAGGCGTCCGCTAATACGTCGAGATGTGCCTTTGTCTGTAAAAATGAAATAGAGATATTTGGGTGGTTAGCGGAAATTAAAATGTGTTGCACAGGAAGAATGGGCATAAGAAAACCAATATGCATGATTCAACCAAGCATCGTAACGTTAATTTCTCCTCGAACATCTTAAATCATAGTTTGCTTTATTTTAAAACCAGAGAACATACAAAAATTGTAAAGATGATTTCTGAACATAAAGTTATTTACAATGAAAAAACTTGTGATTTGTTTATATCTGTTCCTGCTCCATATAGATGAACAGTACATGAATTATGTGTAAATATTTTGAACCAGCTAATTTCTTCAGATTTGTTTTGCTTAATACACCTGTTTGAGCAATGGTTGGTACAATACTTATTTTTTTTACAAAACACCAGGCGTCTCCATTGGATAATTTATAGCATTTTCAGGTGGAGGCGCCCGGTTTGCCATGCTATGTGGCTGTCTCTGTTTACACCCATTTACTCACCGTTTTGTAGAACATGCACGCCTGTCTGTCCTCGTCCTCGCCCTCCGGACAGTCGATGAAACCGTCGCACAGCACGTGATCATCTATACACCTGTACCGGCCCTGCCGGTCCGGGGTGGGGCAGGCGAAGCGCTCCATGCCATCCATCGCGGGCGGGCATTCTGAAAGTGGACAGATGATAAAGAGCATTTGATGAGAAAACATCGTCAAACAAACAGACTCAGCATTTTCCTGTAAAGTGTTGTTCCAGGCGGAGTCCCAGGAAAATTGAAACAAATACTCGGAACCGAGTCGAACCGGAACGGCGCAATTAAACGGCTGAACAGCAAGCTGCGCCTCGTCTTTCCCATTGTAGCCACATTGTGAGAGAGGTTTTATTTAACCCTGTTCCCATAATGGTATTTCGCTGAATGCTCAAATCAGCCACACAGCACAGTACGCACAATTGCAGCACGAATTGCTTGAAACGTAGAAAAATGACCGTGAACGAGTGTGGTGAGCGACCGGGCGGTAAGCGTACAGACAACGATGAGAACTTGGCACGAGCTCGTTGATTGTTATGTAAATTGTTTTGACGACGAAAAGA
Source organism: Anopheles dirus (assembly GCA_000349145.1). Taxonomy (NCBI): domain Eukaryota; kingdom Metazoa; phylum Arthropoda; class Insecta; order Diptera; family Culicidae; genus Anopheles; species Anopheles dirus. Next base: position 1,027,907 of record KB672946.1, read on the forward strand.
CGTTCCGCCGAGAAAACGTAAAACACGCAGCACAGAGCCCAAAAGCCTTTGGCACGGTGGCACGGTGGCGGGTGGAAGGAATCAATTTTCCTTAATGTGCCGATCAGACGCAAAAGATAAGCAAACGCGTGGCGTTGCGGGCGAACCCGTGCGGCACCCTAACTGGCTAGACAGGTAACGGAGGCGAAACGGGTGGGCGGGAAGGGGAGGTGGTGTGGGCGGAGGGTTGAAGAGGAAAAGGATTGCAGTTTCTCCCCGGTCTGCAGAGCACCAAGAATGGGTTCCAATCCGTGCCAGTATTTATGCCGCGACGTGACGATTTTTGCGTTGGCAAATTTCCATTTACCCCGCCGGGGTGCCTGCTTGCCTGTCTGCCGTGAGCCCGGTCGGTTTTCGTCTGGGGTGTTGCCGATCCCTTTCGCCGATACGGTTGATACGTGCAGCGAGGCGTTTAAGCAACGCCGGCTTCCGATGAACGGGAGAAATTAATAATTCTCTCCGTTCCGATAGGCCGTGAAAGGGTATGGAATGTGGAAAATCACGGCATGTCGAATGCGATCGAATGGGAGCTGTGATTTATGAAGGACCGTTGAAAGCTGGATCGATTGGTGGTAAATTAATCAAGTCAACTCCACTGGGGCCGAGCACACTACACAAGCAAGAAGCACGTGCGCACGTCTCATGGCTCGAGCCGGATTGGGAGGGATTGCTTTGAAATGAATTTCGAAACAATATCTTTAACACTGGCAGCACTAGGTTGAGTCGTTTAAATTAAAACCAGATTTGAGCTCCTATTATGAAGCTACGGAAAGATATCAACATTTTGTTCTTATGAACAGGTTAGTTTTGTAAATTGAGATAACTTTTAATTTTTATTTGATGCTTAAAACAGATTTTCCGTTTTATTTTCTACCGACTTTAGATGCTTTTTTTGCAAAGGAAATAATATTTCTCCTAACTAGCAATAAAATTCAAGGAATTTAAATCAGTCACTCTGCTAAGCTTGGTGCCGATTGGTTTGAATTTGATTTAAAACAATGTGAAGTATCGAATACATCATAATTTCTGTTCTTTATGTACATCACAGTGATGCTGTCGCCTGCAAGAAGAATATTGAAGCATTTTGATATTTATAACACATTCCACACAGGCTACTGCTCCCCTACGCCCACCATCGATGGATCGGCAAATTTATTGTTCGAGTGTGAAACACAGCGATATCTGTTCATCTCGCAAATTGAAAATATCTCGTAGCCACCTGCTACCGGAACCCGAACAAAGGATGAGGATGCTCGGTGCTCGGTTACTCGGCAAGGCAGGAGCCGTCCGATCAGATGGCCAATTTCCACTTTCCGCTCGATGAAGCCCGCACCGATAGGGGGATACGAATTCAATAGAAAGCGTGATCTATGATACAACGCCCCTTTGCTCGACGGGCTTCAGCACGTGGCGAAATGCTGGGAGGGAATAGTCATTTGCATATTTTATTGATATTTAAATATGAAAATGTTGATCATTGGTATGGGGGACGGCGTGGGCGATGGAGAGTAACAGTAAGTGAAAAAGCGTCATCGTTCCGTTCGCCTACTGTGATGAGACGCTACTGTGATGCAAAATCGGTTATTCCACCCCAATAGGGAAGAGCCGAGCGAGAAATGTTAGATGAAGTAGAAACGAATGCTAGCTTCCAGGTATTTAGAACATGCTAAGCCAAGTTTACATTACATGGAAACGATTTTGCCGTTAATTTCTGTTTTGTATTTTGAAATTTACTTTTTACTATCCTGTGATAAAATGCATCAAGTCAAGTGTTTTCTCGGCTGTTGAGCTTTGTATAGACTTGACTCATAGATCGATAAAAAAAATGCAAGGATAAAGGGTCTGGAGTTTTTGAACAGCTTTGTTGCATACATGCATGCATGTCAGATTTGTATCTGCCAATGCCTGTTCTTTGAGAATAAGAAGAAAACTTTAAGAAGTGGCTGAATATGTTGTTCTACTAAGTCGTGCGCTTCTCTTCCAGCAGTCGGTCATAGCTAGAGGATGATCGAGCCTTGGTTCCGGACTAGGAGATGTATTTAGGCCTATAGCCATATAGTAATTCATTACAACTTGTTTTCGAATTTTGCGACAATCTTAAAGCGATTTTGTCGCATATCTTCAAATTGTGTAAACTAAAAATAATTTCTTGTACATCTCACGGGGGTTTGATCAGCCATTATTGCACACGGTTTGGAAGGTTTTCTTTTCAGCATTATGAATAAACAAAGCCATACAAGGTCCGAAAAAAACTTAAATTCAAAACATGCGGAATATCCTTCTCACATCCTTGGCACTTTGTGCTTCGTGTTGTGCTTTTCTAAGTTATTCAAAACTACCTGTATTTGAAAAAAAAAATGAAAACAAAAAATTGTGTCGAATAAAAACAAGTTTTGTATGTGGACGTACAGTAGTTGTGTTACAAGAAGAGTTCTTGTGCATGGCGATTAAGCAGTATAGTGTTTAAAAGTGTACACAAATCATAGAAAGACTTATTCTTCCATTTTCTTTAACAGATTAGGAAACCTTTCCATTGTCGATGGTCGTTTATTTATGTAAATAACTGTACTAATGTAATATTCTCACTTTAAACACATTTTAATTGCCAATGATTTGAACAGTTTCATGGTGTGTGGCAGTTATTCCAAAAATCACATTGTCACTATTGGCTACTAGTGCCGACACATGTCATCTGGATGCCAATTTGGCCCAAAACGACCACTGTCACGCAGCAGTACTCGTCCCTCACACGGAGCGCCTGTTTCAATTAAATTCTCGATTCGAGACATCTCCACCATCGCGCTGAATGGCGTCGAATTATTTATGGACTCTTCGTCCGCTGGTCCCCTGTTTAGAGGGAAACCCTCGACTGGCGGAGCGGCCGGCACTAAATCAGATAGCACTGAACCACCACCCACGGTGGACTCTCAAGCCGTCTGCCTCCCCCCACCCCCAAAAAAAAGCTCCCTATTTGCCATGGCAGTCGCGTTGGGCGCGATTTATTGTGGTAGCGAGCGTTCGAACAATGGTCGAACGTTTATCGTTCGACAAGATTGGGAATTTTGCGAGGGCTCCATTTACAGACCACCCTTCGGAACTCCAGCCCACCCACCCACCCACCGACCGTCCAAGCGCGTATTACTCACCCGCTTTTAAAATCCATATTTCGGGGCTCGAAATCCAATGGAGCAAGGGGATAGGGAAGTGGGAGCAGAGGGGGGGGGGGGAGCCGGAACCGCTTCTAATTTATCGACTTTGCAGAAAACTTTGTCCCACGCAGAAACATCTCAAAAGCCAGTCCAGCAAGTTGTCCACCCGTCCACGCACACTTCGCTCCGCTCGGGATATCGGTGCAAAGGAGGGTGTCCCACACGGTGCGTTCCGGATTTTCGTGTGGGGATGTGTGTGTGTGTGTGGGTGGGATCAACCCGGAAGAATCGCGTCGCATCGGTGAAATCGACTGGATGGATTGCATCACCCGCTCGCATCGTGTGACCCATGTGTTGCGCTCGACGTGGCACATATTTTTCTCGCGTGTGTGCATGTGTGTGCCTGTGACTGTGTGTGTGCTTTGCGAAAAGAGGCGAAAACAGTTCAGTGCTCCAGTTCCGCCATGAGCCGAGCAGCGTGGCGTCGTCTGCGATGCATTTATCTTCGCAGACCATTTCACTTTTCGCCATTATGTTACCCTTTATGTATGTGCGGAACGGTGCACAAACACACACTCACACATGCGCTCGGGAGGGGGGTCGGACAGTTGGTCAATTTCGCATTTGCCACCCGTGCGCAAAGCTCAAACTCCCACCCCGGGACGATCTGGCACCGGACCTGGGCCCGAAGTTTTTGTTCCCCCGGACGGACGAGGACGGAGAGAAAAGTCCATTAAACGTATTAAGACATGCGAATGTGGCGAACGACTGAGGGGGTGCGGGCGCCCGCAACCCTGGGAATTCATTTCAAACTTCCGCTTTCCACGGTGGCACAAAAAAAAACAAGGTGCAAAATGGACGAACGATTAGGGTCGTAAACTGCTTCGTTAGCGTCATCGCCGTCTCGGGAGCGCGGTTCGTCGTCGCCGTACATGTGCAATTGTGTGCGAGTGAAAACTACGAATGGAGGGCGTAGCGGAAAGCAGACGAAACGAACGAACGACAAATGCTGCAACAATTACCAATCAAACCCTTCCCCGGCCCACCCCGGGGTGTACGCGTTCCGGGCATCTGCGTTTTAATGAGTAAACACACACACTCACACACAAGACCCGAGAAGTGTCGATTTCGTGGAAATCGCTCCGCGATGGTTGGACGGAAGCGTTTTATTTATTTATTTTTTGTTTTATTCATCCCGCCATACTCTCCTTCCAGGGCGGTCGCCCACGAGCCCGGAGCCAGGTGCTTCCGTTTCCCGGTGCGCGAACCCGATCCTGCCCGGCCCGGCGCAGCGAGGAGCGTTGTAAAAGCGCGCAGTGGATTATTTTTTCCCCCCATTCCAAAGCCTCGGTTCCGGGAAGCCCCGGTTAACCACCGGTGACATTTTCTAATTTTACGCTCCGCGCGGCACACGCGGGCCGTGTGGCCGAAGGAAAACACGATATTTTCCGCGGTGATGGGTAAACAATGCATGTCGAATCCGCCGCCGGTGGAGCATTCCGACATCTCGGGCCCGCGCACAGCCGCAGCAAGGCGCGCTGAAATGTTTCCGCGAAGCAATTAGCGAAACAATTTATCAACGGGGCTTTGGATTACCGTGAAATGATCCGTGAGGTGGGTTTTTTTGTTCTCCTGGCAGTGAAAAAAAAACACAGTGAAAGTTTGTACCTACGTTGTTTTTTTTTGCTGTGGAATGGTATAGAAAAATTGAATAAAAAATATGACGGAAACTTGAAACGGACCTATCGTGCGAGAGGCTAGTTGCCGCTCGCAGCCATTGCTTTCGGAAGAACCGACGAGCATTAATTAGTATGTGGCATTGGTTTTAATTAGCCGTGTGAGTGCGGCGGAATAACGGGCCGAGCAAGCAGGCAAAAGAGAGATAGCGAGAGAGAGAGAGAGAGAGAGAGAGAGAGAGAGAGAAAAAAGCAAAACCCCCGTAACGCGCTTAAGTGAAGAGAGTGGGAGCGGTTTTCATTTCTTAGTTCCTTCCTGTAGCACGAGATTAGTTTGCACCACCGCGGGCAACGCCACGGCAAGGTGTCCGTGGCCGTGGACGACAAAGAAAACCATACGTCCAGGCAGCAGCGAGCAGGAAACGAGTCCCGGGCTTCCGGTGGCTCGAGAAGGATACGGTCGAAGTAAGCGCTACAGTTGTTTTATGAAAATTTATGGTTTCCTAGACGCGGTGGCCATAACGGTCGGTGTGAGTTGTCACCCAACCCCCCCTTCCTCCTTTTGCACCCTCCACCAACCAGCTCGGACGCTGCTCGTTTGCTGCCTGCCTGCCTGATTCATCGCAAACCGCCGGGAAAGTCGTTTTTTTCTGGTTAAAGTTCTCCGGTCAGGTGTGCCGTTTGATGGTCCGGTGTGCGGGTGGATTGGCCTGCCCGGGGTAAAGGGTTTTGCCGGGGTGGCTCACGGTGCGACATGCACAGCAGGCAGCCACGGGCATTCTGGACGGTTCACCAACAAAACCATCGCACGATCGTCAACGGCGCGATGCTGGGAAAGTTTAGATCACACGCTGCTAGCTGCCGGCACGAAGATGTGACGTTTGCTTCACTCTCTTGTTTGTGTGGAAACGTTTGCTGGCTAGTGGAAGCCAGTGGAAACCAGAAAGAACTGTTCTGCGGAGCAAACCAGCAGAAACAGCGCCATAGAAGCGGGTGTAAGAATACGTTGTTAAGCTCCACGGGAACGGTTTCGCACTAACTGATATTAATGGTGCTTCGCTGCGGAGGGTTGGGTGAAACCAGCCCGCCTTTGCGCAGCGAACGCAACTGGTCAAGGTCGTCCGGGCAGCAAGCTATCGTGTCGAGATGGTGCGAAAATTCAGTGGAATTAAATTGGAAATGAAATTTACACTTATTGCACACTTTGCCGCACTGCACTGCTTTATTTTGCTCGCTTTGTAGCAAGTGTTTGAAAAGCAATGTAAAAGTTGTTTCTCCTCCATGATCGGGGGGATTTGTTGGGAAATTTTCTGATGAAAGAATTAAAAGAGACTGTGAAGCGGAAGCTGAGAAACTATCTATATCTTGTTTATGTAATATTTTCAATACGTAAGACATGACGTGAAAACTTACAAACTGAACAGAATATTTTAATGATGATGTATTAAGTGCTTCTTTTGTTAGCATTCAATTAATTCAATTGATTTTTTGAGTTGACGCCAAATAAAGTTGATAAAAGCGGTTCTTTCCATCCCGAATTTTCAAATTTACATATCCTGATACTCTCTCCCTCCACACGCTGGAGGGTCTAAAGCACGTGGAGATCATTTGTGACGTTGTAAAGAAAGTTTTTCTAACAGTCTTCCCAAATCGATTTCCACGCTACGGGTGACGATAGCCCCGTAATGAAACTGATACGTCACTACGGGCTTGAGCGTCCAACCGCGAGCATTACTTTGCGAACCGGCGACCATGCGAATGTGCATGGTGTAGTGCGTTTGTGTGCGTATTTAAGATTGTCCAATCCAATTAATTCAACCGCGGGGTTTCCTAGCGATCGAATACCGCGCCAGGGTCAGAAAACGGAGCCACCCGGTTGAGCAAGCCGCAAATGTGCGCGGAGTTTGATGATGATTAAGCGCTTCCGAATGAGACCGGCTTTGCAAGCTACGTCACTTACGATTTTGATTTGCTAAGCATGCTCCAGATTGACATCCGAAACGGAAGCAACACTAATACCACCAACAACAACGAAAAAAAGAAAAACAATTTTCCCCACATATGCCATATCGGCAGAATCGATCGGTGACAGATGAGCGGAAAGGATGATTGATTGCGGGACCGGGATATCACGCTGTCATGATTTGTCATGCTCACTCAATCTCGGTAAATCAAATACGGCCCCGTAGCGAATGATAATAGGTAGCATTCGGGCATGTGTTTAGTGTGAGGGACAAATAATCAAGAACTAATATTTCGAGAAAATCTGCCAATGATGGAGGCGCCTGGTGATTTGTGAAGACTTCAATGAAACGGACCTGAAACGCGCTTTTGGAATTTGGAAAGATACGATGCACTTTCTCAGATGCTTTTCTTTCAAAGTGTTCTTTAATACACTGTTCAAGCATGTGTTATTCGAATACAATTCAAAATATGGAATTTTCCTTTCCTCGAAAAGATGTCGCTAGTGCTAGCTGAGTTGGTTTAAACCATTCATGATTAGTACTATGTACTATGGCAAACCCATGAAGACAAAAATGGTCATGGAGCACCAATAACAACTTGAATTTATTGAATCAACTTAAAACAACTGAATACAACTAATACACGCAGTAAACTAGGGTTTAACACTTTAAGGACCCTAAAGAGCCGCATTATGCTGAAAGAATCAGTAAAACATTATTGTTGCCTGGTAATGCTTGACAATAAGTTTTAAAAAGGCGTACATACTTATCTGACAATCTTGAAACCATTCTAATTCTTCTGCAGTATTGATTGGATATTGAACGAACTATCGATTTTCATCTATTCCGGGCTAAAGAGAATAAACTGACTGTCAATACAGATACAGCTTTCAAGCTCTTTATACTAAAGGTTAGATGAGATAAAGGTGATACAATATACATAATATTATGTGTATAAACTATTACGCATTGTTTACTGCATTTCAACACATAATGAAGGGAGGCAGTACAGAACGACCTACCCCATACTCGAGCCAACCTTGTTTCCAACGATCAGTTGTAGTTTATGTTTAAAATGGTATGAATAGATGTTGATAAGCAATTTGGAACGCTTCTAGTACCCTCATTTAAATGGCAGTGCTGATTCACCCATTACATTTTTGATGTCCATAACTGGTTTATTCGCCCGCCTCGCCCGATCGTCTCAACGTCGAATGTTTGAGTGAGTAGCGATAAAAAAATCCTCATTTATGTGTGTAAATGTGCTCGCGCCATTCGATTGCTCGCAAACGACGCTGGCCACACAATAGTGCCTGGGAAACACCCACCACCAAACGATTGTTTGATAGTTGCGGCTGTAAACGGAACGGTGGTACTGTTGCGGCACGCCCACCCACCCACCCACCCACATCCCGGCAGGTCCCGGGCGGTAAGTCGCACGAACATCGCTGATAAAATTGCACCCGAAGTGTTCTTTAAATGCGCCCCGACCGTGCGGAACAATCGGTTTACGGTGGAGTGAGCAAAAGCAAGAGTAAAAACAATAACAACGGCGAAGCAATACCATCAATAAGTTTTGAACCAGCGGAAGATCTTAAAACGCAACCCGTAACGTGGGAAGGAACGATCGGGTCGCAAAGGGTGGGATTAAAAATTCTCGCGCGCACACTGTTCCGACCATTCGGACGCTCCCTGGAGGGAAAAGGGATGTTTATTCTGCCCTGCTTCTTCTTCCTCTCTCGCTCTCTCTCTCTCTCGCTCTCTCTCTCTGCTCCTCCCCACCCCCCCCATCCTTTAACACTCTCCGCTCCGTGTCTGCCCGAGCGATGTTTGTGTAGGCGGTGGGATTTAGCACCGATGAGAAATGCGTGAAATGCGTCCCACACTTTACACTCACCCCACCGAGGACGACTAACTGCAAAATTCTGGCGCTCATTTTTCTTGCCCTCCCGTCCTACCCTGCAACCACGCGGCGAGGAACGTGGAACGGGAAAAGTTCTGAACGCCAGCGAGGAATCCGGCAATCGGGGTGGGGTGGGTGGTGTGGGAGAATTCTCGCAAAAGTGTGTGGTGGCAAAAAGTATCGGTGCCAAGTGCCAGCGAACCGCCGTCTCCGCAAGCGCCCGCGTCCATCGTGGGTGGCGAGCTTGGGGGCGGGCGAGCGGGTGGGAAAACAAATCAAATGATACACCAACCACCCCAATTTGTCTGGACCGTGTGGCGCCACGGCGGTTGCTGGGTTCGCTCCCGTGCGCGGAAGCTGGAAAGGATACTTTTAGATTGTGCATTCGTGGGATTTTTTGTTGTTGCTGTTGCACAGATCCACAGTGCTTTTCCCCGCGCGTCTGTGTGTTTGTGGGTTCCTTCAAATCTGGTCTTTTCGGAGCCTTTTTCTTCCTTTTTTTTTTTTTGGTGTGTGGTTTGTGTCAGTCGCTGCTCCCAAATCCTGGATTGAAACCGAACGTCGTGTCGTCGTCGACGGACGTATCCGTTTCCTTTTATTTTTCGGTTTCGGAGTTTTGCCTCTCTGTCGCTCGCGTCTCCCACTCACGCACACGCGCGCCGGTCCGTTCCGTGTCGTCATCGGTGTGCGGTCGTTTGTCGTCACCGATCGTTTCGTGCCCGAAGAACGGTTCGATTTCGCATAGAGGAGGGCAACCCGTCGTCGTCGTCGTCGTCGTCGTTTGGCAATCGCATTCCGCCGTTGCAGATCTCGGGGACATATTTTTACCCCCCCCCCCCCCCCAGCACCCCCGGTGTGGCTCCGTCGTCGGTGTTTGCGTAACCGTTTTCCATTCCTTTTGGGAGGATGTTTTTTTTTACTCTCTCCTGCTTTGTTTTGTGCGAGTTCTGGCTGTGCGAGTTCTTGGGAGCAGTGGCAGGAGCGCTGCAATCATCGCAAATCGTTTCGTCATCGTTGCACCGCGCATTTCGGCGTCTTTCGCGCGCCCGTGTGTGTATGTGTGGGAAGCGACAGCAGCGGGTCTCTTCCGGTAGCCCGTTTGCCGGAGTGTAGGTCTGTGACGGGAAAAGCGGGCTGGCAGCGAAGACACGGTGCGGGAAAGCCACCAACAAGGCGCCTCGGTGAGATGTTTGCAGTCTCCGGTATAAATATTGTTTCCACGTCCAATTGTCCCTGTTGTCGTCGTCGTCGTCGTCGTCAGAGAGTTTTGGTTACGTTTTTTTTTTGTTTTTTTTTGGTATGTGCTCGTTCTGTGTCGTAACGATTTTTCGCCTCGTAAAGTGTAGCCACGGTGGCAGGTGATTTTCCGGTGTTCCCCTTGCCGGGCCCGTGGCGAAGAAAGGAGTGCGAGCGGCTGCGGTGCGGAATGAAACAATGCAGGTCACGGCGGTAAGATTTGTGCGATTTCGCGTCGTACGTGCGTTTCGGGACGCGAAGCGGAAGTCAAAGACCCCGTGAGAACTTTCTCTCCCCACCTTGGCGACCGTCGTGTTGGAGACTTTCTTTTTCATTCGCAGGCGGGCAATGGCGACATGGGCCGGTGGCTAGAACCGGGAAGCTTGGATTCGATCTCTCATCTCTCTTTACGTGGCGTTATTAGATTTGCGGACCGGGGGTTTTCGCTTTTGTGGTAGTTTTTTAGTCCCTCCGTGCGTCCGCGTGTAGCTCTGTGTGTTTGTTTGCACTGGTGCATCGTGCGGTGGTACATGTTTTTCGTCCTACACATCCGGTCTATGAGATATGTTTTGCTCGAGTACGGATGTTGTTGTGCAAGAGGCAAATCACAAACGTGGGTGCCTAGAATTTTGAACAGCGCAAATCGTTTGCAAACGGGCTAACGAACAACAATCGATGCGCTTTTCCTCCCACGACTGGTGGATACGGTTTTGTTTTCTACACTGCTGATGTTGTTTGACGTTCAGATGAGTCATCGGTTCCGACTCGATTGTTTACTTTCATGGTGCCATTACTTGATAATTGTTCAATTCCCACCCTGAACATGTCTGATTTCATCCGGAAGCGATTGTCGCAATTCATTATTCAAAAAAGTTTCACGTTTAAAACAACAGTGGGAAAACAATGCTTTCTGCACCATTATTATTATTTCGAGGAAAGAAAATTATTCGAATCAACAGTTGAGGTGTTCCGAGAACGTCCCGGGCAGTGTAGTTACTGTGCTTCAATGAGTGAACAGAATGTTGTTGTTTGTCCTGTCCAGTGGATAAGGGCATGGGATGTGTTTCTCTCATGGATTTTTGTTGTTGTTGCTTTTGCATCAGAGGAAAATGGGACAACAGGCTGAGGGCGTAGGGCGAATGGCTATTCTTGAACAACTTTCACTTTGCTTCTGATTTACGAAAATAGTATTTTTTTCGTTACAGTGTCATGTTTTCCCCCGTACATTGGATACAATTTTGCACAATTTTATAAACAATGTTGTACATGTGGTCGAAATAAAAGAAAACGTTTATCTTTTAATATAAATCCACATAAATTAAGCATAACAACAAAACATGTTAATATTATCATTTGAATCATTTTCTTTATGTTTAACTTCATTTACATATTTCCACATCGAATTGAGAAGAATAATCGGGTTTGCAGAAATGTTGCTCATTGTTCGATGATTCTTCTCTACAGGCACAACAACATTCAACGAAGCCTGGGAAAGCCATCTTCGGGAAGTCACATAGTTCCTTGAATAGTTCCTTGACATGTTTATTATACATTAGACGGGATAGTCAGTCCAGTTTTCTATGGAATTATGACATTTTTGCATAATGATATTTTTGAACCAAGTTTTAGTTGTCCCATTTAGTGCACTTTTGCTCCTCTATCATTTAACCTTTTTTGCATAAGATTTAAGTAATTTCTTTGATATTTATAGTTTGATAAAAAATACAAAAATCAAGTTCGCGCTAAACATTGCCCCACCTTAATCAACGTTTGATCTGTTCTCTCCGGCTGCATCAGTTGTCTGGCAAAGGAAACTAACACTCAGCCGAACGGTTGCCCGAAAAGCGTTTGAAGTTTGTGCTGCTGACGCGAGGAAGAGAGATTGTGACTTTGCGTGGGTGCAGTGTAGCTTCCGAAGCTGCTAGGCAATTTTTACCCACGCTTTGCTATTTTTGATTACTCGCAGGCCGGGTGTGAGAGAAGAGCAGAGCGAAGCAAAATGTTGCATTTCCAATTATCGCCCAGCCCATCATAATTTCTCGGAGGCGGGTGGGACGTACGAGGGGGGGGGGGTGCGTTGGGAAGCAAAAAAGAGACGCAAATGGACGTCCAATTTTCCATTATCCACGCCACGTAATGTTTACACGCCTGATGTCTGATGAAACTTGAGTCGGCGGAAGATAAGTTTCCGCCACCGTGCCAAGAACCTTCCGGGAAGTCGAACCATCCCGGGGAGGCTGGCAGAATCGATTCCGTTGGCAATTTCTCCACCCCGTCGGCCCGCGTAAACCCTCCGCGTATCCCAGCGGGTCCCCGTGTTTGCCCGTGTCGTGACAAACAAGTGCTGCCCAGGAAGCGGAACGCAATTTCTCGGCCATTTCCATCACCGGCGCACGTAGCCTATCGTTTCGGTTCGGAAGATCGTGTGTGTATGTGTGCTTGTGCATCCCGGTGCTTTTTCACCTTCGCCGTTTTCAGCAAACCGTACTGAACTATGACGCCCAGTAAATTGCCTGCAGGCACGCGCTGTTGCCCAAACGCTACCCGGCGCCTCTCGAGGGTGGGCAGCCAGCATGAGAGATGGTTGCTTTTATCTCACACGGTTCGGCACGGAACAGTAGCTACAATTTTTCCGTCTGATGAAACGATTTTCTTGCCACGCTCTCGCACCGTTCACGGGTGATGCGCGCACTTGGCCCGGGTGGATCGGATGCTCCGAAACCCGAAAGATTCGAAGGGTGGCAAAGGGCCCTCGGTGCGCATTGGGCGCTCGAGTAAATTTACCCTTTGGTGCTCCGTGCTGGGCGCGTGGTCCAGCCCTTCCACCGGTACAGGTGAGTGTGGCCGGGCCGAGCAACGAAAGAATGAGCGAAAAAAAAAACATCCCCTCAGTTCTTAAAAGATGGGTTTCCGGTGCGATACGAGTGGCCGTTCACTTCCGGGAAATCGATGTCCCTGGTCGGAGCGACGATGAGCGTATCGCAAAACGATGCATCTCCGTTCGTGTGCCCATTTGATCGACGATAAATTTTCATCCTTTCCGCGGTGGAAGGAAGGTCAAATGCCGCACGGGATTAACGCGAGTCGCAAGTTCTCCCACCCCCAGCGTGAGGTACTTTCTTTGGACCGATAGGCGACGACAGCTGCCGTTGTAGGCGGCAGAGGAGTGCTGTGTATTGTACGGTACCTATCCGATACGGACATGTATCCATCTCCGTCCCGGAAACGGAAGCAAATGCACTCGGAAGCTGGCATTGCTGGTGCAACGTTGCTCGTGTCTGTAAGGCAGCGGTCTTGAATAGGAATAATTCGAATAAAAATCTCTGTACTTTAAAAAAATATCGTGGAACTGGTATGAACAAGAAAGCTTAAAAAATTTGGATAGTTCCCAATGTTTTGAGACAACAAAAAACAATACAATAATATTGGAAACGATCATGTGGATTTAAAAAAGTGTTTCAAATTTTTATTAAATTTATTTTAAATATCGGTTATTAAATATGTTAAACATCGGTTTAGCTTCAATAGTGTTTTATGGTTTTGTTTTATGTTTAGTATATCTTTGAAGTATTCAATGGTTTCGTTGTGTTTTTCATAAGTTAGGAAATGAATTGAAGATCAACACAAAACTAGAGAAAAACAAACAATTAAACAATAACTATAACGTGTCCGTTGAATAGTTCGTGTATGCATGAAGTAGAATGAATAATAAAGGACGTTGATATAGTGAATAATAAATTTTCAATGAAATGAATTAAAATAGAATATAGACATGACATAACCACATAAACAATAAAGAAATCTTCCTAAAAAAATCGTACCACCTTGTCACTTCAAATGAAATAACTAGAACTTTTGATAGTCTCTAAGTCAATTATAAAGGAAGTAAACAACAACATCGAAGCCAATTTTAAGAAAAAGTAATAGGAAGATCAAACGTAGCTTCCAAAAGACATGAAAGTAATTAATCAATCATAAAACTCTCATACTCAATCAATCGTCAATCATAAAATCATGCTGGGTGGTACCAACTACATAACAATAGTAAATAAAGATTACCTATGGTATCGCCGAGAATCTTCCAAACTGCATTTCTTATTATTTTATGTCGTTAACTATACCCTTGTAACGAACATATTGGTAATATTTAATTACTATTTGTTCAGTACCAAAGTTCAAGGGCCTTGCTGAAATAGAAAGCAACTACTTCTCGAATTTCAAAGAGAACACAGCCCAAACTGCTTCATTTGTCTCCACCTTTGTAGCGAGAATTGATTGCGCCCGTCGTTCGCCCGAGCCAGCTGTCTGCGACAGGTGATAGGAAAATGGTTTACAGCCCACACGTACGGACAGACAGCGCTCCTCCGAAGGGTCACGGTGCCATTACTCCGTCGCAGATCTGTGGCTGATTGGCATGTACTTTCCCAGGTGATGCGACCCACCCAAGCACCGATGATGATGATGCTCTGCTCTGCAAAACGAGCCATTCAGTGTATGAGCAGGATGGAAATCTACAATGCAAGTCTCATCTCATTCACCTGAACGTGTGGACGGTCCGGAATACCGGTCGTTTAGTAGGTGCCTGGTTGTAGCTTGTAGCAAAGGATAAAGTTGGACATATCACGCTTTACCGGTGGGTTGCATAAGCCGAAAGAATGGAATCGGATCAGGCCTGATTCCTGCTTTCCGATACATCCGGTACCCTCCTCGGGAACACTGTGTTCTAGCGAAGGCAGATGACAGTGTACAGTATATGTTATTCTATTCATATTCGCATTCAAAGTGAACGAGAATTATGGTTACTTCAGCAGAACACTCCCTGCTGGGTTTCGCTAGGATGGTTTGCTAGTGAATCCATTAACTAGAGTAGGGTGCCTCATTAACTTGCCTGCTAAGCTGCCATCTTTTGCTGTAACAAACACAGCTAACAGCGTCTCGGGAGATTCGACCTATTAGCAGCGCAGCTAACGTGCTCGAACCCACTACCCTGCGCTCCCATTCAGGGGAGACCATTAGGATTGCTTTTCTTCTGGGAAAATGGTCCAGTCCCCCGGCGCTAAGGAGGTAAAAATGTCCCAACGGGTCAACGATTTTACCCAGCGGGACGTCCCGTTGATCACACCCTCGCGCACGAGTTTAGCCAAACAGCGAAGCGGGCGGGCACTCTCTGTCTGAAACTCAAACTTTCGAGTTAATCGACCAAATCGTGGCCGTGGCTTTTCTGGTGCTCAAATTTGTGTAAAAGGCCGTGGCGACGGTGCAGCATTCCCAGGAGCTGGGCTTTTCTCAGGGATGGCCGTGGTTGGTTCCGCTGAGTTCTTTTCCCGACCTTTCCCTTTGTGCTCGGCTGCCCTGACGGGCCGGGTGTAAGGAGATCCACTAAAATTGTGTAATTGTGCGAACTGATCCGATCGGTACAGAAAAATCCCCGACCGAACCCGGGGGAGGAGGGAGCTTTTCGGCTATCCTATTTGTACACTCGTACTGGCGACGTTGACTTTTGTGACCCAACGGAGCAAGGTCGGGGAGATCGGTGCAATCAAGAGTTGAAATTGCTACACCCTTTTATCTGCCGCTTTTCGAAGGTTACGCGAAGGTGAGTGAAGCAAGATTTCGCCGCAATTGAAACGATTTGCACTGTTTGGCATTGGGTTTCCTGTCGGTTGTTCTCTGCGTAACAAATTTTTAAATTGCGACTGATTCACAGTTTTTGCCTCTATTTTTTCCAAATGTTTAAGAATAATTCCATTTTTATCTAAAAAAACCTGCTTATGTAATTATCAAGTATTTGTTCGACTTTGAACTACATTATGATTGTTCTTTACGTTTCGAAAAAATACATACGAGTACATCACTTAGAGAGTATAAGCACATTATTCAAACCAAGAGTCTAGACTCAAGCAAATCTGATTATTAGCCTTTTGACGTGTTCTCCGTTTGCTAGATTTATTAAATTACGTTGTCATGTCGTCGTACGAGCAACTTGCAAGCTTATAGAACCTTTACACTACGTCTACTCTTTTCAGGGAAGTTAGTACGGCCAAACTATAACACTCAATTCCGAAATGGAGCGTATGTAAGTATAGCACAACTTGTTAAACTAAAAAAAACTTTGAAATAGGTATAGAACACTAGATATAGAAAACTTTTTCAAAATTATTGACGGGCAATATCAACCCTGAATATTCGGTTTATGCCTCATAAACCTACCAACCTACTTAGGATTCTATAGTGGTCCAAACTTCGAACTTCCGTGAAAAAACAAGAAAAACATGACCGTTTATAGTACTTATTCATGTACTTATCTTATTCATGTACTAAATTTATTTATAGTGTTCGCCTGCAAAGCGTGATGTTGCACCGGGGATATTTTTCTTCGCAGAATTCACCGACGCGATACGGTACACCCAACGCAGGCCGAGCCCACTCGTCGTACCGAGAACGTGCCTCTCAGTAGTCTTCGCTTCGGTTTGCGCGTTCCATCTCCTTCTCCAGTGGCTATATGATACTAAACGTGTGTTTTTACCGAATCCAAAGCGCTCATCCTTCCCAGAAGCTCTCTATCGGGCCATGCATCGAGTGCCTCGCTAGGCGGCAGCCTCTAAGTAGCACGGAGCGTTATTTATGCGTCCAGGTAGGAATTTTCCGAGAAAAAAATCATGGTTCACAGCCCACCGAGACAGGGCGAGCATGAAAGATAAACGAGTTAAAATTCAATTAATTACACATTCGAAATCAATTCTCGGTCCACCACAGGCTATTGGATTGCATGGAATGGAGTAGGTAAAATATTCCAACAAAACACAACTAGCGCGTATCCTGCGGTCAGGACAAAACTGATATAAAAGCTAGTACAAAGAAAACACTTCCAATTGCGTCGTTCGCGATTGTCGGGCGGTACGTTCTGTGGAACTAAAGCTCGCTACGGCTCTATTCTAAATATAAACCTCGTTTGTATGATCATTTTTTACTTCTTTGCGCTATCTCTCGCGCTCTCTCTCTTTCTCTCTCTCCCTATTCCCGATGCTTGGCGTGCAAACAAAATAGTTTCACGTCAGGAATCCGGTCCACGGTTGGATGTGCCACGATTGTATTTGAAAGCCAAAAGCTAACCGACCTCTCAGCAAGACAATTGAACGATTTACCTTTGGGTTGGGGCGCACTAAAAAGGTCGTACCTGCCGCTCGCTCGGCCTTTCCTCGCCCCCGGTCCGTCCCGTTCGCGCCCGACGGCGAAAAGCGTGCAAGTGAACAACAATTGAGCATAAAATAACGCCACCGGAGCGCTAGGGGCAGCCCGGCCGAGCGGGTTGAAATGTGAAAGGCTTGATGATTGTGTATTGATCATGGCGAGTGGAGTGCCTCTGTGGCTGTGCCGGCCGGTGCCGTCCCGTGGCAGCGCTTGATTGTGTGCAGGATTCTATTTTCGGTTGGCGCACTGAATAAAGCATTAAACTGTAAAAGGGAAAGCATTGATTGTTCCGGCATTTGACGGTGTGCGTGGTCTTCCGCCACTCGTTGCCATGTGATGAGAAGAGGAAGAACACACAAAAAAACACAACCAATCGTGTTATTTACCGATGAAAACGCGAACGCTCGGACGACGATTCGGAGCGACGAATTCGACTGTTCGGGATCCTCCAGCTCACGGTTGTGGACGACGGAATGGTCTGGAGTTATTTTTACCAGCCTTTCGGGTGCCCTTCCTGCCAGACGGTGGGGTTCGCTGTCGACGGGGGTTTTCGCTTCGTTCATAATTTAATGTCTTAACTCGTCGCCACTGAAACACCCGGTAACACACCCTCATGCCAGCAACAAAACACACCACCAATCAATGCCCGAGAACGCCGCGCTCGCTCTTTGGTTGTTTTGGTTGACGGAGTTGGCCGTGGAAAGTTGCGAAATACTTTTTCGCACTCACGAACAAGCTTCCAGCAAAAAAGAATGTACACCGAAGAAATACGCAACGAGCACCAGAGCAACAAAAACAACAAACAATCGTAATTTCTGCTCGCTATCTGGAATGCCTTTTTGCTTCTCTCGGTTGCAAAATGAGGAAAAGCTCTTTGATTATTTTTGTAACATTTTCTATCGATTTTTAAGTACCGTGGTGTGAGCTGGAGAAGTGGAGAGAAGCGAAAGCATTTTTTATATATTTTTTCAGCCAGACTCGAATGTTGGTTGGAGAGGAAACAAACCGTTTGATTAATAAATCAGCGTATTTGCCTGTGACGAGCTGTGCGCGCCGCTCTAGTGCATCATTACGAGCTTTGAGCTTTTATACGCTCAATGTACGAACCGTACACCATACATAATTTGCATGATTCTCCCCACATTCAAGAAAATAGACTTTCAAAGGAAGAGTGTTCAAATGATTAACTAGATTATCGTTGAAATAACCTATTTATTTCTTTATCTTGTGAGGGTTTCCAGCGATTCTGCAAAGTCCATAGAAATATTTCAGTTTGAACACTTCTGAATGAATGGAGTATATTATGTCGGCACTGTATGGTTAGGTTTCCCGGACATGGTAAGTTGTATCATCAGATATTTTGCCGATATTTTCAACTCAGCTAGTGGTCAACTCTCGTGACGATCTCTTGGAAACGACCTACTCGACATCGATATTGGCATTCGAACGACCTCGATTTCGGAATCGAGTTCATTTCCAGAATCTGGATTTTCAGCTTTGTTTGAGTACAGCCCACTTAAGTAGAATTATCCACTTCACCCTGTCTATCTTCTCAGGCGCTCTTGTAGTTGGAAAATCTGATCCGCAGTAAATCGTTGTGGGGATATACCCCCTTAAACCTCTTTTTAGCTTAGTTTGGAATTGCTTTGTAGAAAACGGATCAGTTTGCAGAATCAATATAGTTTCACAATCGAATCGAACAATCGAACTCCGGAAGTGAAGCGGTACTCATGACACAGCTAATATTCATGCCAGACTCGAATGCGCATTACGGCTCACAAAAACGCTGCATAAATATTGAGACCCGAAAAATTGGTGTCGAAAAACTGGTCGATGGTCCCATGTTGATGTTACATTTGAAAAATTGCGAGTTGCCCTAAACTAATTCGGGCCAATAAATCCAACTGTCCACTAAATGCTCGTTTGTCGAGGACTCTCTGATCATCGATCCAGAATGTCAAATAAGCTAAATAACGCTTGAGACACTTCGTAGACTGTATAGAGCTTTCATGGACGCAATTAAGCAATTAAGAAGATGATAACTTTAATCTATCTTTGATCTTTGTTTTTGAACAGCTTGTGAAAGCTGTGAAAAAAAACACAACTGTTACCTTTTGTAAATGAGTAGTGATCAATTGATTCAAAATGTGGTACAATAGCATTTCAAAAAAATATAAAGAATCGGATATAGCAACTTAAACAAAATCTATTTGGATGTTGTAAGCAAACTTGTTTGAAGAAATGACGATGTCTTACTTCTTTAAGGTTCAATACCAGAGTGATTTTATCTTATTCCTTACACGATTACTTCGCATTTACAAAGCAAAGTTTACTATGACGAATATAATTCGCGATGCTCACTACGTTTCGATCAAAACCATATTCTTTTATTGAATATTTATTGCTCTCAGGAAGACATTTGGCTTTAATATTATTGTTTCATAAGTCAAACAGAATTTGTATCCATAGCATCCGTACTGCTTTGAATCTAGACCGCGATCGAAGTTAAAAAACCAACATAAATATTTTCAATTATGCAAATTTGCATCTTTCCTCCATTTGTTGAACAGAACGATCGTGCTCGATAACATTGTTTTTAAGTTCGTCCTTGTTTACGTAAGTTTTGTTCGGTTAAAAAATGTACCCATAAGGTGCTATGCATTCGAAAACCTAACCGTTCACACTCATTTCCGATTCACACGCACTCCGTGTCGAGAGTTTCTGTTGTTGTTTGTTTGTTTGTTTGTTTTGTTGTGTTACTGGAGCAAAACAAAAGCCGCGCAACCTCCAATCGAGTGTAAACTTTCACCCACCATTTCGGGGGTCTCCCGGGAGTGGCTCCAGTGATGACTTTTGACTTTCGCTCACCAACTCCATCTCCATTTTGGCGATTGGGGCCGAAGACGGCGATACGAAAAGCTTTCTGCCAATTTCGTGTAAATGCTCGGACCCGAGACACACGCACTACCACACACATACACATGCACAGTCATGCACATTTGCTATCGGGGATAAAAATAGATTTTATGTTGTTGTTTTTACGCTGTGGCGTTTTACCAACACCACCCTCACCAGTCGAGATTGTTTGAGATTGGTCCTACCTCCCTCTCCCACCCCATCTCCGTCTCCCACTGATCTACTTGTCCCTCGGGTGGAGGTGGAAAAGGAAAATGGTGCGCCCCGACGATGATTGTGTCGGTTGTCCAAGTCCGGGAGGAGGTATATTGCGCATCATTTGTCCGAACCACCCGACAACAACAGCAGCAGCAGCAGCAGCAACAACAACAACAAGAATAACAACGACGACAGTTGCTTCATTTTTCCTTCCCATTCTGTGAATTTCGCTTTCACCGTTCGACTTTCTCAACGGGTCACAGGGCAGGGGTTTTCATTGAATTTGCTAGATTGCGGGACATTGCTGCGGCAGCGTCGTGGTGAGAACTTGAAACAGAACAACATGAAACGGACAACAAATGTGGCGTAGATTTTCTTTTTATAGGCATACTGCCGGACCTGCCGGACGTGTAACTCATTCTAACGCCGGCGCGCAGCGTTCGCCACCTCCATCACCGTGCCAGCTTAATGCCGGATGAATAAATAAACAATCGAACCCCATGCCGGTCACAAACTGCACCGCGAGCGTACCTGTTTTTGCTGGCTTTTCTCAAGCCGTGCCTTCGGACGCGTTCGCGCTCGGAACGCGCCTGCTGACGTAAGCAAGCCGGAGCCTCACGAGACGCATTAAGCGTGAGGAAAATCGCCTGGCCCCCGTTTGATGGGGAGGCTTGAACGGTTTGGCCTCGTTTTTCAAAATTCACCAACTCCTTCGACCGCACCGGGAACCGACCGTCGGGAGGTGCGTCATTCGAGAAAGACAGCCCGGAACGAAACGAACGAGAGGCGAACATGTAAAAACTTTCTCACGGCGAGCTCCGCTGGTGAGAAAAGGCGCCGGTGAATGGGGTTTCTGCTCGTGCGGGGATTAATTACGCGGCCCACGATTGCTCGCCCCTCACACTCGGCCGCATCGTCCGTTCGGCCAGAAGGGATCGGCTCAAAAAAGATTGAACGCTTCGGTAGCAATTGTTCCGGGCTAAATATATCTTGCCTTTCGCGGCGAGAAGGAACGAACGAACGAACAAACGAAACGAAAAGAAAAAAGCCGACGGTAAAGTTTAATTAGCGTACGTAGTGCAAGGTCAGGCAGGTTGGCAGGCACGGAATCGGACGCACGGGCAACAAGTGTTTCATGGGCAAAGTTTTCGACCTGCGCTGGCTAAACGGAAGCGGCCAACGGCCCCACTCGCACCTACTGCGCGGGGTTCGCGCCATCTTCGAGAGGGTTCGCGTGCCCGCGGCGAGTCCCACTTTCATGTCTTCTGGCCATTTTCCGCGTTTTTACGTCACTCGTACAGAACCGGGTGGGTGGGGGCTTAGTGTGTTGTGATAGTTTAGCATATTATTTCCCACGACACCCGGCGAGCTCGGGAGTTCGGAAGGGAAATGCTTTTTTTTTTGGTTTGCTGTTCATATTTCTTATGGACGGACGCGATGCGGGGGAAAGCGTGTTTGAGCGATTGCGATTGCTTGGGTGCGCCCGCGTGTGAGCTCTCCGGTATGTTCACGTTTTCGCGTCATTTTGAAAATTACCATAAATCTGTACGATAAGATTCACCGACGACTCCGACGCCCACGGGGTGGTCATTAGGGGGTATGAAAATATGCAAACATTGCGAAGATTTCCGATGAAACCAATTTTCATAAACTGCACCTAGTTTACATGCGGTCCATTATACTTTTCGACGTTTTTATGTACAGCTCCATTACTTTCTCGTTGTTTTATGTTACAGCTACATAGGGTTTATGTTTTCGCTTTCTTGTACATTTAGTTTAATGCATATGGAAACCCTTTCAAAAATGTTTATTTTCTTCAATATTTTTTTCCAAAAAAATAAACTTAAACTAAAACATCCTTTGTCAAACAAAGTCTAGGTGAAAAGTATGTTTAAAAAAATATTTTAGTCTCACTGAAAGCTGGCAATGAATGAAAAAGAAACATAGCAATCATAGACAAACTACACCATTACAACATTGGAAACATTTTAACTAACTATTAACTATTTGTTAATTTGTTAATCTATTATATTTAACTATTTATTTTTTATCTTTTTAACTTTTTCAACTATTTATAAACAGATTTTAACTATTTATACACATTTCTACAGAAATTCAATAGCCCTTGTATTATAACAATTACACTTACTTAACGCTGTAACGTTTGTGGTTGTGTGACACTATTCAACTATTACTTCTGAACGAAGCCAAAGCGTATTTTTTTATTCTAAAAATATGGGTTGGACATAATCTTCACTCAAATAATTGATCTATTTTTCAACTATTTTTTGTATTTATATTTTATTCTTTTCAAGTTGTTCTATTTTTAATCTATTTTTCAACATTTTCTCAAAATTACAAAATACAAGAAAGCACAACAAAACGTACCTGGCTAGTCTTATTCTTATATAAATGTTGTATGTATTTGAGTACGATTTTTTATATGCCGATTATTCAAATGTCAGTAAACGTTTCACTTACCATAAAGTATGTATAGAACAATGTCTTATCATCTAATGAGTTGTAGAATAACTACATTATCTAAAAAAAAAAGTGAATGAACAGCAAGAAAAAACACAACCAAAGAGGGAGAAGCGTGCTAAACGTTGGAAAGCTTTTACAGCAAGCGAAAGAGCAACAAACGAAAGAAAGCTTTTACCTTCCGATTCGGACAAAAACTTGTCCCAAGCTGTGTGGATGTGGGTGGAGAAAAACTGCACCAACTTGCGTTTAACGTTTCCCCCCCCCCCCCCACCGCAAGGCAAACAGAAATGGCTCACAATCGCGCCGGGGCCAATTTAAGTGTGAATTTCTAATGCTTCTAATTTGGCTTCTTCCGGCGGGGGCAAATGAAGCACGTGGGGCAACAAAGGAGCAAGTTTTAAACGCCCGAAATTAAGCTGGCAAAAATACACTTCCTTCAAACTGCTAATGCATTTTTAATCAAGTTTTACAATTTCATAAACTTTTTTTCAGCCGCGTAGTTGTTTGTGAGTGCTTCTAGTTGGTGAATGCGTTCAGCACCGTTTCAAGTTGCCCAGGATGGAATGTTCCCAGGTCGCAGAGCTGATGAAAGAAACATTTTTAAATTGAAGTTCATTTTACTGGGTTCATGTTTTGGTTTTGTTTTTTTTTCTTGTAATTAAAATTAAATCGAAAAATCCAAACAACAATTCTTGTCCACCGATTCTTTTCCACCACTAAATTTATCCTTCAAAACCCGATGCATAATTTATAGCCATGGTTGTTGCTGCTGCTGCTGCTGCTGCTGCTGCTGCGTCAAACTGATTCCTGGCCATGGACGGGAAAGAACTGACATAAATAGTACATGGCGAACAAATCGGACGGGTACCACCGGAACCGGCGGGTGCATAAAAATACTTCCTGGCGACTGTTTGTGGCGATGACAACGGGGACGGCGATGACGACAACAATGGCCGACCAGTCCACCTCCAACCGGCACCAGGCAATAAATACTTGCTTATTCATACAGTGCACTTGATGGTTGCGCTTGCGTATTTTTTGTCGCTCTTCCACTTATTCTTGACTACTTGCGGCGCAATCTTTACCGACTGTTTCATTATCGTACTGTATTTCCGGCCCTTCTTGGCTGCATGTGCGGATTCACGAGCTGGCCGGTCTTCCGCGTTCGCGCTTGGGTTCGGTTTCTCTGGTACGGGCACGGTCACGAGATGCGTAAATTGAAAATTGCAACTTCTGATCGTTTTATGATTGGCCTTGCACGTCGCGCAAATAGCTTTTTATGGTCCTGTTCATCTTCCCGACGTGCGATGTTTGCCATGCGCTGCGACCGCCCGGCTTTTGTGCGGTAACGGTGCAAGTATGAATTATAAAGACAAGGCGGCAATCGATGTGAATCACTACCAGGCAGACAACAGAGAAAAGAGAGAAAGAAAGAGAGAGAGAGAGAGAGGAAGAGGGAGGCGAAGGAAAAAACTATTGAAAACCTACGGGAAGCCTTCAATCGATTCCCTTCGCCGACGCTATCGTATAGAGTGGAACTTATTTGAATATCGATCGTCCGATTGCATCCCGAGCGCTGGAGGTGATATATTGCTGCAATCTTACATTGTGTCCCCGCGTAGGTATGGCAAGCTGCAGCCATCGATTATGTTATGCATCGATTCAATTTTTTCACCACTAAAACTCGCAAACTAGCTTGAGCACATGCGAGGGAGTAGAGCAAAGAATGTGTAATGCAAAACATACTTTCACCGAAATCTGATAGAAATCTCAGCTCTGCGACATTTGTGAGAACTGTGACGCATTAACGTGCAGAATAGGATAAACGTTAGGGAACAGTTTCTACAGTTTAACAGTTAAAGTTTTAACAATAATTTGTCCAACAATATGTGCTTTTAACTACATTAGAGGCGATTATGAAACTCAAACGGAAAAGTATGTAACAAAACCTGTATTTTAAAATGGAAATTAATTGATGTTAGGTATTTTTAACAAACTTGAGTGATTGGAAAAAGGTTGATAGAATGTTTAATCATGATAAAATTCATATTTGGATTTTAGTTTTGCATTATGTTTGAAACTACAGTGCACTGAAAATTCATGTTTTCCGTTAGACTCTTCCGTTTGAGTTTCATAACAGGTCCTATTGTGTCGTAAGATTGTTTAACAAAGCATTATTATATATTAAAATCACTAATTTACAATCATATTTTGTAAATTTAAAACTGTTCTATAGATTGACTAGAAAATCGTATCACAGATTCGATTAGTATAGTTAGTAGTTCCAGAGCTCAGTTTTCTAAACTATGTTACATCAATATGAAATTTTGTGCATGTCTCTACCGGAGGAAATAATGTAGATCGTCCTTTCAATGGTGATCGATCGTTAGATCACAAAAATTGTTTTTTTTCTTCCGCTAGCAGTATTGAAAGAGGATGAAGCCCGTTCTCCGCTTCCCTTTATATCCCTCCGTTATCCCTTTTTCCTTCATCGTTATTAACGAATCATCGTCACTAGTGGTGGGCACTATTTACCTACGATAGTGGTGAGCACTATTATAGCAACTTAGTGGTAGGCACTGACAGCTACGACGGCCACACTGTTCTACTGTTATGTAAACAAACGTGTTGTACTACAAACACAACAGTAAAACAGCAACAAATAGTTCACCTGGCCCGTGAATGGATTCCCGAAGTGAGTGTTGGAACAATTTGGGAATGTCAAAATTTAGTCGAGCAAGGCTGTTATTGTTTATTTCCAAATGGTGCGTGTATGGAGATTTTATTGAGATATTTTTGAAACATATTTCTTTTGTTACATTAATTTCAGCGTAAGACAACTCAGGCAGAACTTTTAGTTTATCTTTCTTTGTGTAGTGCTATTGATATTTACATAACAATATTTCTGTGTCATAGAAATATTCCATATTTAGGAAACAAGTCCGGCTAACTGAATCGTAAGAGAATAACAAGTGACACAAGTATTGTTTCTTGCTCCTGAGAATGAAAAAGAGTATTGAACCTTTTCTCCACAAATACTCTCAAAGGTTATAACTAAAAATTCATTTCAAGACCATGAACGCTCTAATGTAAATGATGAATAAGTTCCTAGGAAATCCACTGCGAAAGCCAATTAGCTCCGGATGATCTTACCTAGAATGGCTAATAAGAATTCATGTACCTTGTTGAAAGCAACGCATTTAATATTAATTAAGCGTGTTTTGTGCATAGAAGCTGAGCCAGCCAGTGGAGCGAACAAGCTAGTATGTCCTAAATTCAAACAGTCCACCGTAAGTGGGAGCATCTCTAAAACCCATCGCTCTCGCCCGCTTGCTAGGCTGTGGTTTATTTTTAGTTCAAATAATTTCGCCCGCTGCGCACCCCCACAAAAGAAGCGTTTAGGCTGCGGCTGAAACGACTTCAGCAACCCGAAGGGGCACTCTCGCGAAGGGGAAACGATCGAGGAGAAGGGGCGCGGTCCGGGTGGCACGAACCGAAAACTGCAACTGATTTATGGGGACAGAAATTATCGAGGGGTTTATTGTTTCGCGAAACGCGAACCGCGCGATCCGGCGGCTCTACTCGTTGACCGCCGTCCCGGATTCGTTTGTGTGTGTGCGGAGGGCAAAAGTTTTCGCTCGTCGCCGGTCACCGTCCATCCACGGTGCTCACCGGCAGAGTCGTAAATCCTTCCATTATTTTCGGAGCCGTTTTTTTTACGCTTCCATTCGATAGCAAAACTTTACCTCCGGAGAGGATTCTAATTAACTTTTTCCCACTGATCGCCGCACTGGATTTGGAGCCGGAGCTCATTTTGTGTGCGCGCGGGCGTAAGTGTGAGTTAGGTGGTTAGAAATTAAATAAATTTGCCTGTACCATTCGTTACCATTACTTTGCGGTGCACTAACCGACTCGGGATGACACTTTTCATTGGAAGCCTTTCACGTGGGCGTTTCGGTTGGTTCGGAACAGGTCGCAGCAGGGCTGTTTGGGGACGTCTCGCACGCAGCGGTATAAATATTCCAGCCGCCCTGTTTCTCGTCTTTCCATCGCGGCACCATCTCTGAAGTGGTTCGTATCGATAGTTGTTGGGACCGGTGCATGCAGCCGAGTGCGAGATGAATGGTATCTAATGGAATTGAATATACCGTGCGTATAGCT
Source organism: Anopheles dirus (assembly GCA_000349145.1). Lineage (NCBI taxonomy): Eukaryota > Metazoa > Arthropoda > Insecta > Diptera > Culicidae > Anopheles > Anopheles dirus. The sequence continues at coordinate 1,054,824 of KB672946.1, forward strand.
GCATGCATACGTCGGTCCGTGTCCCAGTGCGGCAGGCACTTGAGTGCCATTTTGGGACACTGCTACCTGGGCAATCGTGGGTCAGTACACCGGCCCTGGTCTGGTACCTGGTCTGGATGCGCTGCTGGCTGAGGCTGACGGTTTAGTGTGGGATTAAATTTTAAAACCAACTCGAAATTACGTTAGCAGTCGACCCGGTTCGACTCGGTAGGTGCGGTCGAACGTGGTGGTGACATTTATGCAGCACCCAAGCACCGTGCTCCGGGTTTCGCATGCTTTCATCACGCATGCTGAATCGCTGTACCTTGCAGGATGTCGTATCCTGGCGCTGGCAATGCCGCTGGCTGGTGGTAAGCCAATAGAACGCTGTAAGCGCCTCGGCTCAAAAGAACCAAAGCTGCCGGCGACAGCTCCCGGCCCTGTATGTGTGCGTGTCAGTGTGTGTGTGTGTGTGTGGGTGTGTTTGTGTGTGTGAGTGGAACTCCAAAGCGGAACCCCTCAAAGAGCTGCCCCGTTCTGCAATTGCAACCTCGAGTGTCGAGTGTCACATCCGGTGGGAAAAAGGGAACTTTCGACATTTACGCCATACCGGATGCCCCGACTGATGGTGTGACGTAGTTGCCGGCCGCTGGCAGTTATCATCACGGCCAACCGAAGCCGTGTGCACTGCTGCATGTGTTTTTTTGTTTCCATTGCGCGTGCAAGGACGCTTCCATCCTGACCGGGCGTGCCCGGGAACGTTCTCTCGGCTATGACGTCTGTTTATTTTGAACACCCGACAAATTACAGCCCGACATTACAGCCGGCCGGCGCACACTGTCGAGGGGGGGCCGGGTGCCGCATTTTCTAGGCCACGGAATGTCCCAACCCAAGACAGCCTCTACATTCCGGGATTTATTATTAGATGAAGTTTTCATTCCAAACATGCTGAACCCAGTGCAGCATCAGTGTGTGCGTGTTTGCGGGGCATGTGTGTGGTGCGGATTACTGCAAGCTATGAGTGGTTGTTTTTTTTTTTTTTTTGAAGTTTCAGCAACACACATGCATCCGATCATGCTAACAGACAGAAACTGTCACACGGCAGTCCTTCGGGCGCTGGGAACCAACAGCGAATAATGGACCACGCCAACCGTGGACAAATATTTCCCTTGCAAATGGTCTCGTTTTGTCACACCAAACTGAGACCGGGCACGGTGCAACGTGCAAATATTAACCCACAACTCACCAGTTTCTGATTTACAATAATAAAGCAGAGTTCCTGTTGTAGATAGCTTACTCGACGAAGTGATCGTACCTTAACACTAACGGTCGAATTCGGTGTCAATTGAAACTTTTACAGCTTTGAGCTTGGATTGTCCTGTCGGTTGAACTAATCGACAAGCAGTTTCATCTTAAGTCATGTGTTTAAAAAAATCAATATTTGTAAAATTCAACCTCTTACTCCTAGTGTGCATATTTGGCGTCAATTGACACCTCTTATGAGGTTATTTTTAGCATTTGTTCACCGATTACGATTTAAATTTTCACCAAATTATGCGCTACGGTTTTTGTATAATCTGTGTGTTCGGCATGATAGTTTGATCTTTTTTAACTCTATTTTATTAATTCATCTTCTGCTTCTTTTTAGTTTTAAAATCTTAAATTTTTGTTGTGTATTCTGGACGGCTTCGCCCACATGCCACTAGGGGCTCCAAACTGTGTAACTCATAGTTTTTTTTTTCGATTTTTATGAACACAGACTATTACTTGAAAAAGTCCTATGCTAAAAATGTTATCCTACTTGGATGAAATTTAAAACTACTTTCTAAAACGGCCTTCTAGATGTCTATTGACACCAAATTTCCACGTCAAGAGTATGCGATCCATTTGACAGTTAGTGTTCAAAATAATGAACACAAACTAACCTAACCAACAAAAAAAAACAGCACGTACTAATGAACTAATTAGTCCAGGTCGTACCAGTAAACGTTTGCCACGCTGATGAGCCCGTTCTGAAGGGCACGGTAGCTTTGTGCGCGGTGAAATTTCATTAGCTGTTTATACTGTACCGGTATTCTCGGCGGGGCAGCGCAAAGGGCCGTGATGGGACGACACAAAAAACTAATATCAACGCTTCTTCACGGGGAAGAGTGTATCGGCCCGTGCTCGGTACGTGCGGGCGAATACATCACTCCGCGTGTGTGTATGTGTTTGTGTGGAAAACACATGGTTCGCCGGCGGTTGATGAGCGCGGGCACACGTGCCGACCCTGCAAAGTGAAAGGGATGCTGTCACAGGGCCAGCAGAGATAGGAACCATCGGCAGGGTGGCAAAACAATACATTCCCAGCTGACGTTTGTGTGGACTTGGGCGGCGTGTAGCCACCACATACTGCCGAATAAAGAGACACACTGGATAGAACAATGAAGCAAACGGTACAATAACAGAGACGGCAGCATCAGTTTTCCCGTGTGCAAAGTTCAGCCGTGGGAGCCAGGGCTCGATCGCTCGAACGCGGTACGGAAGCGAAATGCACGCACGGTGATAAATTATTCATCAAGTTGCTCATTTATCACGTTGACCAGCGAACTGACACGCTAACATGATTGACTGACACACACGCAGTGAAAATGTTCTAATCTAGTCTAGTGTTTTCTACTCAGGCTTCCCTTCCCGCTGCCTGCCTCCTACCAGCGCGGTTGGTGGGCATGGACGCTGCTGCCAGTTCGTGACCATATCATCGTCGCCCACTGGATCTCGCCCCAGCCCCATATATGCTCGACCGACAGCTTCATATCCACCCAGCGATGGATCCGACCGTGTCGGTTCCTGGCTGTGGGTCGGTGGGAGTGGAAAACATTAATACGATTAGTGTATGATAATGACACATTTTCATCGCCCACACACACACATACATGCACATGGCACACCGATCGGACCGTTCCTCGCACGAGGAAGCTTATGCGCAAAAGTGCGTAAAAGTATGGCAACGGGGAGACGCACGTTTGGGTTGGAAGTTTTATAATCACCGCCACCGTTGGAGCTGAGAGCAACAAGAACTTTTTTTTTTAGAATATATGCAAACTTTTGTGCAACTTTACGGTACGTTATTGTGTTGCTTTTACTGGTTTCATGCGCACCGACCAGCTTCCAAATGGTGCTATTACGATGGTTTACTAGGTGCGTGTGAGCGTGGAAAGAACACTATGGTGATATGCCGCTGGTGAGAGGATCTTCTCAATATGGAACATTTTTGGATTTTTCGTAGATGCAATTAAGTTAGGGTTTATTTTATATAATTTATTAAACTACATCGAACGTTTCCGCGATCTAGACTCGTTTTACTGTACCATATCGGCTTGTTACATCCTTTTTCGTTATTCTTGCTTCTCTATCGCACTCTCGCTCTGGGCTCCATACTCTCACATAACATACTATTACATCTATTAAACAAGATGAGCTCACATGGGAAGAGAAAATCAATGTTCAATCAATATACTAGGAATTTTCAACGAACATTATAATTCGCATGAATTTTCATTTCTTCACTAGAATCGCTAAATATATTCATGATTATAATTAAAGATACATGAATATTGGATGGTTCATCAGCCTCAATTAGTTCTGAATTATCTGAAAATCTATAATTATTGGAGGATTCATTAAAATGCATGTTCCAGATTGCTCGACACAAGTAATGTGCAACATGATCGTTCCATCATAATTACGACGAACATCGTTATTCTTCATTAAGTCAACTAATGATATACCTGGAATGAACATGGCTGTTTTATATTTCGCGTGTTTTAGTTGCACAACTTGCACAAGTTGCAAGTTGCCTAATCAGTTTTATTTAATACTAACTAAGAATGATTTTGACCAGCTGAACCAAGAAAACTTGCTCCTTAGGTCACAGATGCGCAGATCCCAGCTATGAAAGATCCCCATTTGGAGAATGTAGAGGGTTCTCAATACCCAAGCAGCCTGATAGCATCATGCGGTTGAACCAAAGTTGACAATGGTACACGCATAACAAAGACCAGAACATAACAAGTTCTGGTCTTTACCAAGTTTAATAACATACACATACCTAGTCATTGAGCTATAATTTTCAGTGCAAACGTAAAATACGTAGTGTTGAATTCGTTCAACATTAGTTTTGCATAAGATTTACGAGATAATTCTCAAAATATATTTATCTTTTTTCTATCTGCATTGTTCCATACGCAAGTACTTAAACTAATAGAACAATATCTTCAAAAATTGCCATCTTGAAATCATCAAAATCTTCAAAATTTACAAACTACCTTTGATAAAGTTATGAATCAAAATTGTACGCTTGTTTGTACAAAACGATCAAGCGTCGTCGAAATTTACTATGAAACTATAAAAGTAAACTTATAACAAAAGGTTCCTCGTAAAAATTCAGCACGAGTTTCTCATTTTAGTAGAGCAGTCAGCTGTCATTTATCTATATATAGAAGATGGAACAGATGACCATGCATATGAGGCATGTCAAAACTAATCACGGGAAAGTTTGATGTCTAGCACTCCGGTGCAATCGCTGCTATCCCGAGACATGCCACTCAACTCACGGGTTGAGACATAAAATCACGAAATAAGTAACCCTACCCTGGCTCGTTCTGCGGGCCAGGTCAACACCGCCGATTGCGTTTGCGTGCTGCGACACCCAGCCAGCCCACGTTCTACGCCGAACGCAGCGCTACAGGTCGACCAAACAGACGGATGCGCTGCGCTGGAGCGAGCAGATGGATGGTAAACTTTAGTAAATTACCGGCCCCGGGTTTGGATTGGAAAAGTTTTTGATATCCGCCCGGTTCGGTCGTCGGACAATGGCAGAATGGGTGCACGTATCCGAGCGCCGTGAAGAGGCCGATTGTAATTTTGAACGGCTCCCCCGGCTGCCGCGCAGAACGCTCGCGTCCCTTGCAAGCCTTCCGACACGCAATCATTTATCCGAAACGGAAAGTTCGTGTAATTGAGCCGTGAAACTTGGAATCTGGTGCGGGAGAGGCTAGGGACCGCGTGGTTGAGAGTGCGGTTTCGATATAAATTTCCATCAATGGCCTCCGACAACGGCTCGTCTCGAGCGCGATGCAGAGAAGCCCATTTCGAGGAGCCATGTTGGCAACTGTGCTCTATGCAGTACTTCAAACTCTTCAAGCTCAACCGGGTCGCTCCGAACCGATGTCATTTGTGGCCATTTACAAAATAGCCTCCCGTGCACCGCCGGCTGAAGAAATTCCGCACCGCTAGCGCTGCGAAGGCTCCGGCGCTGACTTCGCACGTCTCATCGCACGACACAATGGGCCGGTGTGAGTCCTTGTGCGGACGAGAGCAATTTAATTCCAAAATTAGCCCGCTAACCAAACGACGTCATTGTCCGGGCCGCGAACCTGTCTGACGCGAGTTCTCGATCGATAGACGGAATCGACACGCACACACGCGCGCCGGCCCGACCCCGCACAATGGTAACCGGGGGGAGGGAGAAATTAGCTGCTTCAAAATTATCTGCCCCGGCCCATCTGGCACAAGCGCAGGAGCCGGCGCGTACGGCCGGCACGGGTTTGAGCTTTCTTGCCTACACTTGATAGGCCGCTTTCTCTTTTCGCCACGAGCGTGACATGAAACGTGACAACACGGTGCCGGAGTGATCAAGCACAATCAAAGTGCGATACGGCCACGGCACGGAACTGAGCGTTTGCGGAGCAGAATCGACTAAATATGAATTGCCACCCGGTTCGGCGCGGACCTCCTCCGGTGTGGTTGCCCATTTGCGTCATTTTGTGGCCGGCCGGTCGCCCGCTGACCTGCGGGACTAGAACCGTACAATCTGCGGGGGCTCGAACGGGCGGAGCAACACAAAAAAAAATCTCGGATCCGACAGGATCCCAGCAGGCCGTGCTCGGATCAGGTGAGATGAAACTGGATACGATGTGATGGGCATCGCATTTCCCAAGCATCTCCTCCACCGGGTTTCGGGTGTTTTGGGTATTTTAGTTTTTTTTCTCTACCGTGCTGGCAAGTGCTTTCCACCCCCACTGCCAGCAGGGCTGAATAATAATGCTTAATCTTATTAATTTCTGCGCTTGTAGATTAGATTGTATGCCTCCGTTCGCTACACCCAACAGTGCGATAGCGCCAGCCGTGAGGGAGGCAGACAGTTTTCCACCAAGCTTTTCCCAACGTCCGGAGCCCATAACCGCTCGGTTTTGCCTGGTTCGTTAATTTATTCCGCAATCGTGGAGCGGTCCGTGCTTTTTCTTCTGCAATGTGACACCGAAACCGAAACGCGGGCCTGCTTGCTCCTCTCGCACCACTTTACCGCTAAATATAGGATTAATGACGAAAGTGCGCCCGTGGTGTCACTAGCAAGGCCGGGTTGCTATTTTTAGGTCGCTTTCGTTTCAATCCGGATTGGATTTTGTGCTTGTTGGGCGTTGGTTTCTGTCGCTTTCATGACGTAGAACCGTTGCGAGTTCGCTCAAATAGCGCTTACACTACACAATTAGACTCTATGCGTTGGCGCGTTTGCTTGAGACATGACACCCGGGACACGGTCATAAATTGCATCTGATCACAATTGCACCGAGGCGCTGGAAAAGCTAGCTGTTCCCGCTTATACATACCCGCCACGACATTCAACCGACCGCAATAAATCAATCACCGGCATGTGCGAATCGGCAAACGTCGGCAGCGAACCGGAACTGGACGACGGGCGAGCACAATCGAACACCTGCCGGAAGCACCGACCGTGCGCTGCACTCGGGACTCGGAACCGCAAACCACACCGGCATCGCTCTGACGTAGGTCCGGTCCGGGGACGCGGCCCGTACCAGAGAAACCAATCAATCGGATCCTCCCCGCAGGGGGTTTGACGCGACGTTGACCCGCGTGACCAATCGAACCCGTTGCACTCTCACTGTCCGACCGCAGAGCCACCGGAGACCGGCACAGGCAAAAAACCGCCAACCCCGGGGGGGAGCAAGGCTCGGGATCGTGTCTGGAGCAAGTACACGATCCGCAGGTTTAAGCGTAGGTCATTTCACGAGTCGAAATGTTCGCCCAGTGACGTGGCCGGTGCAGAACCGCAGTCTCGGAACGTTACGTTTGGAATGACCGTCCGGAGCGATTGGTGACGGTACGACGGCGGTCTCCGTGCCGTGCTCATTATCCTGTTAATAGTAGCATGCGGTCGATTAGGTTGCCTATTTTAAGACACCTGCAATGTGATCGGGGGTTAGAGGTTTTTTTTGTACGCTCTTCTCCTAACTTTGACCACTCAAACGGCAATCGGCTGGGCAGTGGAGTGAGCTGAGTGATTGTTTGATGACCTTTGTTTACATATATCGTGTTCAATTCTTGTCGTAATAGTTTTCGGGCAAACCTCTTAACGCATCAGTTAAAAACATCATACGAATTCGAGAGCTTGCACCAAAACTGATCGTAGATATCAACGATATTGATTGTCAGAAATGTCTTGATACAAGATTCTTAATCTGTTGTTGATATTAGATGTCATAGATCATTTACAGAGTTTCCAAATGTCCATTTTGGATTTATATGATGCTTCGGAAGAAGCTTGATGCTCCAATGAAAACATGTTCATATTCGGGTATATGTAGACAACTTACAAAGTTGACATTTAGGGGTAGGCTCTTACGGCTCTGTGCGCAAGCGTAAGGTCTTGCATATCATAAGTTGTGGGTTTGAATCTCAACTGGACCGTCCCCCCGCATGACTGACGATGTAGGCTACGGGTAATAATTTGGTCACTGAACGCCAGAAATGACGGAAGACGGAATATGTTTGTCGACACCATGAAATGCAGTGAAATATTTTTCATAAACGACTACACCATGTTGAGAACAAAGGGTTCTCGTCAAATCACTGAAGTTGTCACAGTATCCCACAGGGCACGAAGTTTGATCAAAACGGTTTTCAACAAAATGGATTCATATTCTACATTCGTTTGTAAACTACATCATTCACTGCATTGGATTAATGATCAAATACGTTAATCGTCATTGTAACTCCGTTGTTTCCGTCAATACTTCCCGGAAGATAAAATGTATTCGTAGATAACATGACTAGTTAACAAAACGAGCTCATACCGATTATTGCTGGTATAATAAAAAGAATATCAAACCCGCAAAAGAAGGTTTGTTTGCGCTGTAGAATGTAAAATTCTTGTTAAAGCTCGTTAACAAATATGAAATGTAGCGTTGGAATTTCAAACGAAAATCATGACCATTCCAAGAAGCAAATTATATTACATTCCATTTCACTTGTGCAACTCAGCTCAATTCAACGAATTGAATTGAACCGATTAATTAAATTAATTAAATTCAAACTACCATTTCCACAGGTGTAATTAACCTGGAAGGCACATGTGTATATTATTAGAATCATCAAAATGAATGTAGGTGGATTGTTCGAGTCATGCACACATTTCAGTTCATTATAGCGATGTAGTATGGTGACTTCTGTGACATTCAAACTTTCGGTTCTCAATCAATGTTTTAGTTAAACAATGCAAATGAATTGTATGGCATAAATGATGCGCTCGTAGTTTTCCCCAAATGATATGATGATATTTCAGCTCAAATTTGCACATAATTCGAGTACCTTGATTGTTTTGAGAAACGAGCATGCTCGTGCGCGGTTTCATAAGCTGTAATGTTGGGGTTGTGCGAACATTCAAGCCGTAGGTTCACATCCTCCCCACCCCAACGGTTTGCACGTAGGCACGCTCGACGTTGCAGCACGATTTTAATTACGATAACAGCTCTTACGAACCCGCCGGTGTGGAGGAGTCTTAAATTACCCTGAAACGCTTCGGAAAAATTTCTTCCACCGTTTTGAAGGGCTCTTGCCGAGCACTTGTCTGATTTCTGAGAATTTGTTGGCACTCGGTTGGCTGCGGCACCGTCTGCAAATAGTGTAGAATAGCTGGAACTGGAGCCACTCGCCAATCACCGCCAACGTTGCAGGTGAGTGTACTCCGAAAGGTGACCGCACACGTGTGTCCACGAGCCACTTTGCTCCGCCGGCATGTCTCGATCTATAAATATGTATTCCATCATCGGAGAGCCATTCGAGAAGCGGAGGGAAAAAGGCTTTCCGTTTTTTTCTTCTTCTTCATATACGTTCGGTCCGCTGCGTTCGCTCCGATGATGCGTTGGACCTTTAGCGTTCGGAAGGATACATGTGCAAATATTTTGTTTTGCATCGTTCCTACCCATGTGCGCTACACGCGTTTGCCAAACAAAGTGGTAGGGTAGCGTCCGGTTCCAGGGATCGATGAGGATCGCGTGGCGACACGTGTCACGCTGGACAAAAGTCATTACAGAAAGATCCAATCAATCGATGGGTTCGTTGCGCTAGTAAGCCATGTGTGCCATGTGTATAGGGAACGTTATTTAAAAATTCCATCGAACCGAACAGGTGGTAAACATTTGCATTGCAAAGGGATATTAATTTTGACAAGCTTCACCATGGAAGGACTTTTGTTTTACTCGTCAAATGTATTTATTTACGCAAAACGGTCATTTAATGTCAAATGTCATTCAATGTAATATCATTCGTGTATTATATCTTTCGTCCACTTTAAATTAATTCGAACATGTTAGTATACACTGCTTTCCCATTAAATGTCTTTAAACACGTGTTCATGTCCGATAAATCTCATTAATTTAACACCCTTGATTCAACCATGAATTTCATATATCACAGTTTTTAGAAATTCAGAATTAATTTGCTTTATTGATAGTTCTCTGAATGTGATTATTTTTCTTTACTTTGAGTTATTTTTTTACTATATGTTTTATATCAAATTTTATATCAAATTTCGCTTTTGCAGGTTAAGCTTTTAATTGGCACCGAAAGTAGTACGTGGAATAGTAACGCAAAATTCAATTTTAAAATGCCATTTCATTGACAAAATCATCGTAATCAATTTATTTTTATACTCAGCTCAGACGTGCATTACCCATCAAACATAGGGTTCGGATCGGGGAAGCGTAAAATGTATGCAAAGCTTTCCTCGTTGCAGGCCTAGGCCTACTGCGAACTCGCCCGCTGGGGCGCATAAAGCCAAATGTAATCAACGGTATGTGCACTGAACAAAAAAAAAACGCCCCGAATGCATTCAATGATGAAATCACTGCTGTTATTAACGTTGGCACGAGATACTTTTTTTCTCTTCTCTCCGCTATGTCGCCTGTCCATTGCTTTCTCTTTTAGCGGTGGTTTTTAAATGCCCAAACACCAGTCGGAACGGATTATTTTGTGTACATCTCGCTGCATACATTCAAATCCTGATGCAGGCGTAATGATGCTGGCTCGAGGGTATCATAGTGGGCGTAGGTGTGTAATCAAAGTGTACTGTCAATGTTTGTTACGATTGCGCCGATAGCAGATGGGACTGGAATTGGAATCACGGATCCTTTTTTATGGTTTTCCCTGTCTTGCTCGTGTAATCCGATGCTGACGTGCGAGAGATGGATGTTTCAAAAGAATGTATGCATCCTACAAACCGGTAAATGGTGATATTGTGCTGAAAAAGTAGATGGGTAGCGAAACTGTACTATGACCCACATCACACTGAAACTGTGTACAAATTAAGGCTAATTCCATTAACCATTTTGTCAATGACCAATTTTTCTACCAATATTTCACCAACATTTCAACGAACTGGGTATTTATTTCACTAGCCGGGTACCATCGTTAATGGAAAAATATTTTTTTTGCGTATTTGAACTGGTTCCGTCGGTAGATTTCCATTTCAATTTTGTCCATTTAGCCCAATATCATTGTATGGAGCTGAATTAAAAACATTAAACATAATCATAATAAACATAATTACCATAATTAGTTCCATTCCTTTTGATGATAGTGATTTTGACTACACATTTATTTGCATATTTACAATTTAAACACGATATTGTCGTTAAGTTATTACCCTTTTAAATGGAAATTGGAATTGAATAAATTTCCTAAAGATGCTGGTAGTGGTATAGTTTACTGTTTTTGGCAAAAAATGAAAGCCCCCTATTCTAAGCACATTTCCAATAGAAAACGATTCAGTTGTGTAAGTTTTGTAAAACGTGAGTTGTTTTTGATACTAAGCTCATTTTTAATAAGGAATATTGTTTTATGATTTTTTTGTTTTTCATCTCGTTCGAAGCGCAATTGCATTGGATAGATTCAATCAACCATTCCCCCATTTGCCGGGTATCACGCTACCGATTAGCTTGCATTTCTCCATCGGGTCGTGCTCACCGTCGCGAAGGTAGACTCCCGCAGGCAGGCAGGAAGCCATCTGAAGCGCACGTAGCACGCACACTTGCACAATCGGTACATGTCGAAGTCGCTCCAACCCGGAGGGCAATGGACGATAAAAACCGGAACCGACTTCCAGTGCCTTCTTTTCTAGCCCCGCATCACCCAACACTGGGCGTAAGAGTGGGTTTTCGCTGCATCTGTATGGAGGGCGCAGACATGCCCGGAGAGTAGAGCCGCTTGCATGCATGTGGATACAAATCAGATGCAGCTGGCACGGCGCTTCTTCAGGTAGCTTGTGCAGAATCCTACGTGGATGCATGAGAGAGAGAGAGAGACACACACACTGAGAGAGGAGAGCGCGAATTGAAAAGTGACTGAAAAACATTCCCGTTGGGCAAACAGGCAACAAAAAAGAACTCTTCCTAAACTATTCCGTCGTTCCTCGAGTCAGTTTTGGCAAGCGTCCGCTACCGGATCGATTCTACTTTCTGCGAAGCTCGGCGGAGTGCATTCTAGTGTCAACGAACAGTGTGCGCATACATGTGTGCATAAGCTCCCCGTAGAAGGACCCACAGCATCAACGCACAGCTCTGCATGTGTGCATGCTAGCCCGCCTTCGCAGGACCTGAAAACGCTCAGACTGCACCGAGGTGCACCCGCAACTGAAAACCAAAAACAAAATGGAAACTTAAAGAAAACACTAACACCGAGAGAGTTCAGCCGTTCTGGTTGGTGCGGGTGGTTATGACTCCATCACGACAGCGACTTCGAGGGTATTTTTCCTCTTTCTTTTTCACCCGCCCCACTCGGAAGAGTGTCGAGACTTTTGGGGAGGCAAAAGTAGTGGCGGAGTGCGCCAGTATGACGCCCGGGAGTGTCTGGGAGGGCCACGGTTCCCGTGTAAAATGAGCAAATCAAAGCGCATCAAAGCGTCGTGCGTGCAAACCGTCTGTTCCGGGTGCTCGGAACGCGCTTCCCCGCGGGAACCGGAATTATTGATATTTTATACGAGAAAACGAACCACGCAAAACTAGCCGCATGTTGTCGCATGCCAAGGAAACCGCCACGGCTGGTGCCGCCTGGGAGTTGTTTGTGACAAATTGCATTCCGGCCCACAAATCCCAGCGCCAGACACACGCACACACACACACCCATCGGCGTGGGTGAATCGAAGGCAAACTGCAATTGACAAACGGGACGGAGACTTCCCGGCTCATGCTCGTGCTAGAACGGGGCAAGCTGGTGATGTGACGCCCAGGGAGCCGGACGGGTCGCGTCGGTGGGGTCGGGAAAAACACATTCCGTATGATGGACCTCTTCCGCTCGGTTTTCACTCGGGTGGTCCGGGCGGTCACATTATACGGAGCTTTCGAATCGAGAGTGTTTGATTTAGGAGCCCGCTCGGAACCTGCCCAGCCCCTTCACCGGCGCCTTCGGCAGTCGGGCCGAGTTTTGAATGAAGCGCAATGATCCAGGCGCCTTTTAGCGGCCATTACGAGCAGCGGCCGCTGCAAGGGTAACGGACGTTCCAGTTCCGTGAGTTATCGCATTGTAACGATCCATAATTCGTTTCAAACCCCGGGGCACCGACGAGCAGCGCCATTTTCGGTTCATAATAATCCACCCACGCTTGCCACCCTTTTGCGTGGGAGCGTTGTACTCGATCGGTTTTTTTGTTGTTGTTCCCCCCCCCCCGCCCCTTCTCCTTCTCCGAAGCAATAAAATTGAGTTGGCATATTTTCTTATCGCCTTCGTGTGAATTATGAGATGCGAGTGATAGCCATCGTCTTTTGGCAATGTAAGTGGTGATAGTTTCTAGAACGTTCTGCTACGTGTTATTTCGCAGTAGGGTTGGGTTGTTCCATAAGCAAGGAATAAAACTAGTCTGGATGCGAAACATTGCATCGAGCAGCAGTACTACCATTAACTCCTTTCGGTCGGGAGTTCTCTGTCGCGAACGGGGGAACGAGCCGGCACATTTCGTCGTACGGAAGAAAAGCTGCGTAACGTGACTCCCTAGCGACCCGAGCTCCATAAATACATCAACCCAGCCGACGGTGTCGCACCCAGCAGACTCCAAGCTCCAATTTCTGAAGGTGAGATTTTGGGTTCACTTTCTGGACGACCGGTCTCCCTCAGGCAAGCTTAACCCGGGCGTGTTGACAGGTCCGCCAACTATCAACCGTGGGCGTCGGAAGAAAGATGAGCTAAGGTGGTGACGAAAAAAAAAGATCCAGCCAGTATCGCTTTCATTACCAACGACAGTCTGCTCGTGCAGCGCCGAGGTATCATCACACTGCTCACGCTCACGATCATTGCGTAGCATCATGAAAAGTGACCCGCTCACTTATCGTCTACCATCGTCTCCGTGTGCGTTGTTCGTCAGCAGGAAAGAGGGGACAGTTTGGACGTAACTTTCACTGACAGTTTTTTTTTTTGTTCGAACGAAGGACCGAGATACATTCATTTCTTCCCGGTGTCCCGGCCGGGATACGTGCGGATGGGTGGGTGGCTGACGCGCCTAATGAAACTTGGCGTGGGCCATAAATTTCTGCCGATAGTAGCAGAAAGGACCCCGACGACGACGACGACGAGCTGCCACTTGTCCGAATTTTATCGTCCTGTCAGCTCGCCCGAACTTTTGTTTCGCCCTTTGTTTTCTCCGTCTCGTTCACGAAACACACGTGGCAGAAATAAGACGCCTACTATATGCGCTAAACAAAAGTGTTCGAGCGTAAATTCATTCACGCCTGCACGGTCCTTTAACGCGGCGTAGGTGTCGTGGTGCTTTCTATTGTTTACCATGGAGCTAGTGCAGCGGGTCAACAATGGCGGTCGGAGCGAAAGGAGCAACATCATCCGATCATTTTCAAACATTTCAACCCCCAACAACGGCACGATATCGTTCGTTCCAATATCTGTTACTCACAATTATCGTAATTAATATTGCGTAATTGGCATCGGTGAATGTTTATTGGATTGCAGCGACGGAACCTGGGGCCGATTCTTTCATGTAAATTCAAGGTCTTCCCCCCCGAAACGACTCTATCCCACCTGATTACGCTTTAATTAACCGTCGGTAATGCCGTCGGTCTGTGTCGACTGGATGTCCCGCAAGCCTTTATTGGGTCGGATTATCTGAGAACGAAGGAATTTTAATCAAGATTGATACGTCCGGGTTTCCCGGGACCGTCGGTCGCTTGGGACGGGAACGGATCGGGACTCACTGCTAATTCTGCAAAGGCGCGGATGCCCATCTGACAGTCCTGATCTGATAAGATTATCGGCACAAAGTCGTCCCGTTCCGTTGCGTGATACATACATTTAAACGGCGCTGCTTTGGTGGGAGAAAGATGCTGCCTAGTGCGCTAGATCGCAATTTTTGGAACGGTGGTTGTGTGGATCATGAACATAAAATAGGAACGGATTAGGTGAATTTTTCGGTTGAAAGCGGTAGATAGGAGATAAATTCATTCAGAATAATCGGTTATTCTAAATTAATGACTTAAGTATGAATGATTGAGCCTAGTGCCTCTATACTTCGTTATCTGACATTCTGCGATTGAGAGAATAATATCAGTGTGTTGTAATTTTGTGATCCATGATTCCGACGGTGACGATGGATTTCGATTCACTGGTTCAAGCTATTGGGGTGTGTAACTTGCACCGTTAAAGTTTTGCAAAAGCTTATCCGCGCCATTTATGGTATGCATCGCCCCAACGCGAACATTGTTTCGTATGAGACAGTTTTCTCGTTAAGTCCTCATAAATCCACGCCCACGTGCCCATACACTCCGGTCCGTTCCGGTTGCGCTATCCGAAAGCATACGCTTAACACCGCAGTTTACACGAAAAGCTGCCACCAAGAAAGTTATGTTTAGCGTCGCAAACTATCTTCCGTGTCGCAAATTTCGCTTGTATCCCGGTTCCAAGCACAGCTTACCGTAGACGTGGTGGTCCACCACTACGGGTGGAAAACTTACTCGCCTGCTGCCGCTGCTGTGTGCTCGGCACAAATATTCGGCACACTACACGTACGCCGGGTGTACATCCCGGCCGGGAAGGTTCCTAACTTTCGGGTGCAAATAATACAGCTTCCTTCCGCGCGCGCGCGCGTGCGCTCGCCGGTAAAGTGTGCTGGATGAGCTAATAATTTGTAGCACTTTACGAGGAGTTTATCGAAAGCTGAGGACGATGATGATGAGGCGGTTCGCTGGAGGATCGCTCCTCGGATGTTGCAAGAGCACGTGCCACGGCTGTGACCAACCGGAGGTAGGTGCGTGCGGCGAATATTCATACGCTACCGGAAGGTGCCTCGGGAATGGGTATGCGCGAATATGCATTTTCGCGGTGCGGGCATTAATTTCACTTGCAAATTTTTGACAAACGACGGTATTGGGTTTTATGGGGAAAACACCAGCCGCAAGAAGCGCGTAATGTATTCAACCGATATTCGTTTCTTGCTTCAGGTGAATCTGATGAATAAAATCAACGTTCGAGTGCGGCCATGTATTCAATTTGGACACAACTGGGAGGATGTCGGCATTGAGAAAAAAATAGATTCAGAGACGAACGAAGGAATGTAAATAGGAGCTTTTAAATGTTTTCCAAACATGATCTTCTATTTCAAGGGTCTACAAAGTCCGGCCCGGGAGCCAAACGCGACCCTCCTACTGGTTTCAAATTATTATTAATATTACGGTTGTATCAAATGCCCTTTGCACAGGATGTCCCTGGTAGCTTGTACCAATAGGTGCAACATCGGTTTGCAAGCCTAGACACCGTCAAAATGTCGTCATCTATTATCATGTTTCATGTTTCCAAACATAATGGATCCACTAATCCTTATAAATCCTTTCAACAGAATTTATTAAAGCTACAATGCTGCTCATTGGATGCACGCAAATGGAAGAAAATTATGGTGGAATAGTGTTGTAGAACAACCACGCATATGAAACTCATTATAAAAATTGATGCGTTGAATTTCAAGCAACACTAAATGATAGCAAAAGGTGTCTATCTATTAAATATACATGTCTATGTGATTATTTTCAATTGCTTTTTATTATAAAGATATCCTTTATAAAAACTGTTCACTTTATTACACCCTCAAATCTGAAACAAAATCAAGATCAGAATCATAAAACCAAACTTAATTCGCTTTTCCTAAATCTCATTAATCAGTTTCTCTTTTTCTACTTTTCTCACATTTTTTTCAAATTGTGTTATTTTTAGTAAGGTCAAAAACACCAACAGTTTTAAACAAATTTAATGCTTGGCAACCGTAATATAAAACAACAAACAGAATAAAGTATATCCAATAATAAAATAAATGTGTTAGAAACTGCTGTTGTTGTTAAAAATATTTAGTCGATCATACAGCAATAGCCATCAATATTAACTAGAACTACACTTTAATCAAATGCTAACGAATTTATCTGCAATTAGATTTCTAACCTTAAATCAAATTTTTAAAAATTATCCAATTAAACTCGAAGAATTTTTTTTTAATTTCGTTCGTTTCGAGCTGTACATACGGCATCCGGTAAACTGTAATATTATTGGTTGATGTACAAATGGCTATGTAGCAGACAGGAATATTAATTTTACAGCTTTCGTACAGAAGAATAGCAATTTTGTGGCCCATCACGGATACAGATCAATAAACGACGGGAGAAAACGCAGTCCGATTATGGTTCAGCCCGAAAGTATGCAACCATACGTATCACCGAACCGTACACGGTCGCCGCCTTCTCTGATCTGGTTGCGTTAACAATTTGTACCTTTTTTGTTGCTCCAACGATATACACCGTCTACTAGATGAGCCATTTTACGAGTATTGTCCTTGCAATCAACTTTCACCGGTTCCGGTTCCATAAAAGCGGACCAGAAGCGACGAGCCGAAGCGGAGCGTTTCGGGTGGAAGGACACGCGGTGGAAGAATTTTCACCAGGGAGTTTAGCAATTTTTCTTTCACCTACTCCACCCCCCTCCCCACTCCTCCTTCGAGCAACGCGTACCCGTTTCATTTTCGGGAGTTTTCCCCTCGGGAGAGCTGTGTACGCCATCTACGCCACTACCGCACGCTTTGTTTTACGGCGAATGTGACAAGCATCACCGGGACAGACAGCAGGAAATTGCGCAACAGGTGAGCCTTTCCGCGTTGCGTGTGTGCGTTGCTTCCGGTGCGACCAGGGCACCCGGCGATGTAGGTTAGGTTAGGTCGAACCGAGAGCGCGCTTGTGTGTACGTGTGTGTGCATGTGAACAAATGGTGCGTGTGATTCCTGGAAATGAATTTCTCCGAGGCGGAGGCAGTAAAACAGGCAGGTTGGGCGCTTCGTCGCATTTGAAGGTTATGTTAGTCGCTGGGCAAAACGATTGTTTTGCGCCCCTGCGCCTGTAGCGCGCCTGTACCGAGGAGCCAGCCGGGGTGAGTCGCTTTCGCTCACACTCTCACGCAATCAACTGACGTCCCACGGTGCGAATGCTTCCCACGCCGAGCAGCGGTGGATTATCGAAAAATGATATGCGAAAGGCAACGACGCATCGTTACACCATTAGCGCAAAATTGACGATTTCGGTAGCCGAGCTCCAGCGGTGTCCCTACGTTGCAGGCAGCAAAAAATAGTCTTTGCTCCCGACACCGGTCCATTCGTTTTGAAAAAGAGATTCCTTTTTTTGTCGATTTCCGTGAAAGCCAAACGGTTTTTGTCCGGAACACACACTACCGGCATGCGGCGATAATGATATGACGCCGGGAGCTTTGGAATTGAATAGCTTATTTCTGTCCGAAACATGAACGCAACGAGATCACTGACAATTTCGTGAAGAGATCTTCCCAGCAGCAGCAAGGAAGGGACTTGCGTTTTCTCGCTGTCCGGCCAAACGACGTTTCGTTATTATCCTGCGTTTAAAACTTCAAATGCGCCGCCGAAGGAGAACGGATGGCAGTCAATTTAATTTAATCCACTACCACAATCGACTTAATTCGACCCCGCCATTCGACATCCCGCGTCGGGAACGATGATGTGCTCCGATGGGTTTACCATCGACCACCTGTCCTATGGTGCCACCGGGATCATGGATCCCGGCACGTACGCGGCTTAAGGCAGAGTTGTTTCTTCGCCGTCGGGACGAGCAAAAAAGAGCGACAAAAAGAAGGCGCAAAAACAAACTGTATACACCCGCATCCTGGATCGATTGGTGCGGGCTCATTGGAATGCATAACGGCGTCGAAACTTCGCACAACACGCCAGCCAATAAGCGGAGCGGCCACGAGTACCTGTAGGATTGGAACCTGTTTGCCTACCGGGTGGGCTGCCGGTTCGAGTGTGTATCGTTAGTTGATGTTTTGCCGTGCGATCCCGTGCTCCGCGCTGTGGGGCGGAATTCTCCGGGTGAAGCTTTATTTGCCGTTACGAAAACCTGCACGTTACGAATGGCAATAAAAGCTAACGTTCTTGCCCACACCGGACGCGGGTGATGTTTTTTTTTTCTTCGGTGAAAAGAAATTCGGTGCCCTTTCCATGCTCCGCACGGGGCGCATCATTAAATGTGGAAATAAAATATCACCTGTGCAGGAAGCGCGCCCACACATGACAGCGCGGGTAGGATGCCAATTTATGCCATTCAGCCTACTGCTTCAGAAGCCACGAAAAGGTCTCTTTCGTTTTGATAAACCGGCCTGCTCGTTACGTTCGGGCTCGGGAGTAGGCTCTGTACGGAAAATAAACTTCTACACACGCCCGTGCTCTTACGGTTAGTTATGGAAATCCTTCTCCGTGCGACGTGATCGTTTGTCCGTGCCAACCAACTGGCGCTTCACCAATCCATCATATCAAAGGATGGCACCGGAACTGGCACAATCGGTACAACCATTGCCTCTCACTCACTCACTCTCTCTCTCACACACACACTCACTATTGCGTTCAAAGCAGCCAACCTTTCCCATGGCGACTGTCATAGTTGCTGCTGGCGACGTTACACTCACGTTTCTGGGATTCCAGAGCGTTTAGGTCATCCGCGCCCGGGATTTATACCACTCGACGATCCGGCTGAACGGGTCGAACAACCGGCGGACCTCCTCGTGCCGGTTGGACGGTTGGCATTTATTTTGATTTGATTGTCGTAACCATTTTTAGTGAGTAATTTGATTTAATTTTCAACGAACGAACGAACGGGTTGAGTCGGGCGAACGGCGCGGGGGAAGCTAGAGAGTCACTTGTTGGATGCAGCAACCGCCTCACCGAGGATGCACCGACTGCAATTGAAAGTTGAGTACTGGCAGCAGTGTACGCTCAAGATATTCGAGAACGATTCTGTGTGATTTTTTTTGCAACAACAGTTCATGCTGTTGAAAATACTTCAAACCGTGTCTGGTACAGCCATTAGTTTTCGAAGCGTAACACAATTTTGTGCTCAAAAACCATTCACTTTGGAATACATTTCCTTGGCAATGTTTTTTTTTGTGAAAAGTTAAGCATGCTCCATCTTCATAGTTCTAGTTTTTTCCGGTGAAAGTTATCTTGCTAGCTCAATGGTTAACTTTACTGCTAGTTCAACAAGTATTGGTAGTTACATCATGGCCATTATGTAATGCGAGTAAAGAGAAAAGTGTTTTATATAGTATTCGACACACTTCTACTCTTGTAAATAGTAATTGATTGCAAATAGAATTTCTAGCGAAACAGGAATAAGCTCTCTGAAACATTTGATTTGAAAAAGCTTCCAGCTATATATCATAAATCGCATACCAACAGTATATATTTTGAAATGTTCTTCAAATATAGCTATACACCCAATATAAAGAATATTTTATAGAATCATTATGTGTTGTGTTACGGGTTTTGAGAGCTTATACAAATGCAAATGTGTTCGAAAATGCAGCCAAGTTCAACTAATGTGATGGCATGTATGTTGCATAAAGCTTAGGTTTTTTTTCGAATTACACAGATATACTAATAGTACAAATGTACCAGTTTTAGGCAACTTAGTGCAACAATTCTTAGAAAAAGACCGTAAGATTATAAATAATGCCATTGAAAGATGTAAATAACAAATATCTATACGTAAAACTTGAGTTTACAGCAAATATTTATTAAATGAGGTTAATTATTTAAATTGATCTTGCCATGCCCACCATCAAGTAGGCCGTTTGGACGTTTAAACCGTGACTTATAGGCCGATTACACTTGGTAGTTTTGGGTGGAATCTAGCTGTCAAAAAACTACTTTCGCCATATAAAAGAAAATTTTTGACAGCCAGTTTCCATCCTAAACTACCAAGTGTAATCGGTGTATAACATGTAAACTGAGTCATGTACCACTGTTTGACAGGCTTAAAAATGCAATAACAGATCTTTAAGGAAGAAATAACATTCATAAAAGCATTTTATCGATTATATCATATTGAAAACATTCAGAAAAATACTGATTAACATTTTCTTCATTCCGCGATACCTGCACAACTGCAGGTAAACAAAACATCGGATTCTGATGGCATTGTACTTGATATTCCTGCAAAACTTTGAGCATGGATAGATTTGTTTTTCTTTTCGAAATATACGATATATAACATGTTAGACATGTTAAAGTAATGTTGGTGTGCTAACCCAAACCTTATACACTTGACTTATTCAATATCAAATTTGAAAGAATATTTATGGGTAAGGTAATATAAAATAAAACATTGAGATCTAATCAAACTAGCCATGATTCGAAAGCTTTGATCTTTCGAGTAGAGTTAATCACTCTGTAGCATTCCTCTTTGAACTATACCGAATCGTACAGTCTCAAGGTTTGTTGCTACAGTACACTTAATCATGTATAGCTGCAACAAAGCATCAATTTCAAGTGAAATTTCGCGAGAGGATATTTTGGTTCTGTGTTTATGGTCACTTCCGGCACTTCCGGGAAACCACCAGATGTCGAGTTAATAACAGCATTAGACTCTGCCATTCGCCAACCGATCGTGCGGAGAGCGAATTAGGTTAAAAAGCTCAAACACACTTACCGATCTGTGGTACGTCGTACTGCCGCTGGCCGCGTGTGCTGCGCAGCATCATCTGGTTCGCGATGCCATGCGGAAGAGATGGTAGGCCGCTACTGCTGCCACCGCCACCTCCACCACCACCGTCCTGCGCCGAGTCGACCATCATCTTGTTGCGGGCGCCGGTCGGTGACGCTCGCTTGCTACTCGTGGCCGACGACCGTGGCCGATTCACGTCGCCCGGGCCGTCCCCGTCCCCGGACACTCGGCCCTCGGTGTCGTCGGTGGCCCCTCGTCGTCCACCGCCATTATCGTCATCCCGATCGTCCATGCCGCTCGTCGAGGAGGAGGACGAGGAGCCGGAGGCGCCCGACGACTGGCCGACGACGTCGTAGGCTGACGCTGCGCCGTTCGGGCCGTGCGACAGCTGCTGCTGCGCAGCGCGGATGTCGAAGTTCGTCTGCACACCGAACAGTTCCTGCAGCCCACGGGGCGGCTGCCCGACGACAAGTGGCCCGATCGGTCCGTGGCGCAACCCGGCCGGTAGGTGCGCCGGCGGTGGACTCAGCTCCGGCAGCTCGTTGCTCGCCATGTGGTTGATGGTTCCCACCACCGAGCTGCTGCCTCCGCTGCCACCAACACCACCTCCGCCGCCGCCGCCGGTTCCACTGTGCAGCTTCTGGACGTGGACCGTACCCATCATCGGCCGCATCAGGTCGACCCCGTTCTCCGCCAGCAGCTCGGACATATCGTCCAGGTCGTCGAGCAGCTGGGCCGGGGGCGGTGGCGGCGGGGGCTTGATGTAGGCATCGCGTGCCATGTGCAGCGAGTACGTACTCGAGAGCACGCTCATGTACGCCAGGATCGGTAGAATCGGTCGGATCATTTTTCACTGTACTACCACACGCCCACACACGCACACACACACGCACGCACGCACGGATACGCACGGACACGCACTCGAACACACAAACACGCGCACACACGCACGCACGCACGCACTACACGAGTGTTCCGGGCAATCGGCAGTGGATGGAGAGCGTATTCCCCCGAGCCGGATACTCGCCGGATACGTCGGCTTTTTTTTTATTATTGCCCGGGGTTTGTCGGATGCCTGCAGGGACCTTGGGGACGTAGGTCCGGTTCCACCGGCGCTCGGTGCGACCCTGGCTCCTGACGACCGAAGACACGAACGTACGGAACCGATATTCAACAGGTACGCTCAACACGGTGCGGGCGTCTCGTGTGGGCTGCGGAGTTTTTCAACCCCGGCCTTTGTTGTTTGTTGTTGCGGAATGTCTCAGTCACGGATGGCAGGGGGGTTTTCGATGCCGCCAACAAAACACTTCACTTCCACCGCACGGGAGTCAGAGTCAGGTTACCGGAAGCGGCGGACGAACTCGGGAAAGAAATGTCTCCGAAAGATCGTGCCCGGGGTGGCAAGTCTGTGGGATTTTGGAACGCGGTCACTACGTCACCACGCTGCGGGACGGAAGATGTGCTACGCGATATCGATCGGGTTCCGCGAACATTCCGAGAGGATCCTGCGGGAATACACACACGCACACACACACACTGACCACCACGTGTGTGAAGGGAAAGGTCAACCAGGCGCTGCGTGCGTAGTCCGGAAATAGGGATGAAGTATTGTCGGACGATTTCGGGATAGTCTAGCTAATGGAACACTTTCACGCTCGTTTCGCCCCGGGTGGCAGGAGTTTCGCACGCCACACCAACGACCCGTCGGGTGAGCTGCTCGTGCATAACGCGAAACGCGGGATCTCCGCAAACGGCACTGGTGGGATGTCTTCGCCGCTCCAAGGCGCCTGGGTTCAACTGCACCGGACAGTTACAGCGCTTTGTTCACCTCCGCACGCACTGCTGGCTCGAATCTGTTGGACACTTGTGTCGACGATGTCGTAGTCGTCAGCGGCTGCTGCTGCTCCTGCTGCTGCTGCTCCGAGCCATTTGCATTCATTGCACGTCCCAACGGCACTTGTGAACGCACGGAGTCTCACATACAGACACACGCACACACATCCACCGGAAAATGCACAGCACACACACTCTAAACGCGCGCGCACACACACACACGCACACCTAGTCGCTGGAGAGAGATAATTACAGATTATGTAGCCTCCGCGTATCCTTTTGGAGACGGGCTCTTCCGAATCGATAATAGCACTAGCCACTAGTGCGATTTCACAACGCGATTTCACACGGCGCGTCGCTGTTACTGTTAAGAGGCAACCTGGCCGCACCGATCAAGGTCGTGCGGGTTTGGATGGCTTTATATTCTATTTTTATTCAATTTCTTTTTATTTCGGGTTTTCCTAGCTTTCGCTCGCATGTATTTCGATTCGCTTAATCCTCTTTACATATGCACACACTCTCACGCACACACACACATGCACACTTTTGGTTGCGTTCGGATAGATAGGATTTCTGTTTCATGGCACACTACGCTCACCTCAGTATCCTTCGGGATGTTCAACAACAAACAACAATAATGATAACAATGCGCACACAAACACACACGCACACACGCTCGCTGGCTTCTGATTCTGGCGTGTCTTTTCGGTAGCGATTAATTCCTTGCGGTTGTTGTCGGGGTAGTTCTCGGCCCGGTAGGGGTAGTTCTCGGCTGCTCCACTCTTGCACTGAGCGAGACGCGCACGGGGTGTTTTGGGGTTTCGGGCACCTTTTCAGTGGACTAATAATAGTACACTGCTGCCGCTGCTGCTGCAGAGTCTGCTGGTGCTAATGGCGCTGCTGCTGCTGCTGCTGCTGCTCAGTAGGGGGTAAGTGTGACCACCCTGGGAGGCCGTTTTGGCCATGACGCGCGCTTCTCGAACCGTTTGAACACCCTACTAGCCTCGTCAAGGGATGGAACGCGAATGAACGGAACCGAACGGTGCTCGTGTCGGTTTTACTGGCCACTTTCCGGGTGCCGGGCTCGCACCGTACCGCTTCGGGCTGCAGCCGACGCCACTCACGCTCGGCCGTCGGGGAGCCCGTGGCTCCCGAGCGAGGCCAACAGCCAAAAAAGCGCGTGGTCGTTGTTTTCGGGCACCGCGACCGAACCCCCGGAAAATGAGTGCGAACACCCGAGCGGGGCCGTTTTCGTGCCGAACCATCCCCAGACACGCTGGCGTTTGCTCCGTGTCGAGAGAGAGAGAGAGAGACAGAGAGACAGAGAGACAGAGAGAGCAAACGAGAAAGCGAGAGAGCGAGAGTGAGTGTGTGTGTGTGTGTGTCTGCGAGGCACTAGTCCTGAAACGGACCAGGAAGTTGCAGAGCGCGCCCGAGCGTAGGCAGCAAGCGAAAGCGCATACGATGGCGTAAGCGGGCGCCTGCGCATCAGTCGCGTGGTACAGGTCCATTCAGGAAGGCCCTCTCGGCACCCAGGGCCTACAGGGATCGCTCTTTCTCCCGCCCGACCGCGAGGAGGAATGTGGCGGTCGGGCCTGGACGGTGAAGGGGCTGTTTTTCGCGTCGTCATGTCGTGTCGTCATCGTCATCGGCTGTTCCCAGAACAAGGAAAGCTTCCATCCTGCGCCCGAAACCGTCACCGCGCTTCCATGGATGGAATTTTCCTTCGCATCAAGCCAGCCTGCCAGCAGCGCGCCGTGCCACTCAGTCCTTTGCATTGTTTGCCTTCTCACGACAGTGCTCGTTGCGACCGTGTGCTTTTATATGTTTGTGTATGCGTGCGGTTTCTGCGAGCATTATTCATTGTTGTTTTTCAATGGCGTTCTTTGAAGTGCGAGAATGAAACAGTAACCGAAAATGAGACCATCCCATTGCTAACAAGTAATTTGAAGACGAAAAAAAGAAGAAGAAAAAAGACGTGAAGTACCATGCGTCTCCATTGGATTGGAACATTTCGCTGAAGGTCACGGGTTCGCGCTCACAGGCTAGAATAAGTGAATAATAATTCGTAACCATGTTTTAGTGTCACCGGATACACTTGGTATATTGTTTTGTTTTCTATTTGCTCATAAACTTCGTTTGAGTTTGAAAAAAAACAAAAGCTTCATTGGAATATACGCATACATGAATGTGTTGTATGCAAATATTAGGTTATTTATTTAAAAATATATAATACATGCTGATTTTTTTTATTTATTTATTTATTTATTCATTTATTTATTTGCTTATTAATTTATTAATTTATTTATTAATTTATTTATTCATTTATTTTTTTTACTTATTTATTAATTAATTAATTAATTAATTTATTTATTTATTTGTTTATTTTTTTCTTTATTTATTGATTTATTCATTTATTTATTTGCTTATTGATTTATTGATTTATTTATTTTTTATTGATTGATTGATTTATTTATTTATCAATTTATTCATCTATTTATTAATTTATTAATTTTTTTAAATTTTATTTTTTTATTAATTTTTTATTTATTAATTTATTTTTTTCCCTCAATGCCATACAATTTGTTAATTAATTAAATTTTCATCACGATCGAGAATACAAGCAACAAAAAAAGCTATGAATCGTATAGTGTCAACCAATGCAAATATAAGAACATCTTTGCGTTTACTCCCTATTCCCGGTGACAGTTTTAGTGCCTTATTGTGGTACATTAATAAAAACGCCTCAAATAACTAGCAACGCAGTATGCGTGGCTTGCCGTGTCGTATAAATGTTATTTTTCCTGGCGCAAAAAAGCAATGGCCAAACGTTTCCGCGCGTCATTTGCGACGTCAACTAGAATCTTATGTGATCGTCCCGCATCATTTATAGGTCGTTGTAAAATGTGAATTGCTTTCTCAGTGGTATTTTCGCATCAATTTTATCAGGTATGCTGTCATGTCCATGCACGTGCCTGTTTGTATGACATAAGGCCCGATTATGAAACTCAAACGGAAAAGTCTCTAACAAAACATTAATATTAAAATGGAAATTAATTGATGTTAGGTGTTTTTAACAAACTTGAGTGTTTGGGAAAAGGTTGATAGAGTGCTTAATCATGATAAAATTCATATTTGGTTTTAAGTTTTGCATTATGTTTGAAATTACAATGCATTGAAAATTCGCGTTTTCCGTTAGACTCTTCCGTTTGAGTTTCATAATAGGCCCTATAGTCTGTTTTGCTCGGTACACTACGTGTCTGTCTATTAAAGGTGGGACATGTATTTAATAATAGTTACGAGCATTATAAATTTTTTGATTGTTTCTGAACCGAAAGTTTCATATAAAATTGAACTAGTCAATGGACAGCTATTTTATGATCACAGTGGGTGTAATGACATACATCACATACTATTACGGAACGATGTGTGGCACTATTGAAATAAGAGCTCAAAGGCCTAAACTTTCGGCAGTGGTTCGGTTTCCTGTAAGCTCAGCCTCGATATGTCAAATCATATGAACTGTGCCAGGATTCATCGATCTTATTAAAGTTTCTAGTAAAAATATTTCACTATCTCAGCAAAATATATTTGAAGATGTATCCTTTTTCACTTTGTTATTTGTAAGAAATGAGATAAGATGCTATCAGGGACAGAAAAACCCCTCCGAAATGATTTGGAAATAAAATTAAATATCTAAATTATACAATGCCCCTATCGAACAATTTTTTTTCAAATTTATTCATGTATCATCGTCATCGGGCGATAGCCTAAACAACAGAACTTAAAAACTAGGTTACAATAAAATACATAAACTGATTAAGACGCGGGACGATAACGCAAGAACTGACGCAAATGAGACGTGGAGATGTTGAAGTCGATTAAAGAACCTAACTTATTGTATTCAATTTTATGGGAGGATGGACAATTTTATAAATAAAACTATTATTTTAAATAAAATGAATAAAGCAAAAATAAAACGGAAATAACAAAAAAAAATATAATAAAAAGACATTCCTACTCTTTCTTCTCTTCTCTGACAAAAAAACTGAATCGTCTAGCAGACATGCGACGTGCTAAGTGCAAATTTGTACCAATCCTCTCTCTCTGGAAAAACGCAACATATTGTAGTGGATTCTCGGAAGAAAATACCGAATTACAAAAACCCAAATTTATGTCTTTTGATCATCAGAATTATCAGAAAGCAGTCCATGACAGTATACCAGGCCTTCTGCGTACTATGCTGTCAAAAAAAAACGGTGGAAATTGTAAATATATTTGTCTGAATATGAGCATCTGGGCTAACACAGAATCTACAGAAAATAACTTTTCTCTCAAAAGAAAACGAACTGCGAAAACCACCGAGGAAAAACTGCCACATTCACTAGCTAGTGCGAAGTATCAGAAGAATCATTTATAATATAATGAGACATACAGATATAGTTGCTGGAAATGGTTAGCCAGGAGTTTACCTCTAAGGATAGCCTGAATAGAACTGTGTGTTCTTTGAAAAACGCTTCCAAATAGCTCCCCGGAGAAGGCCCATCTGCTTAGGTACCCGCGCAAGGTGTTTATCCAGCGTATTACAGGTCGTACGTACGGTTTGCGGTTCCGGTTAGTATTTAATCCGTGCGCTTCCTCGCAAACCCTCCCCCAACCTTGACGGGAAACGGTCGGGAAACGGTGGATTCGGAGGAGCTGGAGGTAAGCGGGAAAGGGCGTTCGATGAAACACCCAAACCGGGCACACGTTTGATGATTAATTCCGATGGATTTGTCATGGAAATTCCGCGACAAATCCCTGCAACGTACCAGCACCAGCAAACAGCAAATTCGTCACGACACGACACGTGTGACGCGACGGTGACAATCGGCTGGAAAAGCCACCGAGCAGAAACAACGGCAAGGACAGCATGGCTTGCAGGCAATATGGGGGAAAAAACAAAAGCCGAAAGTCCTCTTCGCCACACCCTCGCCTACACTGCGTGTACGTCCGGTAATGTTTTTGTTTTGATATTACGCAGGATAAACTTATCCACCTCCTATTGTGTCCATTTTTTTTTTGTAAAAGCACACTCCTTCTATTGTCAATTTGTTGCCTCTTTTTTACGCTCTCTGTAGTCGTTTCATTATTACATTCCTCCAGCTTTCGTTTCGTGGAAAACGGCCAATCTTGTGGGGTGGAAGGGCAATGTGAAAAGTACGGCCAGCACGGGTGGCCCCGTGAGTTCCTCCGGAGCACCGGGGAGCCATCCAGCGCGAGTGCGTTCCATTCAGCTGTTTTTCCCATCGATCGCACAAAGCACGGAGTCGGCACGGGCACGAGGAGGGCGGTCTCTCTTCACGGGGGAGGGGTGGCGCTGGCGTGACAGTGACGGTCAGGCTGCGTTTTCGGTGCCGTTCCCATTCCAACGAGCAAAAACGAAAACAAACAAACTGAGTGAGTGCTTTTCCCCAGGCCAGTTTGTCCCAGTGCGAGCGTGGCTCGCGAAGCTTCCGCCGTGAAGGTGGGGAAATTTGTTTTCCACCTGCCCGCTGGATGGGGAAAAAATCGGACGTTAGGACGTTCGCAGCACACCCATACACACACATTCACACACATCACGCTGCTGTTCATTCCGCCGCAACCGATTCGCTACCGACGCCACACGCTCTAGGTGTTCGTGCTTTGCAGAGCGATGTTGGAGGGTGTTGCTGGGCAGGACAGCAGGTAACGAGAGGATGGCTTTCTCCGACGCCCACGCAGCGTTCTGACGGTTCGTCCTTCCGAGCCGATCCCCAACTGACGTACGTTCTGACATCCGCAATAGCGCACCTCACCCCGCCCTCTCGCTCCTGCCCACGCCGGATAGGATCGAGGCCAAAACTTTCCACTCGCTCACAGTGCGCTCATTCGAGATAGTGGAGACTCGGTGGAGTGGTTAGAATAAATTGAGACAAGATGTACCGACCGGGCGGAGGGAAGCTTTCTAGAGCATCATCACCATCCGCCCCGACCGCCACCCGTCCTGCTCCTCACGCATCATTTTCGTTTGACGTAAGCAAAAGCTCAGGCTTTGTGTTGTTTTGTTTGCTCTATGTATGGGTGTGTGTGTTTTTTTTATGTGCTGCCACATTTTTTTCTCTTTTCATTGCTTTTGCTCTTCATTTTACCTCCCCTCGCTGTTCTTCGCACTCGGTTCGTGCTCGTGTGCCGTCCCGTTCGCACACACCTTCCACGGTTCTTTATTTCCTCCGCGTCAACGGGCGAGCAGCTTCAGCATTTCACACTGGTTGCTTGTCGCCGGAAGTCGGCCCTTTTGGAAGACGCCGTCCGAAACATTAGGGCCGTGTATATGTGTGTACCGGAGCCAGCCAAAGGGCTGAAATCGTTGATTAGCCTTTATTCATGCATTTTTTCACCGGTACTGTTTCGACCTGTTTGTTTGTTTGTTTATTTGTTTCGCCCCCCTTCGTCCTTATGTGTTGAAATCGCGAAAAACCTACTGTTGACGGTTGAGCGGTTACTGTTGTTATCCCTTTTTCCGGTGGCGCTGTACGCCATGTAGTGTGGCGTCGATGAGCTTATGCGTGCGTTTGTGTGGCTGCTCC
Organism: Anopheles dirus; assembly: GCA_000349145.1. Taxonomy (NCBI): domain Eukaryota; kingdom Metazoa; phylum Arthropoda; class Insecta; order Diptera; family Culicidae; genus Anopheles; species Anopheles dirus. The sequence continues at coordinate 1,084,561 of KB672946.1, forward strand.
CATTCATGCGAAAGTTAAGACTGTGAGCCCTCGGCGTTTAGCGAGAAAAACAGGTTGCCACTGATTTCGTTCGCCGTCCCACCCGAGCATTGCTCATTTTCAATGCCACTCAGACAGGTATGGGGGGGGGGGGGGGTACGTATTCCTTGGATAACGAAATCGGAGCCACTCAATATATTCGTTCATTCATTTGACCGCGAATGGGAATGTGATGACGATGCTGTGGTGGTAGATCAACCTGCTGTCACGTTCATTACGTTGTGTTAATAAAAGAATAAGAATATTTCTTTAGCTATGAATTATTTCATTGCATACTTTGTTGTACCGTCCAGTTGTCGAGTTAAATTAAATTAAATTGAGCGAAACCATAGCACATTGTCGTGTTTCTTCAATTGAATAAATAAGTTTTTATCTTTAATAAGGAATGTATCTGAATCTTTACGCACGTTTACATTAAGCGCACCTTCAAGCGTGACTACATGCGCAACTCCAAAATAACGTAAAATTCGTATCGGTTTATGTAGACACAATAATTTGCAAGGTAGCGCTCAAGGTACGCTTGAGATGAAGCAGACTTCATTTCCTAATTTTTACTTTATCCCTAAACTAACCAAATGAATATACGATAAAGACTAAAAACAATATCTTTGCTACAAACATCTATATTTGTTGATAAATTCACGCGAAATGTTTTTTATATTGAGTTGCGCTTGAGTTTCGTCTAACGAACCCAAAATGAATTTTGACAGACAAATGGGCAAATGACAGCACTGACAGCATTCGCACTTGACGAGTTGCGCTTCATGTAACCGGGCTTTTAGGAATAGAGATACATTAATCTTTCGATATTCTGCAAAGATGAATGAATCGTAAAAGATTCATGTATCTTTAATTATTAGAAGGTGAACTCTCCAGATGATATATAAATGTGAACGAAGTACGTATCTTCAGCTTTGCGGAGTCCGGAATCTTTGGATATTTATGAACCCTTGACGAATAATGATTTTTTGCTATTCATAACTCTCATAAGATTCATCAATGAATCAGCATGATGAGCAATGAAAACGAATCTCTGCGAATGATTCATTAGTCCCAGCAATACTATAAGTGCGTTTATAACTCTAATTCGTTAGACTGATAATGTATGCCTGTTTTATTATTTTTTTATGAATAACTTTAAAAGAAACTTTCACAAACTACCATATCCCTTATAAAATATAAACTGCTCAACGACCTTACGGATGGTACGGATGGTTTATCTAGAAATGCAAACATTGTGTATGTCATGGTCATCTTTCGGCAAATTTGCTTCCGCACCTTATACGCTACAATGTTCCCATGTGTTCGTTCGGTATCAAATTCGATTAAAGTGGAAAAGTACCCCCATCGTCGCGTTGCTCAGGTGCGCTGGGAAACAGGCACAGTGCCGCAATAGTACATTGGAAAATGTATCCGCTTTCTCGGACATCTGATACGCATCTTGGAAGTCTCAGAACGACACCTTCATCACCCGGGCTTTGTTTTATTGCAACCTCAGCAAGAAAGCTTGCCCGGTGTCTGGATCATTCGATCGCTGCTCAGTTCCATACACAGTTTTCCATTTCAAACCGGGTCCATGGTTCGACAGCTGGGTAAAATTGTGTGGGAGCTATATTTTCCATTCTACAGGTATCAATTTTGCGCGTAAATTGAACTCGGTACTACGGGAACACGACCACAAACGTAAGAACATAAGAACACACGAGAAGCGAGTAGAAAATGGCTGGAGGAAAATGCTGTAACATTAGATGGAACACGGTAAATCGGATTGCCGTTGGAGAGTTGTGTTCTCTGCGCAACAAGGATGGACAGGGTAAAAGCTTCGGTTAGCAAATCTTTGTGTACAATATGATGCATATTGCTAACCACACAGGTAGAAAAAAGGTTCCTAAATCCTATCTACATCCGGCAGTGGCGCTTTAAATAAATTTAGTAAGTTACTCCGAAATGAAGACGTGTAAAGTGAAGGTAAAATGTAAAATATGTTTTAAATTATCAACTCCACAAAAATCCTATTTTCATATGATGTACTGCACATAACACGCAATTAATTCACAAATGATTCACTTTCAAATTTCGTAAACATAATTATATTTACTTCTGTCTATAAATGAGAATTCCACAAGTTCCACCTACCAATTTAATGGAGGAATCGTGTTGAATGATTGTTTTTTTGTTTTCCACAATATTTTTATGTATGTTGGTGACTCCAAAAACTTTGTACCTCGCTTGACTTCTACCAATGTATTATCTGTATAACGAGCTGTTGCAAAGTTCAGTAATTGTTATGATTATTATTATTATTATTAGAAAGGTGCCTCTCAACTTCCGGAATCTTTGCATGTCTGATAAGGACTGATGCTGATAAATGCCGCATATGCAAGCCAAGTACTAATCCATTTACATGCTATTTTAACTGTAGGCTAGCGTTCACAGCTCTACTGCTATTGTAGACTAGCGTTCAAAATATTCAAAAAAGCAGCTATTTTCAGGGCTTGCAAGCTTCAATGACAAACCCTGTGAATCTAAGATTCCTTCTTCCTGACCTGCAGGCATTAGAACACACACGAGTTATTAAGAGCTCTTCTTCTTAGAAATATTAATGCGTCAGCACTTTTATTAATAATATATTTTCACATTCTAAGGCATCTTGACACATAAAATACAGCTAGACGCAAGGTTCGTTGTCATAAAGTTGTTAAAACTCTTCGCAGAACTAATTACGTTCAGATTGATACGAGTGATTGACTCACAGATGTTCCAATTGAAAATATGTATGAAGTTAGAACCACAAACGCTGTTCGGCTTAACAATTAACAAGATTTATTTTGCTCCTGGAGCTTACAAAAAAGACGCGTCCGTTTGCTACGATGGCTGTTACAGAAGAGAACATTTAAAAACATGATGGTTCGCTCGCGTCGGGCATCCACACTAACACTAACGCAAAACGCATGACCGGTGAAAATTTCATGGGTTACACTACTCGAATTAACTGGTCGGTGACGAATTGAACTCTCAAATATAAACAATCGCGAAACCCCTTAGTGTTGTCATTGCTTTTTTTGGCGAGTGCAAATGAAGCAAAAAAAGGACACAAACAAAACGTTAAAATTTTAATTTCTTCTTCTTTATTTTAAATTAAATAACTTTGACCCTCTCGCGACGCAGATGTGCACCTGCTGGATGAACTTTAACCTTTTAAAACACTCAAATGATTCATTGGAGATATAAAGCAAACACTCACTGCTTTACAATCCATCGAACGTCGAATATTTCTTGCCACTTCGTTCCGCACGGCGTGACGCGGCTGCGAAAGGACCGTACCAGAATTCCCCAACCAACACATCCGTCGAAAATAGCTCCACGGCGAGCGATGGGAGGGACCTTCCAGTTCCGAAAAACTCACCGAGCACTCATTAACGCCAATCGCTCGACATTTACGTTCCCGAACAGGTCCTTTCGCATGAAGTGTCCTCATGGAGCGTCGAAATATGATTCCCACACTGACAACGGTGGCAGAGGAAAGCAGACACAAAAAAAACATCTCGAAAGCCTCGCGTGTGGCCGCCCGAAACCGGGTTTTTTATATTTTCTTCTTTTTAATCGCCACCTCCGGTGGCTTTGCTTCAGCGGTCGCCACCACGCTCCCCGTTGCCCTCCGGTGAACCTTTCGGTTCGGTGGGCAAACACACCGAGCTCTTAATGAAATTACACATTTCCTGTAATATTCCCACAACCCCGCGGCACGCCCGGCGCTGTACGTCGTCTGGTGTGACGATTTTCGATGGCCTGTTGGTTGCTGGTGTGCCTTCGCTGCTTCGCCCCTGTAAAACTGGGTGGCGGTGGAGGTGGTCGCGGTTCGTGTTAATAACGTTAAAACGCTCTCGCTGGTAATTATAAGCCATGTCGAGATTTTAATGAACGTTAGCGCACTAAATCGTGGGTAAGTTTTACCGGTCTTCAGTGCGCTGCACTCCGTCGGGTGCGCGGTGAATGGGCGTTTACGCTGCTACCGGTGCAGGTTTGTTGAATCGATTCTAAATTTTTCACTATCAACGATGTGAATATAACACCTAGCTTCCAAACATGTTTTAACCTAATTCATTAAGGATCAACCTGTTGGAAAGCGAGGGCTATTCGCTCTATCACAGGCAAACTGAACTTCAAACGAAGTCCAACGATTTATAGGTGGGAAATTCCATTACAAAGGAAGGCACTAAACTCATCAAACGGCTGTTTGTTGACGAATGGAAAATCCTTCTTGCATCGAAATAGATGACAAGTTGATAAAAGCGATTGGGAAAACCCTATTACAGGTGGCACCGTGCTGGGAGGCCTATATGAAATTCTTGTTCCATCATCCGTATGGGTTGATTCGCGGTAATTTCTCATGAGTACGCCAAGTAGTCGGGGAATTGTTATTCTCCTCGCTGATATCTCCAGTTCACCCAACCGCTGGCGTTCGAGCACATTTATCCTGACCTTTAAAATGCTATAAAAACCTACAGCACGGAGCACGCGAGTGCAGCATAAATAGAATGCGAAATCTCATAAGACTCGCAATTTTTATCCACACTCGATGTGAGTCGCACCCGCGACGGTTCTTCCGACGCACAACGTGTCCGCTCACACACAGACCACGTGTGCCTGGCTGAGGTGATCCGTAAAGGATGAGGCTTCTAGCGGAAGATATATTGCCTGGCCGTAATATAAACACGCCGGGTTAACGGTGGTCGGTATTAGGTGGTGGCGTGTGACCTTTGCGAGCGGTTAATGTTACAGTAGACGAGCGTTGCATTAGCATGTTCACCCAGCGCCGGGTGGTGCAGGGATGCAAGTGTGTGCATTATCGCCCATCGGCTGCGAGAGGACAGCCGTGTCGGTTCGGGTGTTTGCGCTTCTCGGAAAGATGCACCGAATATTGCGCACCTACGCGATGTGTTTTAGCGTCAGGGCGCCATTACGAGATGGCTTAGACATCGCGCCGTTGCCGGGCGTGTATCGTTCAGCGTGCTTTTGTGCTGGTATCGGAGTAAGTCGAGCTTGGCATGGGCGGTGGCATACGGTGTAGGAGAGCAGTCGCGTGACGCAGCTAGATCAGCTTTCAATGTCAACAGAAACTTCATCGGGCTCGTGTTCTTTGCACGAGTATCTTTTTCGCAGAAGTTAGCTAAGATAAACATATCCCACGGACAAAGAGCAGTATTTTGCGTGGATAAAATATACACCGTAATATGAAATTGTTCGACGACACCATGAGTTTTTCAAGTTCCGAAATGTTTTCGACAGTTACTTTGGCATTCGGTCTTTGTAACAAAAAATTAATATAATCTATCAAATAATAAATTTAATATAATCAGAGATATTCTGATAGTTCGTTTCTGTTAAAGCCGTCACAGTCTTATGAAAGTATTTCAAAGTTTTTTTTTTAATTTACGCTTTACACAGTTTGTGTTACAATAGAGTTCTTTTTCATAATTTGCATATAAGGTTGAAAAGGATTATAAATTAATTAAAAGACAAATTGAAAGAGAAAAGTGAAGAAAATCTGAAAATATGTTGTGAATTGTAAATAATCAAGCAACTCCACTCAATAAAGATTACAGTAATAGTTATTGTCGCCGCCAGAGATAAAAAATATATATATAAAAATTAAATGATACTAATAATTTAAAAAATATATTTGAGCCGCGCTAGTGGAATACCCCCTTGCGCTCGTG